>BLSH010037332.1:1589707-1614079 GCA_018402905.1 Glandirana rugosa
CACTTGACATCCGGAAGATTTACCCCCCCCCTTCATGACCAGACTGTTTTTTGTGGTCCGGCACTACGTTATTTTAACTGACAATTGCGCGATCATGCAACACTGTACGTAAATTAAATGTATGTCCTTTTTTCCCACCAATAAAGATTTCTTTTAATGGTATTTGATCACTACTGCGGTTTTTATTTTTTGCGTTATAAACAAAAAAAAGACCGACAATTTTGAAGAAGAAAAAAATATTTTTTACCTACTATTATAAAACATAACCAATAACCTCTTCCTGGCCATCTGACGCACTTATACCACGGCAAGGTGGCTGGATCCCACAAATCGCCGTACGTGCACGCTCGCTCCCATTGGCCAGCGGGGGAGCCAATTCAATATCTGCCGGCCACCCGCGATCGTTGCCCTCAGTGAGAGAACGGGGATCTGAGAGAGTAAACAAGGCAGATTCCCATTCTGACGGAGGAGATCACACAGCTCCTGTCTTTCTGCTATGCAGAAAGACGGAGCTGTGTGTTTCCCCAGTCACACCATTCCCCATACAGTTAGAAAACACAAAAAGGGAGCACATTTAACCCTTTGATCGCCCCTGATGTTAAACCCTTCCCTGCCAGTGTCATTAGTACAATAACAGTGCATATTTTTAGCACTGGTCACTGTAGCAATGTCACCGGTTCCCAAAGTGTCTGATCTGTCCGCCGCAATGTCGCATTCCCGCTAAAAATCACTGATCACCGCCATTAATAGTAAAAAAATTAAAAAGGCCATAAATCTATCCCCTATTTTGTAGACGCGATAACTTTTGTGCAAACCAATCAATATACGCTTATTGACATTTTTTTTACCAAAAATATGTAGCAGAATAGATATCGGCCTAAACTGATGAATACATTTGTTTGTTTTTTTTAACTTTTTTTTTTGGAAATGTTTTATAGCAAAAAAGAAAGAAACATTGTTTTTTTTAAAAAAAAAAATGTCAGCTAGTAAAAACGTCATAAATTAATTCTCATGGTTTGTAAACGCGGCAACTTTTGCGTAAACCAATCAATAAACGCAGATTGCTTTTTTTTTTTTTTTACCACAAATATGTAGAAGTATATATATCGGCCAAAACTGATGAATACATTGGTTTTTTATATTATCTTTTGGGATATTTATTATAGCAAAAAGTAAGAAATGTTTTTTTTTCAAAATTGTTGCTCTTTTTTTGTTTATAGCGCAAAAAGTAAAAACCACAGAGGTGATCAAATACCACCAAAAGAAAGCTCTATTTGTGGGGGAAAAAACGGACGTCAATTTTGTTTGGGTACAACGTCGCACGACCGCGCAATTGTCAGTTAAAGCAAGGCAGTGCTGTATTGCAAAAAATGGCCTGGTCATTAAGGGGGAAATCCTTCCGGTTCTTAAGTGGTTAAAGTGGAGCTTTAGGTAATAAACAGGCAGGATTTTTAATGCAGAAGAGACATGCTTTGCCTCTTGTACAATAAAATGATCTACCTGCCTGTCTGCTCTTGTATGCAGGTGCAGCTCACTAGAAAATCAGCAATGCCGAAGCTGATGGATCGCCTGTGCATGCAGGAGTGAGGCTATCCTTGGCCACCCAATGAAAGCAGCCAGCGATCGATACCCAAAAGACGGAAGCACAAAGATGTCAGCAGCCTGTGGAGGGAGCTCCAGGACAACGCATCGCTGGAGCCTAGGTGGGGTATTGTTCCATTTTAAGGCCCCTGTGCAAAGCTGCATACTAAGGCTACTTCAATCAGCCAGCAATACGCACCCCCTTCTGAAAAGTAAACCGACGCATATTACCTATCAGAGGGGGGTATAAGGAGCAGTTGGCAGGTGTTTAGGAGGCTGTCACCTTCTGAATGTCTGCTTTTTTTTTTTCTCTTCAATCCCATGGGGCGATTTTGTAGTAAGAATCGCACCACAACTGCGAGTGAGTGTTTGGTTTGTGGTTGCGGTGCGCTCCCATTGGACTCAATGGGTGAGTTTGACAGGCAGTACTGCCTGTCAAAGCTCTACATCCTGAGCTAAAAATGCCACGGCCCTTGCATGTGTGCAGCCCTGTCAGGGTGTAATGTTAGGAATTGGATGGGCAGCAAAACTGCAGCTCAGCTGCCTACTTTTACTGCCACCCTTGTGAAAGAGCCCTAATGCATGCACCCCTAGACATGTGCAATTTGTTTCGTTCCGAGCTTGTTTTTCAACAAAATTTCGAAAAATGTGTTAATTTGGAAATATTCTAATTAACCACTTCACCCCCGGAAGGATTTCACCCTGAATGACCAGAGCACTTTTTGCGATTCGGCACTGCGTCGCTTTAACTGACAATTGCGTGGTCGTGCAATGTTGTACCCAAACAAAATTGACACCCTTTTTTCCCCATAAATAGAGTTTTCTTTTGGTGGTATTTGATCACCTCTGCGTCACTCCTGATTACCGCAATAAACAGAAAAAGAGCAACAATTTTGAAAAATACAATATTTCTTACTTTCTGCTATAATGTTATTTATATAGTTATTCATCAGGCCTACCGAAATATATTCTTCCTCATATTTTTGGTAAAAAAATCGCAATCGGCGTATATTGATTGGTTTGCGCAAAAGTTGCCGCGTTTACAAACCATGAGAATTAATTTATGGCATTTTTATTTATTTTTTACTAGTAATGGCGGCGATCTGCAATTGTTAGCGGGACTGCGACATTGCGGCGGACAGATCGGACACTTTTTTGAGACCATAGGCATTTATACAACGATCAGTGCTATGAATATTGCACTGATTACTGTGTAAATGTCACTGGCAGGAAAGGGGTTAACACTAGGGGGCGATCAAAGGGTTAAGCGTGTTCCCTGGGATGTGTTACTAACTGTGTCGGGGCTGGGACGACGGGGGGAGGAGAGAGATCGTTGCTCCCATATACTGGGAACATACGATCGCTCTACTCTACCCTGTCAGAATGGAGATCCGTGTGTTTACATACAAGGATTCCCGTTCTGTCACTGCAGGAGAGCGATCGCAGGTGGCCAGCGGACATCAAGTCCGTCCCCACTGCTGATTGGTTCCCCTGCTACACAGTGAGCGCGTGCCTCAGACGGCGCGCGCACCCAGCGCTGGCTTGCGTGACCGGTCGTTAAAGGTAAAGTGGTTGTAAACCCCAAAAAAATTTTTTTTACAAACCCTTCTAGCTTGTACAGGAGAGGATATCATGTCATCTGTGCCCAGTTTTTTCAGGAACAGTTAATCCAACTCTGAGTAATCCCCTTATCTTTTTTCACTAGGAAAAAAACGACTGAGGGAGAAATAGGAGGCGTTTCTTCGCATGCTGTGTGACTGACAGGTGGTTTGCTTATCTCATGCAGGAGCATTAACACCCCCACATCTCCCCTCCTCCCCTTTCTTCTCCAGCTCCCATCCATTCATAAACTTACTCTGCTCAGTTATCACAGGACACAGAGCGATGGGTATGTAACGCTCACTGTGTCCATTTCAGACACAGAAGGGGCCGGTAAATGACATTTTTACCGGCCCCTTCCTCCGCTCTCCATCCTGACAGATCACCCCCCCACCCCGCAGCCGGAGAGGAGGGAAACCGGCTGCGGGGGAGGAAGAGGAGCAGACAGCGGCCCGGATAAGGAAGACACTGGTGCAGAGGAGGACATGGAGGACAGTCGGGGATGATCGGTGCGATGGGGGACATCTGTGATCATCGATCTCCCTGCATAGCTTTTCAACAGCCGCTTCTCCACCTCTGCCTCCCGCAGCTGTCAGCTGAAAAGCCATACACAGAGATCGGTGATCACAACTGTCCCCCGTCACGCCGATCATCCTCAACTGTCAAAGGACAATCATCCATATGGCAGGAGCCCCGTGAGCGCGCTCTGCTTCTCCCGTGAGCGCGCTCTGCTTCTCCCGTGCGCGCTCTGCTTCTCCCGCGGCGCGAGGTTCGTCCTCGCAACGCTGCCTGGCCAAGGGGAGTGTAGAGGTGGGTGGGGAGTCTGGTGCCGTCACGACTCCGCCCACCGAGCGCCGGAAAATCAACCCACCTGTCAGAAGGTGACAGCCTCCTGAACACCTGCCAACTGCTGCTATAACCCCCACCGACTCCCGAGTTTTTCAGGGCTCCATCTAAAGAAGTGGGTGACATTTTGAAGTTAGGGATACATGCAGGAGGCATGTATATACATATAGATCAGGGATATGCAATTAGCGGACCTCCAGTTGTTGCAAACTACAAGTCCCATCATGCCTCTGCCTCTGGGTGTCATGCTTGTGGCTGTCAGTCTTGCTATGCCTCATGGGACTTGTAGTTCTGCAACAGCTGGAGGTCCACTAATTGCATATCCCTGATATAGATTATTGGTATGCCTTTGGTTTATAAACGATGAGGGGTGGGTTTACATCCACTTTAACGAAATTCGGAAATTCGAAATTCAAAAATAAAAACGAAAATCTGAAATAACTAACTAACTTATAATAACTATTACTAACTAATAAATTATAACAACATAAAATATGAAAAATTATTATTAAATTATAAGTAGTGGAATTTCCTTTTAAATTTTGCTGTTAGTGAACGTAATGAATACGAATTTATGCAAAGTTTTGAATTATCGGAAATAACAAATGCCGTATCTAAATGAATGGAACGTAATGAATTAATAATAAATAATAATAATGAAAACGTTTTGTTATTATTAATAATTCGCTCCATTCCAGTTGTTTACTTGCAGCATTCGTTATTTCGGGTAATTCAGAACTTCGGATAAATTCATATTCGTTACGTTCACTAACAGCTAAATTTGAAAGGAAATTCCAATACCTATAATTTAATAGTTGGTTATTATTAGTTAGTTATTATTTCGGATTTTCAAATTTTCAGATTTTTGTTCTTATTTTCGGATCATTGAATTTTTGAATTTCCAAATTTCGATCATAATAAATGACCCGAAAAAAAACAAAAAACGAATGAAACTAAAACTTTTTTGGCAGTGCACATGTCTACACACCACATTGGGGGGTGAGGGTAAAGTAGAACTAGATACAGAACTAACTGTTCAATTTTTGATAGTGTAAGCAGCTCACTGTAGAAATTTGGCAGTGCCAAAGCTGACTCGGCCAATGAAAGCAGCCGGCTGCTCAAAGAGGTCAGTAGGAGGCGGGGAGCTCCAGGGTGCCGCATCGCTGGAGCCAAGGTGGGTATAGTTCCACTTTAAAGTCGATCTTAAGGTTTAAATCTTACCTGTCAAACAGTCTTGCGCTGGTGCCAGAGTCTTCTTCTGAGTGCCGGTCTTCAGGCCTCTTTATTGGCCGACAGGGGATGATGTCCATTCTGCACATGCGCAGGAGGGCCGTCATTCTGGCGCTCAGAGACCGGCCTGGCGCTGTAAGCTGAGCTGCCCATGCTCAGTTAAGTTTACAGGGCTGGAGAAAACAGTGAGCAGGCAGGTGGGGGCATAAAAGCCGGCCTCCTCGCTGTTCCTTACTAGACGAGTGCAGAACAAAATAATTTGATTCACTTTGATTCGTTATTGAAACAAGTTTGTTTAGTTAAATACGTTTCGTGCGTTTTGTTTCTTTTATTCTTTTCAAATTTGAAATTCAGAAGACGGTTATATTCTTTGTATTTTATTCTATTCTGTTGTTTCTTTCTATTCTATTATTTTATATTCTATTCATCTCTATACAAATTTCGGAAGACGGTTATATTCTTTGTATTTTATTCTAGTCTATTCTATTGATTTTTCTATTCTATTCAAATTTGAATTTATTCTATTTGAAATCTGAATTTCAGGAGATGGTTATATTCTTTCTATTTTATTCTATGCTATTAAATTATATTGTTTTTGTCTATTCTATTCTTTTCTATTCTATTCTATTCTAATTTTAATTTATTCTATTCAAAATTCAAATTTTTGGAAGATGGTTATATTCTTTCTATTGTATTTTTTTTCTATTTTATTTTCTATTCTATTCTATAATTTTCTATTTTTTTCTATTCTTTTATATTCTATTTCTTTATGTTATATTTTATTATATTCTTTTCTATTTCCTTATTTTCTATTCTATTTTATTCTACACTTGTTTCCAAATTCATTTTTTAATCCAATTTTAATTCAATTCCAATTTCAACCTAATTTTGTTTTGTTTTTATTCTTTTCTCATTTTCTATTCTATTCATCTTTATTCAAAATTTGGAAGACTGTTATATTCTTTATATTTTACTCTATTGGTTTATCTATTCTATTCTAATCTATTCTATTCAAATGTATTCTATTTGAAATTCCAATTTCAGGAGATGGTTATATTCATTCTATTCTAGTCTATTCTGTTGTATTTTATTCTATTGTATTTGTCCTATTCTCTTCTATTCTTTTCTATTCTAATCTATTCTAATTTGAATTTATTCTATTTGAAATTCAAATTTTGGAAGGTGCTTATATTCTTTCTATTCTATTGTTTTTTTCTATTCTGTTCTTTTATTTTCTATTCTATTTTTTTTATTCTTTTCTATTCTATTTCTTTGTTATATTTTATTATATTCTTTTATTGTCTATTCTGTTCTATTGTACTCTATTCTATTCTTTATTTTATTTTCTAATCTATTTCCTTATTTTCAATTCTATTTTATTCTATTCTTGTTTCCAAATATGTTTTCAAATTCAATTTAAATTTGATTACAATATTGACCTAATTTTGTTTTGTTTTTTTTCAGATTAGTTTAAATTTGTTACTATTGTAATTCAGAAATTCAGATGCATCCTAATTTCCGATTAACAAAAAAAACCCCCGTCAATTAGGTGATGGAAGTGACGTTCGGTCAGCTGCGCATGCGTTCCACCGCTACCAGGTTTACTAATCTGCCAGAACACTTGCAGTTAGAAGGCGGCAGCGGACATCCTACTACACCCAGCTACATCTTGAATTTCAGAGTAACTTTAGAAACAAAGTGAGCGTATATAAATAAATATAGTATGTTGACATCTGTCATGCTTTATGGATGTTTAACCACTTCAATACCAGGCACTTACCCCCCCTTCCCGCCCAGACCAATTTTCAGCTTTCGGCACTGTTGCACTTTGAATGACAATTGCGCAGTCATACAACACTGTACCCAAATTAAATTTTTATCTTTTTTTCCCCACAAATTGAGCTTTCTTTGGTGGTACTTGATCACCTCTGGGGGTTTATTTTTTGCGCTACAAATAATAAAAATGTTTTTTTCCATCACAAAACTTTTATAGATAAGTGTGTTTTCTCCTTCACTGATGAGGCACTGAAGGGCACTAATGGGGCAGTACTGCTTGGCACTGATGAGGCAGCACTTATATGCAACACTGATAAGCATCACTGGGCACTCATAGACAGCACTGATAGGTGGCACTGATGAGCACTGATGGGTGGCACTGGTAGGCACTGATGGGTGGCACTGGTGGGCACTGATAGGTGGCACTGATGGGTGGCACTGGTGGGCACTGATAGGCAGCACTGATAGACAGCAGTTATAAGGAGACACTGGCAGACATCACAGATGGGCACAGTGCCATCCCTATTGCACATTGTGTGCCCCTTACCTGGTGGTCTTGGGTAGGCTCTCTGGTGGTCCTGGGTGGGCATACCTGGTGGTCCCTGTGTGGGCTCCCTGGTGGTCCTGGGTGGCATCCTCAGGGGGGGCTGCACTGATAAACTATCGGCACAGACCCCCCCCCCCCTGTCAGGAGAGCCGCCGACCGGCTCTCATCTACTCGTGTCTGCGGACGCGAGTAGAGGAAAAACCAATACACTGCTCTTCCTGTTTACACTGTGATCAGCCGTGATTGGTCAAGGCTGATCACATGATAAAGAGCTTCCGACGTAGGCTCTTTACCTAGATCGGAGATGCAGTGTGTCAGACTGACACACCACACCGCCGAACAACGCACGCTGGCTTGTTATCCTGCTGGATGTCATATGACGCCCATTCAGGATAATGCAACTAATTCCCAGCCATCATTCTGCATACGGCGGTAGAGAAGTGGTCAATCTTGAAAGTCTAAAGGTTTAGCGCCGAGCAGTGAGGGGTGTACCAATATGGCCTCCGCCACCTTCCTACTGCTGATGTCTAGCTTATTTCAAAATGTAACAGTGGGAGCTGGTGGGTTTGGCAAGCAACCACCAACCCCCCGGGCGGCATAGCACTACCACTACAACCCCCCCCCCCGCGGCACTAGCAAGCCCACCCCCCCACCCTTTGTCTGCCAGTCAGTCAGCACTTACCCCATGAAGGCGGCAGGTGATGGGCAGCGGCTCCCCTGCTCCTCGGCTCCCGCTCTGTCCTCTCCTCCATCTTCTGTGTGTCTCTTCCTCCTAGGCAATAGGTGTCTAATAGGAACACCTGTCCTTTCAGCCAATCGGGTGACGGGTCTAAGACCCGCTTTCTGATTGGCCAGGAGGAGGAGCAATGTTAGAAAAACATACTTTATTTATATATGCTCAATTTATTGCTGAAATTCAAGACGTAGCTGGGTGTAGTAAGATGTCTGCTGCAGCTGTTCTGTCAGATTAGTGAACCTGTCAGTAGCAGTGGAATGCATGCGCAGCTGATGGAACATCACTTGGGTGGGAAGGCAATATAAAACTTGCCAATTAGGGCCTCGGGATGTGGTCACGTGCCTGTGAGGGGATGACGGACCTGGTAGAAACCTATTGGTCCGGCGCCCCGCACAGTGCATGGCTACATAGCTGTATGAGCTGGAGAAGCGGCGCCCCTTGTGGACTGGCCGCCACTAGTTAACCACTTACTGACCACCCGCCATCGTTACACGTCAGCACTTTGCCGTTGAATTCCATTGTATTTTCTTAAACAGCGGGCGATCCGCTTTCAGATAAAAGTGGTCTCTGCAGCGGATTCATCGCAAAATCACTTTTATCGGTGGCAGGAGAGGTACCCCCTCTCGCTGCTCCCCGGTGGTCTCCGGCGCAAGCAACGATCGGATCCTTTCCCCTGTGAGGCATGGAGTCGAGTGAAACCAAATCAAACGTCACTTCCGCCCAATGGTCTTAAAGGGGAAATTTTTTTTATTGAAAAAAAAAAAGACTTTAAGTGTAAATGTGGGATCTGAGGTCTTTTTGACCCCAGATCTCACATTAAAGAGGTCCTGTCATGTTTTTTTTCTATTACAAGGGATGTTTACATTCCTTGTAATAGGAATAAAAGTGACCCAATTTTTTTTTAAAACGACGGTGTAAAAATAAAAAATAACAAGTAAAATGAATAAGAAAAAAAAATGTTAAAGCGCCCCATCCCTCCGAGCTTGCGCACAGAAGCGAACGCATATGTGAGTCGCACCCATATATGAAAACAGTGTTCAAACCACGCATGTGAGGTATCGCAGCGATCATTAGGGTGAGATCAATAATTCTAGCAAAAGACCTCCTCTGTAACTCAAAACTGGTAAACTGTTGAAATTTTTAACCGTCGCCGATGGAGATTTTTAAGTGCCAAAGTTTGTCGCCATTCCACGAGCGGGCGCAATTTTGAAGCATGACATGTTGGGTATCGATTTACTCGGCGTAACATTGTCTTTCACAATATAGAAGACATTTGGGCTTACTTTACCGTTTTATTATTTTTAAATTCAAAACAGTGTGTTTTTTCAAAAAAAAAAATGTGTTTGTAAGACCGCTGCGCAAATGTGGTGTGACATAAAGTATTGCAAAGACCGCCATTATATTCTCTAGGGTATATGGAAAAGAAAATATGTTTGGGGGGTTCTAAGTAATTTTCTAGCAAAAAAAAATATTTTAACTTGTAAAAAACAAGTTTGAAAAATAGGCCAGGTCCTCAAGTGGTTATAGGAAGTTGAAAAGTAAAAGATTTACTGGCCGGATCACCAGATGAAAAAAAAAGCCTAAAAAAAAGTAAATGAATGCCGCCATCACATCTAAGAACTGGGAAGCTCCAATAGATTACATTTTTGTTTTTGGGTTGATACCATTTTAAATTATGCTTTTTTAAGGTCATGCTCTTTTACAAGTTTGCATGAATGATTTCACTATGACATTCTGACAGGTCAGGAACTCTATGGGCCCGCTTTAATTTGCTGGCAGTTTATAATAACTCTGTAGGAAGTGCTGGCCTGATTGCAATACACATAAGGACAGAGCTTGTCTTCTACAATAAGGCGGTATCCTGACAATACTGAGGAGGGCATTTTTTGTAATAATCAAGTAACCTTTCCGTGGCACATAATAGGATAATCCATCAAGTGAAGTATCCCCCATTAATAAAGAATGAAGGATGGGTCTGCAAGATATTACTGCAGCTCTTACTGGAAGCAATCAGCACTTTTGCTCATAGACAAGAAATATCAACTCTTATTGTACAGTAAACTGTGACTTCTTGTGTTCTTTCTGTGCGCTGTGTTATGTTTGTTGCAGATACGGCCATTTATGTATGGCTATATACAGCACACTATATTGTCAAAAGTATTGGGATGCCTGCCTTTACATGCATATGAACTTTACTGGCATCCCAGTCTTAGTCCGTAGGGTTCAATATTGAGTTGGTCCACCCTTTGCAGCTATAACAGCTTTAACTCTTCTGGGAAGGCTGCCCACAAGGTTTAGGCGTGTGTCTATGGGAATGTTTGTGGACGAGAAGGCCTGGTTCACAGTCTCCTCTCTAATTCATCCCAAAGGTGTTCTATCTGGTTGAGGCCAGTCAAGTTCTTCCACCCCAAACTCGCTCATCCATGTCCTTATGGACCTTGCTTTGTGCACTGGTCCAAATCATTTGGTGGAGGGGGGATTATGGTGTGGGGTTGTTTTTCAGGGGTTGGGCTTGGCCCCTTAGTTCCAGTAAAAGGCATCAGCATACCAAGACATTTTGGACAATTTCATACTCCCAACTTCCTGTTCCAACATGACTGTACACCAGTGCACAAAGCAAGGTCCGTAAAGACATGGATGAGCGCGTTTGGGGTGGACCTTGACTGGCCTAGATAGAGTCCTGACCTCAACCCGATAGAACACTTTTGGGATGAAATAGTGCGGAGACTGCGAGCCAGGTCTTCTCGTCCAACATCAGTGCCTGACCTCACAAATGCGCTTCTGGAAGAACGGTAAAACATTCCCATAGACACAATCCCAAACCTTGTGAAAACCCTTCCCAGAAGAGTTGAAGCTGTTATAGCTGCAGAGGGTGGGCCAACTCAATATTGACCCCTACAGACTAAGACTGGGATGCCATTAAAGTTCATGTGCCTGTAAAGGCAGGCGCCCCAATACTTTTGGCAATATAGTGCACATTATTCTGGTGTCTGGGATGTGCTAGAGCTGCATACGATCGTCTTCCCTCATTCATGTCTATGGGCAGCTGAACGCAGCTCTAGGACATCCCACGCACCAGAAATATACAGTGTATTTGCATAAAGTACCACAGGCACACAGATGTAATGCACTGAACACACCTAATTTAGGTTCAGCACATCTGTGTGTGTGCGCTACTTTGTGGAAATAGCAATGCATAGCTGCATACAATCACCTTCATCTATTCATGTCTGTGAGTGGCTGCTGCAACTCTAGGACTCCCTGAACACCAGAAATATGCAGTGTCTTTGCGATGCATGGGCAAATGTGCCCATATACACGTAGCCTAAGACGTGCCAAGGAGGGTTGAGTTATGTCCAACAGGCATGCTTACTATACTGTATGTACTCTAAAGCAGCAGTCCCCAACTTTTTTGGCAGCAGGGACTGGTTTCATGGCAGCCAATTTTTCCAGGGACATCCGCTGACATCTGCTGCCCCCTAGAGAACAATGGGTGGTCCAATTAGGTTTGCCTGAAAAAACGTCAGATCCTCTGTGAAATGAGCCTAAAGGGAGGCACTGTGATATAAAGGAGACTGCATTGTAATGATTACAGTGCCCCTTTACACTTCAGTCCCCTTTATATCACAGTGCCCCCTTTATATTACAGTGCTCCTAGCAATCATAGCCTCCTCCAACACAGTGCTCCTGCAGTCTGCCCCCAACCCCCACATTCCTCTCGAACATCATACTTTTGGCAGGGCAGAGGCTGTGTTCTATCCCTGTGTCCTCTCCCGTCTCCCCCGCCCACCCATTGATGTCATCCTATCAGCAGAGCAAGAGGCGGGAGGAGCTCACCTTTCTGATCCGCAGCTCCTCGCACTCCCTGCCCTGCTGATTGGATGACATGATCGGGTGGGTGGGTGGAGGAGCCGAGAGTGGACCCACGAACATGACTGCACAGCAGGAGATGAGCAGCAACCGCGGACGCCGCTCATCTCCTGCTTTGTAGCCCGGTCATCAACAGGCTGCAGACTGGGGGTTGGGGACCCCTGCTCTAAAGCAAGGGTGTTAAACTAAATTTAATTCCAGGCCGCATCAGCAGTAAGGTTGCCTCAAAGTGACGGTTGTATCTGGGATGCGCTACGTACATAGTATAGGGTTCAGGACAGTGGCGGCTGGTGGTTTTTTTGGGGGGGAAGGGGCAGCAAACAACCACTACCTCCCATGCTCTCTGCCGGTCAGTCTGGCACTTGCCTCATCTAGGTGGCGGGCTGTGGGCAGTGTCCGCTCCACCAGTGGCTTCATCCATGGCTTCCGCTGTTTGTCTCCTCTCTCTTCCTCCTACGCATCCCATAGGATTGCCCAACATTTTGGCTAGTTGGGAAATGGGTCTTACAACCTGCTTCCTGATTAGCAGGGAGGAGATTTAGTGTGAAAATAGCAAATATTCATTTGCTATAGATCACACAACTGGATGGGATCCGGGCACAGTGCTCTGCACCCCAAGCCCACCCTTTTTTGAAGCCTATTAGAGCCTCTGGCTCTAATCATGTGCTTCAAAAAACATATCCATAGTCCGGCACCCTGTATGTAGATCAGGGGGCCGGATGCATGGATGGGGGAGGGGGGGCGGCGCCTGTGCAACCCTAATGGACGGGCCGCCACTGGTTCAGGAGTGTGTTACGTAAAAATTGCAGGGTTCAGGATTACGCTATATACAGAGTGCAGAGTTCAGGGGGTGCTCTATGTACATAGTACAGGGTTCCGGATTACACTACGTACAGAGTGCAGGAGTATGCTACGTGCAGAGTTCCGGAGTACGCTACATACATGGTGCAGAATTTAAGATTACGCTACGTACAGAGTTCAGGTGGTGAACTATGTACAGTGTTCAGGGCTCAGGAGTGCATTACATATGGAGTGTAGAGTTCAGGAGTGTGCTGTGTAGAGTGCAGGGTTTAGGTGGGCACAGCGTGCAACCTCAACCATCCCTCCTCCCCAAAGCTTCCTTCTCTCTCTGTCTTACCTGGCCCGTCTCTAGTACCTTACTGTGTAAGCTGCTTTGCCTCGCCTTGCAGGGAGATCATTCTATCTCTCAGATTATGGAGATCTGTCCCTGCCATGAGTGCATACAGGGATCTGTTAGTTAGGGGAGCCGCTGGGAGCAAAGCTGCCCCTTGGAAACACTGAATGATTTTGTGTTTACAAGTGACAGTGACAGCTTGTGCAATTCGTTTTGTTCTAAATTTAGTTTTTACCAAATTTTGCAAAATTCTGCAATTTGGACAAATTCCGAATTTTCAATTTCCGAATTTTTCCGAATTTTCGTTTTTCCAAATTGCGGTAATTCGGCAATTGCGGTAATTCGGAAATCCGAAATTCAGAAATTTGGAAATCCAGAAATTCAAAAATAACTAAGAATATTTGAAATAATAACTAACTAATAACTATGAAATTTATCACTAATAGCCATACTTTCAAGAAAATTACAATACCTATAATTTAATAGTTATTTATTATTATTTCAAATGTTCTTTCTTATTTCCGAATTCCAGAAATTCTGAAATAAGGAAGAACATTTGAAATAATAAGTTATTCATTTATTATTTTAACTTATTATAAATTATAACAAGCTGTTATTATTTCAAATTTTCTTCCTTATTTCCGACCTTTGCAGTGTTTGACCGTATATATGCATACTGTATGTATGTATGTGTGTGTGTGTATACTGGGTGTGAATATACAGTATACATACAATATACATACAATATACACACAGTATATGCACACCCAGTATACACACACACATACATACAGTATGCATATATACAGTCACACACTGCAAAAGTTGAAAATAAGGAAGAACATTTGAAATAATAATAGCTTATAATTATTTATAATGAGTTAAAATAATACATTAATAACTTATTATTTCAAATGTACTTCCTTATTTCCGAATTTCCAAAATTCGGAAATACGGAAATAAGAAAGAACATTTGAAATAATAATAAATAACTATTAAATTATTATTAAATTATATTAAATTTCGGAAATAAGGAAGAACATATGAAATAATAAGTTATTAATTTATTATTTTAAATGATTACAAATTATAATAAGCTATTATCATTTCAAATGTTCTTTCTTATTTCCAAATTTCGGAAATTCGTAAATAAGGAAGAACATTTGAAATAATAATAGCTTATTATAATTTGTAATCATTTAATATAATAAATTAATAACTTATTATTTCATATGTTCTTCAATATGTATTTTCTCTTCAACCGTAAGACATTTCACAATAATAATAACTGTTTAGTGTTTAGAGTGTGTGAGTGTGTGTGTGTGGGGGGGGGGGGTGTACTAATGGGGGAATTTTTGCCGACCCCGGAGTTCTCCTTTAAAGTACAAGCTTCAGGCTTGTCATCCTGATCTTTTCTTAATTGGTGACATATAACCAGTTTCGCCTACAATGGAAGCATGCTTGTTCAAGGCCAGTGACACAAGTGCTTCCCCTTTCAGATCTCAGTTACAGTAGGACTAGCAGTCAGTGAGAACAGATGGGCATTATATTTTATTTAGGTGAGCTGCAGTTGGCACTGTGAAAAAAAAACTAAAGCAGTCCTAAACCCTAAAGAAGACATTTATTATATTGCAGCTTACCAATTCTTAGATATGTGATGGCTGCATTATTATTTTTTTGTTTTTTCCCCTTGTTTTTATCTGGTTATCTAGACAATAAGTCTGTTGATTTTAAAAAGAACAAGCTCTCTTGCTGAGATGTAGCTGTTACATGGTTGAGACAAACCATTTACCACTGACAGGGGTGCTAACAATGATCAGCTTTTATTTATTATGTAAATCCTTTATCCCAAAAGGAACAAACTGTTACTGTAACTGCTTATAAATTGTGAGTTGGTGTTTGGCTTCAATTTGTTAGTTTATCCAAATCTGCTAGTTCAGGGTTTCTCAACCAGGGTTCCATGGAACCCTGGGGTTCCTCCAGAAGTTGCTAGGGGTTCCTTGAGCAATGAACAATTTCTGCCTCTCATATAAGTTTCCACTGACACTGTTGATTTTCTTAGCTATTTGGAAGAGGGTAATTCGTTCCAATGACCACAAATGTAAGGAGCATTCTTCCCACTGACCAAAGCAATAATGTATCATGAGTTGTAGATAAAGTCATTTTAGCAGGGGTTCCCCCAAGACCAGAAAGTTGTTTCAAGGGTTCCCCTGTGTTGAAAAGGTCGAGAAAGGCTGTGCTAGCCCATCTAACACTCCCCTTACCGCAGACTGCTGCTGTCCAAAGATGTCCCCTGTGCTCATTCATCCAGAGTGGAGGCACTCTAATACATGAGGTGTGTTACTGGTCAGATCACCAGGTGAAAACAGAAAGAAAAAGAGACTAAAAAGAAAACTAATGCAGCCACCACATCTAATAATTGGTAAGCTGCAATATATTAAATTTTTGGTTTTGGGTTTAAAGTGATTGTAAAGTCTCAATTTTTTCCCTATAAAAATAACAAACATGTTATATTTACCTGCTCTGTGCAGTGGATTTGCACAGAGTAGCCCAGATCCTCCTCTTCTCAGGTCCCCCTTCTGTGATCCTGGCCCCTCCCTCCTGTTCTGTGCCCCCACAACAAGCGGCTTGCTATGGGGGCACCCGAGCCAAGTCACAGCTCTGTGTGTCCATTCAGACACGGAGCCTGACCTGGCCCCACCCCTTCTCTCTCTTCATTGGCTAGCTGACTTTGACAGCAACAGCAGCCAATGGCACCGCTGCTGTGTCTCAGCCAATCAGGACAGAGAATCTCGGATGGCTCAGACACTCATGAACATCACTGGACAAAGATGGGGCTCAGGTAAGTGTTAGGGGGGCTGCTGCACACAGAATGCTTTTTATCTTAATATTGCATAGAATACATTAAGATAAAAACCTTCTGACTTTACAATCCTTTTAATACTATTTTAACAGCTGAACTGTGTTTATAAACATTGTTCAGGTGCCTCATTCAGAAATACAGTTTAACATTATTGTTACTTTGCTGCATTCATCTTAAGATCAAAGGAATGACCTGTGATCTGCATTTGATGTTAGTTAACACAAGCTTTTCTTTATTACTACAACCCTTAGTTAACTCTAATCAACCCCAATTAAAGCGGAGTTCCTGCCATTTTGTTTTTTTTTATTTCGATATAATTACCCGTGATTTTCACTGTTCGTTCTTTCACAATTGCCAATCATCAAAAGTGTCCCTTTTTTGTAGATTTGCAGCATTGATTACTCACTTTGTTCCCCTTCTGCACAGCCCGGCCATCCTGACTGTGGGCATGGGAAGCCCGCTGGGTCTCTCTTCTGGGATTATAAGAATTCAGCAAGCGAGCGGTGTCAATCTGATACCACCACCAATCCCTAGAAAGTATAATACCAAAAAGAAAATCCCTATGGATGGGACTTTGAGGGTGGAGGACCAGAGAAAGTCAATACCACGTCTTTGTATATAAAATCCACATTTATTGCCCACAAGTACAAAATATAAAAGTGGTATATATGACAGATAGACTAATTATCGTTTAACATATCCTGTTAAAATCATAAAAGAATCGGATGCAGCCGGCTCGTACAGATCTGCATGTAAGTTCTTTCACATCATTTTGCAGTCCTACGAAAGAGGAAAAGAACCCGACGCGTTTCAGGTTCAAGCCTTTTGTCAGGGGCTTGTAGCAGAATGCAATTCATGCACCTAAACGTACTTTATCTGCCCAATAGTAATGCTTGAAAGGATTTCACCTACAGAGCTCAAAATATGCAGATTCCGTAGCCATATATAGGTCAGGGAGATGCTGTAAGGGTAATTCTGGATCTAGCTTAAAAGCAAATGCCAATACCCTTACTGCATGCTCAAATCAAATATTCAGGAGTAAGCTTTGCCATATTGGTGAAAGCAAGGGGAGGAGGAAGGAGGCACCAGTGATTTTCGCATTGTTTCACATCAAAACATGCTGCTTTAAGATCTGCGTTGTGCTATTTCCATATTTTAATCCAAGGTGGTCAGCAATGTCAACAAAGGGTCTATAGAAGACAAACGATGGGATCTGCCCTCATCTACCAAAAGGAAAAAGCCTCCGATTCCTCCTGCCTTTCCTGGTGCCACGCCAGCAATGTCCTTTAACGTCCCCTCCCTTCTCCCCTTAGCTATTATTTTCTTCTTTTTTATCTCTATTTTCTAAGGGCTCCTTAGCACCAGAATGTGGTGTGCACAAATCCGGGATCGCCTTCAAAATGCACTGGGTGTGTGATCTGCGGGTGTCAATGTATTCCTAATGACGCCCCAAATACAGAACCCAAACACAGTGTGTTTACCTACTCCCACAGAATCCCGGACGAGGACTTTATCACTTCTGCTTTCGGTTTCATGTAAACAATCCATTACTGGCTTGAACAAGCATCTGATCAAACCGATCTTGGTTTGATCAGATGCTTTGGAGGGCAGAGAAGAGATCTGGAGACTAACAGACCCCAGATCTCTCTATAAAGAGGACCTGTCATCAGGGCATCTTTAATATTTATTGGACCCCTGCAACCATTTTCTTGGGCCCTTCCTAATCCACTTATCAATTAATTGCGGGCAGTTTGGGCTCAAGGGGAAGCTGCCTTGAATCCCACAACAATGACTGGGCCCGGGGCAGCTGTCCCTTTTGCACTGTGTTAAAGACAGCCCTGGCTGTAATGGTCCATGCTATCATAAGCAATGTTGTTCATCCCTTCTGTTAAGTTGGCCTTCAATGAAGGATATCTCCTCCAATCAACTTCATTATTTGTATAAGGTTTATTCAGAATATGCAATGATCATTGGATCAGTAGCTGTGATAACATATGGTAGAATCCTTGTCTTTTTATATACATAATCCTGGCAACTAAGCTATTTGGCCACAGAGTAAGGGGTGGTGACATTCTTCCTCTCTGACTCTTAACATCTGGATCATACTAACGTGTCAGCATATTCTCATCGCTTAGGTTTTTAGCCAAGCTTTTGTAATAGCAATAAAAGAGACAAAAAAAATGTGTAAAAATAAATAAATAATAAAAAAAAATTAAAGCACCCAAATTTCCCTGTGCTCATGAGCAAATGCGAATGCACACGTAGGTCCCACATGCATATGTAAAAGGTACCACATATGTGAGTTGAGGTATCGCCTCCAAAGTCAGAGCGAGAGCAATAATTCTAGCACCAGACCTCCTGTGTATCTCTAACTATTAAAGTGATTGTAAAGTGTTTTTTTTTTTCTCTTTATACTTACCTGCCCTGTGTAATGGTTTTGCACAGAGCAGCCCGGATCCTCCTCTTTTCGGGTCCCTCTTCAGCTCTCCTGGTCCATCCCTCCTGTCGAGTGCCCCCACAGCAAGCAGCTTGCTATGGGAGCACCCGAGCCGAGCCTCAGCTCCGTGTATCCATTCAGATATGGAGCTGCGGCCCGCCCAGCCCCCTTTCTTTCCTCATTGGCTGACTGACTTTGATTGACAGCAGCGGGAGCCAATGGAGCTGCGCTGCTGTTTCAGCCAATGAGGAGGGGAGTCCCGGACAGTCGAGACAATCCTACTACATCGCTGGATGAGATGGAGCTCAAGTAAATATTAAGGGGGGCTGCTGCACACAGAAGGCTTTTTATCTTAATGCAGAGAATACTTTGACTTTACAACCGCTTTTAAAGCGTTGCCTATGGAGGTTTTTAATTACCAAAGTTTTGCGCTGTTTCTTGGGCATACTCAGCTATGAAGCGTGACGTGTTAGGCATCTATTTACTTGCTGTAACATCATCTTTTATATTTTACCAAAAAAATGGGTATATTATTGTGGTTTGGTGCATTAAAATTTGGTTTGGAAATTCGCTACACAAATACCATAGTTAGATAGTAAATGAAGTTGAAAAAAGACACAAGTCCAACAAGTCTGATGTTGTGGTCCCTTAGGTGTGCATCTAATAGTTTTTTGAAATTATCTAGACTCCCAGCAGAGACTACTGCTTGTGGAAGAGAATTCCACATCCTCACTGCTCTTACCTTAAAGAACCCTCTACGCTTTTTATGGTTAAACCGTCTTTCTTCTATTTTTAGTGACTAGCCGCGTGTCTTTGTGTGCTCCCTTGCACAGAATAGTTTTGTCCCTATTGTGGAGTCACCAGTACAGTATTTGTACATTGAAATCATATCCCCTCTCAAGCGTCTCTTCTATAGAGAGAATAAGTTCAGTGCTTGTAATCTTTCCTCATAACTGAGGTCCTCCAATTCCTTAACCACTTCAGCCCCGTAAGGATTTCCCACTTTAGGACCAAGCCCTTTTTGCGATTCGGCGCTGCGTCGCTTTAACTGACAATTGCGCGGTCGAGCAACATTGTACCCAAACGAAATTTGCGTCCTTTTTTTCCCACAAATAGAGCTTTCTTTTGGTGGTATTTGATCATCGCTGCGTCATTTCTGATCGCCGCTATAAACAAAAGAAGAGCGACAATTTTGCAAAAAAAAAACAAATTTCTTACTTTTTGCTAAAATACAAATCCAAAAAAAAAAATACAAAAAAACATTTTTTTCACAATTTTTGGCCAATTTATATTCTTCCTCATATTTGCGATAAAAAAAATCGCAATCGGCGTTTATTGATTGGTTTGTGCAAAAGTGGCCGTGTTTACGGATGATGAGAATTCATTTTTGGGGTTTTTATTTATTTTTTTTTTTTTTTAGTAATGGCGGCGATCTGCGATTTTTAGCGGTACTGCGATATTGCAGCGGACATGTCGGGCCATTTTGACACTTTTTTGGGACCATTGGCATTTATACAGCGATCAGTGCTATAAAAATGCACTTATTACTGTGTAAATGCCATTGGCAGTGAAGGGGTTAACCTGCAGGGGGCGCTAAGGGTTAACTGTGTTCCCTGGGCGTGTTCTAACTGTGTGTGGGCTGCCCTAGCTGGGGAAGGGAAGTGATCACAGCTTCCGTGTAGAGGAAGGCTGTGATCACAGCCCTTCCCCCTCTCACAGAACGGAGGTCCGTGTTTACTTACACGGACCTCCGTTCTTTCACTCCGGGGGGGGGGGCATTGCGGGTAGCCGGCGGCAATCGAAGCCGCCGCACCCGCTCCCTGGCCCTCCCCGAACACAGTGAGCGCGCGCTCACAGTGCGCGATCTCGCAGGCGCCGTCAGATGATGGTGATTTGCGATATCGTACCACTTTGTCGCCGTCAACCTGCGGTTGGCGGTCGGCAAGTGGTTAATAAGCTTTGTGGCCCTTCTCTGTACCCTTTCCAATACCAGGACATCCTTCCAGAGGACTGGTGCCCAGAACTGGATGGCATATTCCAGGTGCGGCCTCACCAGAGACTTGTATAGTGGGAGAATTATTGATTTATCCTTATCCCTGGAGTTGATCCCTTTCCTGATGCA
This sequence comes from Glandirana rugosa, assembly GCA_018402905.1. NCBI lineage: Eukaryota > Metazoa > Chordata > Amphibia > Anura > Ranidae > Glandirana > Glandirana rugosa. Next base: position 1,610,450 of record BLSH010037332.1, read on the forward strand.
TGCCAACACTTTGTTAGCTTTGCTTGCAGTAGCTTGGCATTGCATGCCACTACTGAGCCTGTTCTACACTAGGACCCCTAGGTCTTTTTTCATCCTAGATTCCCCAAAACCATGTGACATAAACATATGCAACACTCACCATTTTATTCTCTAGGACCTCTGCTTTAGTAATATATAACGTTTGGGAGTTCAAAGTCATTTTCTAGCAAAAAAATATAGATTTTTACATTTATGTGAGAAGTGGTTAATCCCAGTTCCAGACAAAGTGCTTTTTTTTCTGAGCTAGAGTCCCTGACCGGTTTTTGCTGGAGCTGGCCCTGGAAAATGGAATTTTTTTGCAATTCATTAATAAGGCAGAGCTTAGTTAAATGTACTGTGAAAAAACATACAGCTAACAAAATTAAATTATTAGAAGTTATAATGTGCATAATTGTTGTATGCCACATTACTCTGTGAGCTTATTAAGCTGCCGACTTGTCATCTTTTTCTTCTCTCTGACAAAATAATAGAATCAAAGTTGTGTAATGCAGCAGCGGGCTGGAGGCATCAATAATGCATTGTACCTAATTGGAATTGTGACAGCCAAACTTTTGCTTCTGCTCAGCGATGGATTTGTAAAAAATGTACACAGACTGGAATGTATTGGGAAAACAAATGTTAATTTACTACTAATTCTGCTTAGTAAGGCTGGGGCTACACAAGCAGCTGAGAAATGTAACTCATTGTTACCTATCATCTCATGGTTGCCACCTCATCCCTTTAAAACTGAACAGATATTAATTACACAGGTTCTGATTAAGGTGGTAATTAAACTCACTTGGAGCCTTATGTGCGCTAAATCAGCCTCAGAACCTGTGTAATACATATGTGTTTGGGTTTAAAGAGATGAGGTGGCAACCCTATCTCACGGGCAACCCATTGATCACAAAGTGCTACACATGAGAATACTGCCAACATGCAGTTAAAGGTCCTATTCACACCTGAGCGTTTTGTAGCTTGAAGCCTGAAGCTCAAAAACGCTGGAGGAGAAAAAAAATCAATTATTCTCTATGGAGACGGTTCACATCTCCACTACAAGTCGCCTGAAGCCAAATGCCTGAAGCTCAAACAAGTTCTAGAGCTTTTTTTGTCACGCAAATTGGGCAGACCTGGGCATTTGTATTCCGATAAAAATGAATAGCCATTTGCGTATTTTGTCATACGTTTTTTCGTGATTTTCTGCTCAAATGCAAAAAAATTACAAATAAAATAGTAATAATATATGAATAAATAAATGTAAAATAAATGCACAAATAACTCAAAATCATCACGAATAAGTAAAATAAATGAATAATATGTATTAATACATGAATAAATAATAATTAACCTCTAACCTTAAAAAATATTAAATACATTATAATTATTATTAATAATAACAACAATAATAATGCCCAAACTCGAACAAAAAATACATTATTAATAATAATAATAATAATAATATTAATTTGTTTTTGTGTTAGCGTTAGGGTGTTTAGTTATTTATTATTTTATATGTCAAGAGTGCCCGCGCCACAGTTTGGTATATAGTTAGCAGCTGCTGTTTAAAGTTTCACCTTAGTGAAAAATTGATGAAATACAGTCAAGGTGGAATGCAGATAACGTAGGGCCACGCTCGGTTGGTACGCAAGACGCTACTGCAGAGCCGCAGCTACCACGAGAGCCTCCTCACATTTAGTGTACAGTGTACCGTGATTGATTTGGCCAATAAACCTTACTATGGGAGACGCGCGATGAGTTTTTCCTCCTTCTTCTCTATAATATACGCGGAATAAGAATGGTGTTACCCTAAAGAAACAGCTTAGACAAGTGGACACCATACCCACGGTCGGGTGAGAGACCGCAAGTGCAGATTGACTCCCAAATCTTATGATTGTGGGAGTCAATAGGGTCTGGTAAGTGCGGAGCTTTACCTTACTTTTGCACAGGAGTTTGATGCACATTGTGTGAGCACGTGCACTTCGAAGATACAAGTGAACGAAGATACATGTGAATGAGGACACTTATCATTTAATTCAACACTGGAGCACTTTAAGCACTGTAAATCACCTTTAAATATTGGACATTTCTTTGCACTTTAAATATTGGACATTTTTTGCACTTTATGGGAAATTATATATATAAGTGATAATTATTTGAATATGAATGAATGGTGATTAATTATATAATTTATATTATCGCATTATTGCACTTTATTGAAAAATTATTGGAAAATTATTGATGCTCATTATTGATGCTTGCTAGTATTTGCACATAGTATTTAATTTTAATTTTATATAGTGGTAAAGAATTCCTAAAATAGTAGGAGCTCTGCTTCATAGCAAGCGCTGTTCCTTGACTGTATTTCAGTTATTTATTATTATTTTATTTTTTAAGGGGTAAGGGTTAAAGTTAAGGTTTAAAGTGGATGTAAACCCTCCATATACCCAGTGAAGTGAACAGCCTCAGATGATACACAGAGATGACACAAACCTCCCTATATAAGTATTACATGTATATCTTCCAAAGGAGAAGTGTGATCTGGCACAATCACCATGATCAAGCCTCCATCCCTATTAATACATAGAAAAGGCAAAAAAGTGGTCATCGGACTTTAGATGAGGCTTGACATGAAAAAATAGGTATAGTAATGAAATGTAAATTCAAAAGTATTTATTGGCAACCATATTGAATCTTGCATAGTTATGATGTGCAAAGTATATATCATAGAAATAAAATTCATCTAAGATCAACACATAATGAGACACATGATAGAATGAGTACATAAATTCATCTTGTATAATACATGGTAGTTCATAATTGATAATTGCATGGCAATAAGACATAAGTGTGTTCTAAAATGGGTGACCAAATATCTTTTGACATTAAAAAATGTGACGCGTTTCGTGGAGCTTGTCCACTCATCAGAAGTGTCATACAAGAGGTATCTATAATATAGGTAAAAATGTCAATGAGTAAAAATATAATGATCACTAGTTCCCCAATGGGGGATAAGAGAAAGGGTCTAAAGGGGACAACCCGCCCCTGTTCTTACATGTGGCTCAAAAAGTTAAGCCCAGCATCAAAGATGGGAGGTGCAGGCAACCAGAATGTCTGACCCAGGGCAGAGGCAGGATAAACCACCCCAGTTGGAGGAAAACAACCAAGAAACCAGGCAACAGATTGAAGCCACATTGGTGGTGTGGTGGGATTGCATGGAAATCAACTGATGTCTGTGAAAGATGAAATTGTATATATATGTCCATAGGTGAATAACTATATAGTGAGTGAGGTATATGTGTATATATCAACAAAGTATGTTTCACATATCAGTAGCATACCATAGTGGTGTTGAACCAACCACCAAGATAGGATTCTAAAGAATAAGATTGAGCACTGAATGAAGGAAGCAGACACCCATGACGTGGTATACAGCAGTAGAAGAGTTGAAAAACAAAAAAAAGAAAACGGTATAGATTGGTAATAGCAATTCACTAAAGCCTTACGTGCCTAGGAGTATGTTGAGAGAAGGACACACCAGTGCCTCTCTGTGGGTAGTGACAGTGGGAGTAATATGCCAGCTGGATCTTGGTTCTTGTAGAAAGTGTCTGTAGT
>BLSH010037332.1:1624535-1635720 GCA_018402905.1 Glandirana rugosa
ATCGGTGTTGGTCCACGAGGAGTGTTCTAAAGACTGTTTCCTCACTTTTATTAATAGTCTTCTCGACAGCTTCTCGGTTCCTGGTGAGTACCTCTCGAAGTTATTCTGGACTTGATCCTCCATGTTAACAAAGTTTCTTTTGTAATTCATTACGTGAGTTGGCGGTACCAGACATAACAGAGGTAAGGACTTCTTTTTCGTTCAAATTCAAACAAATTTTTAATGACGTGTTGTAAATCTGTTCGGACACGTTATGACCCTCTTATATCAGACCAGTCTACTCTGATGATATGAAATTTGCCAGTACTGTATGCGGAAAAACAGCCCCACACCATGATGTTTCCACCTCCAAACTTCACTGTTAGTATGGGGGTGTTTTTGGGGTGATGTGCAGTGTCATTTGACCTCCAAACATGGTGTGTATTATGGCATCCAAAGAGTTCAATTTTGGTCTCATCTGACCAGACTATATTCTCCCAGTATTGCACAGGCTTGTCTAAATGTTGTGCAGTAATTTTTAAACAAACTTAAACTTGCTTTTTCTTCAGGAATGGAGACAATACAGACCATGGCGGTTGAGTGCATTACTTAATGTTTTCTTTGAAACAATTGTACCTCCTAGTTCAGGTCTTATTGAAGCTCTCCATGAGTGGTCCTTGGCTCTTCGACAGCTCTTCTGATAATTATTTTCACTCCTTTGTCAGAAATCTTGTGAGGAGCACCTGGTTGTGGCTAGTTTATGGTAAAAAGATGTTCTTTCCACTTCCAGATTATGGCCCCAGCAGTGCTCACTGGAACATTCAGAAGTCTAGAAATCCTTCTGTAGCCAATGCTATCAGTTTGTTTTCCAACAATAAGGTTGCAAAGGCCTTGAGAGAGCAGTCTTTGCTTTTACCCATCATGAGATGTTTCTTGTGCAACACCTTGGTAATGAGACACCTTTTTATAGGCCATCAGTTGAGACTGAGCCAGCTGATATTAATTTACACTGACAAGGAGCAGGATTGCTTTCTAATTACCAATAGATTTCAGCTGGTGTCTTGGCTTTCCATGCCTTTTTGCACCTCCCTTTCTTCATGTGTTCAATACTTTTACCCTGTGTCATTCCATTTTATTACACATAACTTAATTTCTGAGCGTATTTGTTTTGGTTTCTTTGTATGTTTGGATTGCACGGGGTGTTACCGACATGTGGTGAACATTTCATGTCAATAGCACCTTTAGAAATATATTTATCTAGAAAAGTGGTGACGTGTTCAATACTTATTTTACCCGCTGTTTATTGCAGCTTACCAATCATTAGATGCAGTGGCTGCATTTGTTTTCTTTTTTTTAGGCTTTTTCTCCTCTGTTTTCACCTGGTGATCTGGCCACTAACACACCTCCTGTATTAGAGTGCCTTTACCCTGGATGAAGGGGCACAGGGGGCACCTTTTGACAGCAGCATTTTCAGTCTGGGTGGAAGGGAGTGATAGATGGGCTAACAGATTTACAATAGATACATAACAAATTGAAGCCAAACTCCAGCTCACTTTTTTTTTTTTTTGCACTCTTTTATTTAAGAAGTTTAAATTATTACAATACAAAGAAAACAGGAAAAGCACTCACTACAAACATCAGTAATATATTAACGAATATTTGAATAATAAATTTAAAAAATAAATAAATTATTAATAAAAAAATAATAATAATAAAAAATAAATAAATACAATGTATTAAAGTACAACTAAAGGCAACATACATATTTTAGTAAATTCTCATATAAATACCTGAAAGTTACACATAGTAATAAACATAATAACTGAAATGATTATTTTTCTACCATATAGGTGCAACTGTGGGTTGTAATCCTCTATTCATTCCTACTTTGTTGTATATGGTTAGTGATGATGGGAGGAGCTGAGCAGAGCTCAGATGTAATTTCCTTTCAGTGAAGTATCTTCTCTATCTCCCAGTCCTCTTGCCCTCTATCATGCTCAGTCTATTTTACATAACACACACCCATCTGCCAATCAATAGCTGGGTGTGTGCTATGTAAAACAGGCACACGTCAGTACAGGTTCGTTTGCACACATATCTGTCTAGTAATCTGTGTGCTTCTCCCTGCCTGCTCTCCTCCGGTAATTTGAAAACTGACAGAACAATATCCAACCTAGGAGCTTGGCTGTATAGATGGAGCAGTGGGCGGGCAAAGGCAGGGGCATAGGTGGGAGTGGGTGGGGCTTCACGGGTCAATCGTGGGTGGAGCCTAATCAGGACTTCTGTGTAGAATGAATGTCTGAGATTTCCGTGTACTACAAGAGCACCTCCCCCAGTGATATCAGGACGTTTCTGCAGAGAGATAGCACGCAAAACGAGACAACAGGCAAACCTGAGGCAATTAGAAAATCAGGAAGTAATGTTGTCTCCTCACTAAAGGAAGTGCACATGAGAGCAGGGGACAAGCTAGATATCTCAACATCCTTACTGCTTTTTGCAAAACAACCAGTGAGATCTTTAACAGACTGTATAGGTGCATAACATATTGATTTTTTCATTTTGACCATAGTTCTTTAATTTTCCTCTGCCCTGTCATAATATGGACAAAAATACTAGAAAATGCATTGTTACATATGTATATCACATGACATGAGATCACACAATGAATGATGAGGTAACAGACTGTATAATCGAGGAGAAAAAAAAATATGATAAAATATTATTTCACACTTTATAAAGCAGTTACAACAACAGTTTTTCTTCTTTTTGGGATAAAGGTTTTACATTAATAAATAAAAGCTGATTATTGTAAGAATCCCGGTCAGTGGTAAATGGTTTGTTTTCCATATTCCCAGGTGTCTAAAAAAGAAAAGTAATGCAGCCATCACATCTAGGTAATGTAAGTACATACATCTTTCTTACACAGGTTAGTTAGCATAGGTACAACAAAAGAACGCTCAAAGAGACAAATCCCAAAAGTCGACAGGTTTGTCTGGCTGGATGGTGCTGGCTCTGCATGAGCATAAACTTGAAGAGAAGATAGGTGGATGGCCGCACTCCAATCAAAAAAGCTTTATTGTATTAAAAATAGATAAAATCCATATGACAGTAGACAGGCAAGCAAAAGAAACAGCTGACGCGTTTCATGCCACTATTGGCGATTAATGGTAGCTGTACATTCACCAGATCAGATCCAAATATATATACAATTGTTAAAAACCTTTAATAAGAGACAACAAGTAAAATCAAAATCAGGTGTGTGGTTCTCAGACAATGCCTAATTAGGGGCGGTGTGGAGGTAGATTCTCTATCCAACATCAAAGATTAACTGTTTGAAGACCTTACGGTCCATAGTGGAATTCACAGCATTAACCACTTCAGCTTCCCACCTGAGGACCAGAGCACTTTTTGCGATTCGGCACTGCGACTTTTTAACTGCACGGTCGTGCGACGTTGTACCCAAACAAAATTTGCGTCCTTTTTTTCCCACAAATAGAGCTTTCTGGTATTTTATCACCTCTGCGTCATTTCTGATCGCCGCTATAAACAAAAAAAGAGCGTCAATTTTGCAAAAAAAAAAAACGATATTTCTAAAATACAAATCCAAAAAAAAAAAAATATAAAAAAACATTTTTTTCATCGGTTTTTGCCAATTTATATTCTTCCTCATATTTTTGGTAAAAAAAAAATCCCAATCGGCGTTTATTGATTGTTTTGCGCAAAAGTTGCCGCGTTTACGAATGATGAGAATTCATTTACAGGGTTTTTTTTTAAATATTTTACGCGATCTGCGATTTTTAGCGTTACTGCGATATTGCGACGGACATGTTGGACCATTTTGACACTTTTTTGGGACCATTGGCATTTACACAGCGATCAGTGCTATGAAAATGCACTGATTACTGTGTAAATGCCATTGGCAGTGAAGGGGTTAACCTGGAGGGGGCGCTCTAAGGGTTAACTGTGTTCCCTCAGTGTGTTCTAACTCTATGGGGGCTGGGCTGGCAGGGGGAGGGAAGTGATCACGGCTCCCATATACAGGAAGCCTGTGATCACTGCCCTTCCCCCTCTGCCAGAAGGGAGATCTGTGTTTACATACACAGACCTCCGTTCTCTCACTGCGGGGGAGCCATCGTGGGTAGCCGGCGGAGATCAAGTCCCTCCTACCGGCTCCCTGGCCCCCCTGGAACACAGTGAGTGTGCGAGCGCGTGCTCACAATACTCGTTATTGCGGCCGCCGTCAGGTGACAGCGGTTTGGGATAACGAACCACTTTGCCGCCGTCAAGCCACTGTGGGCGGTTGGCAAGTGGTTAATTTGAAATAAAGCAAGGAGCCATAAATCAGAAGTGGATGCAGGGGCGTAACGATAGGGGTTGCAATTGCAACTGGGCCCCGTGCTCTAGGGGGCCCGTGTACCTCCCTTGTACACCTAAATAGGAGGGATGGCGGGGGCGGCATTTAGAGGAACCAATCTCCTCCATTTTCCTCCTAATGGAGGAGATTGGTTCCTCTATATGCTGCCCTTGCTGCCCCTCCTATCCAGTTTACGTGTCTTCTGCTATTCCCGGGTACCTGTGTGCTTCCCTGGTCACTCCCACAGAGCTGTTGTCTTCCCCCTCCTCTCTCCTGCCAGCTGCTGTAGAAGATGTGTCATGATGGAGAGATGGGAACGGGTCTGTAAATTTGTCATTTACTGGCTCCTTCCTTTTCTGAACGGACAGAGTCAGTAATTGGTACCAATTGGTTCACTCATAACTGAAGCATAGTAAACTGTTTTTACTATACTTCAGATTCTGAATGAATGGGAAGCTTGGTACACAACTATTTGTTTATTTGGTGGGACCGTAATAAAGGGACCCGTAATGGGAGTAAGGGGCTCCAGGATCCGAGGGAAGCGCCCTGGCCAGGGGTCAGGGGGGCCCTTCATATTTTCTTGCACCGGGGCCCTGAAGGTTCTAGTTACGCCTCTGTGGATGCAAGTATTATATGTAAACTGAGTGAACAAGCAATTGGTTGATGGGTGAATGCCGGAATAAAGCATGATTCTACATCCCTAGTATGGCTCATACAGGGGATCGAGAAGTTCCATACACCAGTCAGAGGGGGTGACAGATTCAGGACACTCTGCAAACAAGAGGTGTTCTGGCAGGTCTGTGCTGTGCAGGAGGATAATGCGGATGGGAGCATGGACACTTAAGCCCCGTACACACGGTTCGACGATCGCACGTACGATCTCGTTGAATCGTATGTTGGCTGTTGTATGCAGCATACTGACTGCACTACGATCGTACGACCGGGGAAAGAACGTTCAGGTGCATGTAATTAGCATCCAGCCGTTCCTGACTTTGGGCATGCGTGTTTTGCACAATACAACTTGTTGTACCAACTGCTCTGTACACACGATCCAACGGTCGTATGAGAGCTTGTTGGTACGACCAAGTTTTCTAGTCTGCCCATACAACTCTCTTGTATGACCGTCGTATGTTCCACTGTTCAAATCGCGCATACGAACGATCGATATCGCATACAACGGTCGTGAGCACGACCTGTTGTATGCGATCGTCGAACCGTGTGCACGTGGCTTCACTGTGTGTTCTAAGGGCAGTGGTCACTAGAGGGGGCCAGAACCCATTGCTATTACATTCACTCAGGGCTGGAGGTGTTCTCCCAGCTTCCCACTGAAAAAAGCCTTGGGTATGTGTGGGGGGCTTAAGGTATGGCAACAAGTTATGGTCAAACCCTTCAAACCCAATTAGAGATTGCTAACACAGACATCCACATACAATTAAAATTACAATTTGTTTTTTTTTTCTTTTAAACATTGTGCAAATGATGTATTATGTGATTTTATTATTTGCAGCCAGAACCTTATGAGCAGATTACCCAGCGTTCCTCCCAGGGATCATTAGATAAATGAGATCTCGTTCTACATAAGATAACATTCACAGGTTGGAGGTAATAGGCTCTGCCGTGGACAACAAACCATCACGTTTAAATTCCTCGGAAATCCTGGTGATGCCTTCATGCTGTACATGGTTTATCTGTACGACCTCTTGCTCTTGTGGCTTTAGCAATGTTGCTTGGATATCTGCCAAGGCACGCATACATTCACTTTATCAAAAAGGGAACATGAAATGAAAAGCTAACATTGGGAACATTTTTTATTCACTTGTTTTCAGTTTTCTGTTATATTATCCAGGTAATACGAACAACTGAGTTTTGCATTAAAGGGGTTGTAAACCCTTGAGGTTTTTCACATTAATGCATTAAGGTGAAAAACCTCCTGTGATGCACCAGCCCCCCAGAGCCCCCGTTACTAACCTGAGCCTGATCTTTCCTGCGCTCCAGCCGGTGCCTCGGTTCCTGATTGGATAGATTGATAGCAGCGCAGCAATTGGCTCCAGCTGCTGTCAATCAAATCCAATGAAGTGGGAGCGGGGGGGGGGGGGGGTGGGGCCGAGTCCTGCTGTCTGGGTCAATTGACACAGCAGCAGGATATGGGAGCTTGCCCACACAGGTGCCCCGAGGGAGAGCGCTTCTCCGACTGGACACTCAATGCAGGGAGGAGCCATTAGCGCCGCTGAGGGACCCCAGGAGAGGAGGATTGGGGCCATTCTGTGCAAAATCGCTGCACAGAGGAGGTGAGTATAACATGTTTGTTATTTAAAAAAAAAAAACTGACTGAACTTTTACAACCCCTTTAAGCCATTCCAGTAACATGCAGTTATCAAAGTACAATGTGGGCCATTTATATGGATACACCTTAATAAAATGGGAATGGTTGGTGATATTAACTTCCTGTTTGTGGCACATTAGTATATGTGAGGGGGGAAACTTTTCAAGATGGGTGGTGACCATGGCAGCCATTTTGAAGTCGGCCATTTTGAATCCAACTTTTGTTTTTTCAATAGTAAGAGAGTCATGTGGCACATAAAACTTATTGGGAATTTCACAAGAAAAACAATGGTGTGCTTGGTTTTAACGTAACTTTATTCTTTCATGAGTTATTTACAAGTTTCTGACCACTTATAAAATGTGTTCAATGTGCTGCCCATTGTGTTGGATTGTCAATGCAACCCTCTTCTACCACTCTTCACACACTGATAGCAACACCGCAGGAGAAATGCTAGCACAGGCTTCCAGTATCCGTAGTTTCAGGTGCTGCACATCTCGTATCTTCACAGCATAGACAATTGCCTTCAGATGACCCCAAAGATAAAAGTCTAAGGGGGTCAGATCGGGATACCTTGGGGACCATTCAACTGGCCCACGACGACCAATCCACTTTCCAGGAAACTGTTAATCTAGGAATGCTCGGACCTGACATCCATAATGTGGTGGTGCACCATCTTGCTGGAACTATGATGTCAGTGATAGGGAATTGCTGGCCATCAAGTCGGCTTTGGAGGAATGGCGGTACCTCCTGGAAGGAGCAGCTCACCCGGTATTGGTTTTTACTGACCATAAAAACCATAAAAAAACCATATGCTGTGAACATACGAGATGTGAAGCACCTGAAACTACGAATACTGGAAGCCTGTGCTAGCATTTCTCCTGCGGTGTTGCTATCAGTGTGTGAAGAGTGGGAGAAGAGGGTTTCATTGACAATCCAACACAATGGGCAGCACATTGAACACATTTTATAAGTGGTCAGAAACTTGTAAATAACTCATGAAAGAATAACGTTACGTTAAAACCAAGCACACCATTGTTTTTTTTTGTGAAATTCCCAATAACTTTGATGTGTCACATGACCCTCTTCCTATTGAAAAAACAAAAGTTGGATTCAAAATGGCCAACTTCAAAATGGCCGCCATGGTCACCACCCATCTTGAAAAGTTTCCCCCCTCACATATACTAATGTGCCACAAACAGGAAGTTAATACCACCAACCATTCCCATTTTATTAAGGTGTATCCATATAAATGGCCCACCCTGTACATCAGTAAGAGGAGGTGTATGTTAATAAATGAGTATTGTAGCACCCTGCCATAAAGTTTAGGCTGAATTTAGTTTTTGGCTCCACTGTTCTCAGTGGAGTAACTATCTGTTTCTCTGGTCTGGTCAGGTTTGACTAAGCTTGTTGATTGATTACTTCTGCCTGCTTCTGGAAGAAGCTTCCAGAACATACAGTAGGAGGATCACCACTGAGTCATGAATATTTATCAGCAGGGCTTTAAAGGTGCCACTGTATTCCCAGGTTGAAAAAATCTCTTTCAAACTGGGAATATGGTGGCACCTTTAAGGTCCAGCAATCTTCTCTTCTTTTTTCCTCTACAAACTTTTTTGGATGTGGTACCATATACAGTTAGTCACATCTCAACATATTCCTATTTATACCCATACCCTGTGGCGAAGTCTACTACGATGAAACGCTGCATCGGGTGAAAGGCGTGCTGACGTCACCGCTGTCTGTTGCATTGTGATCCGATTAGCTGGCCAGCTATTTATGCTTGTTTACACTCATCTATATGTAAGTACTATACTTTTTATCTAATAAATTAGATTAACAATATTGGGGCGGACATGTCGGACCATTTTGACACATTTTTGGGACCATTGGCATTTATACAGCGTTAAATGCTGTGAAAATGCATTGATTACTGTATAAATGCCCCTGTCAGGGAAGGGGTTAACCTGCAGAGAGCGCTCTAAGGGGTTAACTGTGTTCCCTCAGTGTGTTCGAACTGTACAGGGGCTGGGCTGCTGGGGGAGGGGAGTGATCATGGCTCCCATACACAGGAAGCCTGTGATCACATCCCTTCCCCCTCTGTCAGAACGGAGATCTGTGTTTACATACACGCACCCCCGTTCTGTCACTCCGGGGGGGGGGTGATCGTGGGTAACCGGCGGACATAGAGTCTGCCGTACCCGCTCTCTGGCCCCTCTGGAACTCAGGTGACAGCGTTTCGCGATAACGAGCCAAGATGCCATCAAGCCACAGCAAGTGGTCGGCAACTGGTTAAGAGAATTTTGTAAAAAGTTTGTCATCCTACTGATTTCTGATTCTATGCATGAAGTTAAAAGTCTTCTGTGTGCAGCAGTGCCCCTGCCCCCCCCCAATTCTTACCTGAGCTCCCTCTTGATTCAGCAATGTGCATGAGCGCATTGGCTCTCCAGGGGCTCTCCCTCCACATTGGTTGAGACAGCAGCAGGAGCCAATCACAGCCAGACAGCCAATGAGGAGAGAGAGGGGACAGGGCAGAGCCATGATGTGCAGCATCACATGACATAACCAAGGGGAGGCCTATCCCTCACTGAGCAATGGGTGAATTTGGGGGATGGGGGGGAGTACTCATAAGTTTACATACAGTATATTGAAGGAGTTTTGGGAGGTTATCGTACTGGGAGGAGGGTGTAATTTTGGTTTGGCTGTGTATATTGGCCTTTGTGTTATGCACTCCTGACCCCGCTACTTCTCAGTGAATTGTGGGTGTAGTAATATTGCAGTGGAAGTGCTTACATACAGAGTAAAGAGGTAAGAAGCAGCGACGGCTGGTCAATACGGGGCGATTGGGCGCCTCCTCCCCGCTGGGAATGACTGGAAATGAGAAAAGAAAAAGTCTGCCCGATCTCCTAAAGGTGGCGCCGGTATATTGATTTTTTTTTTTTCGGTTCCTTGCTGTCTACTGACAGCAAGTAGTGAGCCTATTGGTCAGTCCTAAACGTGTATGTACTGTATGTGCGCCAAAGACGCGCACATACATACACTAATTGGCTGCCCCGAGCAAGTGACTGCCAGTGATTGTGGTGCGCGGGGGCGGGTCGAGAGCGGCTGACTCCTTTGACTCGAGGTACCGTATTGCGGAGCTGTGTACTGGCTACCTATGTACTGGCTACAATATCTGTGTACTGGCTACCTGTGTACTGTCTACAATACCTGTGCACTGGCTACCTGTGCACTGGCTACAATATCTGTGTACTGGCTACCTGTGCACTGGCTACAATACCTGTGCACTGGCTACAATATCTGTGTACTGGCTACCTGTGCACTGGCTACAATACCTGTGTACTGGCTACCTGTGTACTGGCTGCAATACCTGCGTACTGGCTGCATACTGTGTTACTGGCTGCAATATACCCCGCCTGTGATGCTGAGCTGTATACTGTGTCCTGTGATACTGAGCTGTATACTCCTGACACAATATGTGGAATACAGGGGATGGAGTGGGTGGATTCTATAAGGGGTGGGGCTTATAAGAAGTAGGAGAGGTCAAAAAGGAAGGGCGGGACCTGGCGCCCCCCCATCCTAAAAATTCACCAGATGCCACTGGCAAGAAGTATGTGATGTATAGAGCACAGTGGTCAAGTGTATGTAATGTACATGGTTGAGCTAGTCAGTTAGGCGCTATCCTTGCCAGGAGGGTGGGAGTTAATGCCTTTTCCTCAAACACCTCCCTTGCACTATCACTGCCAACACCCACTTGCTGACCTGATGGAGCACCAATACAGGACCCAGGGTGGATAAAAATCGATGATTTTTTAAAAAAAAAATCAAAAAAATCTGATTTTTTTTTATTTAAATCGATTTTTTGGATTTTTATTGAATTTATTTTAATAAAATGCATTTGGAATAAAAATCTATCTAAAGATAGTTTTCTATTTAACCACTTGCCGACCGCCGATCGGCATCTGACGGCGGCAAAGTGGCTCGTTCCCGCAAAACGCCGTCATACGACGGCGGCTGCGGGAACGAGTTTAGTGAGCGCGCGCGCGCGCCTCCGGAGGCGCGCCCGCGCGCTCACTGTGTTCGGGGAGGGCCAGGGAGCAGGTGCAGCGGCTTTGATTGCCGCCGGCTACCCGCGATGTCCCCCCGGAGCGAAGGAGCGGAGGTCCGTGTATGTAAACACGGACCTCCGCTCTGTGTGAGGGGGAAGGGCTGTGATCACAGCCTTCCTGTACGTGAAGGCTGTGACCACTTCCCTTCCCCAGCTAGGGCAGTCCCCATACAGTTAGAACACGCCCAGGGAACATAGTTAACCCTTAGAGCGCCCCCTGCAGGTTAACCCCTTCACTGCCAATGGCATTTACACAGTAATCAGTGCATTTTTATAGCACTGATCGCTGTATTAATGCCAATGGTCCCAAAAAAGTGTCAAAATGGTCCGACATGTCCGCTGAAATATCGCAGTACCGCAAAAAATCGCAGATTGCCGCCATTACTAATAAAAAAAAATAAATAAATAAAAACCCCAAAAATGAATT
>BLSH010037332.1:1636815-1653657 GCA_018402905.1 Glandirana rugosa
CACTTACCTACGGGCGATTGCCCGCGACGGGACTACCTAGACTTTAGTGTCCACGAGAAATTTACAATCCCGAATAAGAATGACCATCAATCTTAGAAATTGGGGAACGGCTGGCGGCTAGCCGTAAACTGCCGCAGGAAGGCTGTGATCACAGCCCTTCCCCCTCACACAGAGCGGAGGTCCGTGTTTACATACACGGACCTCCGCTCTTTCACTCCGAGGGGGGCATCGCGGGTGGCCGGCGGCAATCGAAGCCGCCGCACCCGCTCCCCGGCCCTCCCCGAACACAGTGAGCGCGCGCGCGCTCACTAGGCTCGTGAGCGCGGCCGCCGTCATATGACGGCGATTTGCGCTCACGAGCCACCTTGCCGCCGTCAAATGCCGATCGGCGGTCGGCAAGGGGTTAAAGATTCTAACTACCAGTAAGAATAAGCCCTAACATTTAAAGAGCACCTGTGATTTCAGATCCATCAGGGCAGCGCCCGTTAGCGGGCATCCATTCACCTGCTGCCGCTACGTCCCTCACCTTGTTGTGTCACTGCCGCATCACCAGCCATCCCATTAAAGTGAATGGGACTGTCGGTGAGTCAACAGCGTGTCAGAGGAGGAGCAGCAGCTGCGGAACAGAGATGACAGTTGCTCTTTAAAAATTATGATTTAAATTGAGTTGATTTAAATCAAGCCTTTTTACAAGTGATTTAAATCATGATTTAAATCGTGATTTAAATCAAATCCGCCTTGACAGGACCTATTGACAGCCCTGGTGTTACACACTCCTGACCCTTATACTCTGTGCTCTAAACACTCCTGAACTCTGTTTCCTGTGTTTTAAGTACTCCACACCCATGCATTCTTTGTATTATGTACTCTTGACCCCTGCACACGCCTGACTCCTCCAGTGCTACATACTCCAGGCCCCTGTGATCGATCGCAAAGGCGATGTCCTTACTTGATGCTGTGGTAGAGGTGCGGGTAGGAAGACGATGATGAGGTGGTTCTGGGGTCGTTGCTTCTCCTCCTGGCCAAACAGGAAGCAGGTCCTGAGACCCGATTGCCGGGAGTCCTAACACTCCCTGGCCAATTGGATCTCAGGACCTGCTCCCTGATTGGCCGGGAAGAGAAACAGGAAGACATTAGCGAATATTAATTCTCTAATGTCACACAAGTCGGGGGGTTCGGGGCGCAGTGCTCTGCGCTGCAAGCCCACCCTTTTTTGAAACCAATTAGAGCCTCAAGCTCTAATCATGTGCGTCAAAAAAAAAAAAACCCACATTGAAATCCTTGCATCCAGCGCCCTGCATGGAGATTAGAGGCTGGGCGCATGGATTAGGGGGGTCGCCCCCCTGCGCCCCAATGAGTGGGCCACCACTGATAGAGTGTTAGGTTAATTTAGTTTTTGCCTTCTCTGTAGTCGTTGGAGCAGCTATTGGTTTCTTTGGACTGACAGTATGTCAGACTGCAAACAGATGCATGGCCATATCTCCAATATATTTTACAGCCTTTTCAGGTAGGTGCCTGGAGAATAACATAAATAATCTGGGGTCTGGAGCAGTCCTATTCTTGTCCTGGTGGAGACATTTCCAGCTTCGGGCTGCCACTCTTTTTGGGCAGTCCTGCTGAAGTCTGCTGATCGTCATCAAGGTCCCAGCTATAGCAGAGTTGGGGGACTTATTTCTAATTACTTCTGGAGCTAAGGATTTGGGTCTGGAAAAACCCACCAAAGAGTGTCTGGTGGGAGCTGGGAGGTGTGCAGGCTGCAGCCACCATGGGAAACTGTGAGTACTGATCCAAGCTCAAGAACCTAGTGAGTGTATGCTGTTCTACCTTGGGAGCCAGCAGTAGCTCTTTCTCTGAGACAGCTCCTACAAGGTCTCAGTTCTGGCCTTCTCCTTGGTTGCTGGTTTCAAGACTGCTCAAAGAAGTTTAATGTGAGCGAATGGACTGTTGCTGGTGTGAATGGAGGCCTCAGCGCTGTTTTGGGTAAAAAAACAGTTCAATTCAGTGGCTCTTGGGGGGGGGGGGGGTATTGCAACACATACTATTTTGTTTTGTGGTGGGAACGCTCGTGTGGGCTCAGACTAGGATTCAAAAATGCCTGAACTAATCCCTATTTATTATTCTCCTTGGAGTGCCCAGTGGTGCTCAGGTCTTTTGAAATCCTAGCAACCTTGCTGCATTCCCTGATTTTCATAAGAGAATGTTTTAAACAAGCCTTCAGTACAGTCATCAATTTCCAATCACATCTGTGCAGCAGGTGATCAGCTTTCAAATATATCTGCCTGTGTGTATACAAGGGGGATCCGCTTTTCTACAAATTACCTAATGTGAGAACAAAAATCAATATCTCACTAGTTACACTTTGTTTTGCTGTATGAAAATATAGGCATTTCAAGCACACATACACAATAAAAAATGACATTGCCCAGGTTTCCAGCATTTTGATTTGCAATCACCTCATTATTGTTTATATGGATCACAACACAATAGCGCAATTTTACTTTAATTACCAACAGTAGCTGGTACCTTTGACTTGTTCTGAGTTCACCCGCAGACTGTAAAAAAAAGAACAAAGATTTAATCCCTGCTCAGTTCCTTGCAAAGTTATATTTATTGTAATACAGGAACTTAAAGCTGAACTCAGGGAAAGATAAAAGTCGTCTTTGGCAGTTGGGCAGTCCCCTGTACTTCAAGGGTTACCTGCTTATTTACAGCTTCAAAATAATAGCAGACCAACGTCACTAACCAGATCAATCACTGTTTTTGGTATGTAGCGCCCCACATAGTGATAGGTGCTTTTTTTGTAGGAGAGGCAAATTTAGTCAGGCCTAAAAAAAGTGCAGGCCTGAATGTTTTGATCTGGGCAGGGGAGTGGAGCAGGGAGAGCTGGAGATTGCAGGAAGGAACACCCCTTGGATACTCCTCCCCTTTGTTTTCAGAAGCCTCTGGAAAAGGGGATGGAATAGGAGGTGTCACTTTCTGAAGTATGTTAAGGAGCTCTGACCAATCCCCAACTTGGATTGGCAGGGACAGGACTCCTTAAATACTGTGATCTGCCCAGCTGGGGGAGGAGAGTGTCGGGTGGAAGAGTGGAGATGTAGCAGAGGTTTGGACCCCCCACTCTGGGGGGGGTGTGACCTTAAGTCCTGGTGGCTCGGGTGCAGCCAGGAGCGGAGTTGGATCCTGGAGCAACACAAGGGAGCGAGAAAGCAAATGAGAGGGTACTGTGGAGACTCTTTAAAGGATCCACCGGTGTTGGTGAGTGGCAGACCCTGGGAGCTGTAGAAGAGGACTGAAGCAGGCTGGGAGGTGATAGTGAACAGTCTGTGGAAGGTGAAGGAGCCAGTCAGGGGAGCAGTACCACGGAACAGTGAGGTAGGCCAGAGTGGCCTGGAAGAGGATAGGCTGGGAGCAGTAGTCCATCTAGACCTAGCTGGCACCAACGTACTTAGATACACCCTGGGGGCCCGCGGCTTTACAATCTGGGAGCCTGGGGCCCTTGCCTGTAATGGGTGGTCCAGAGGTCCTGCTGGCAGAAGTGCAGGCCTCACCATGTGCTAGCTGTGGTGGAGAAACAAGTGTCATGGAGGCTTGATAAATTGCCCTTCAGGCCTGGAGGTGAAGAAGCAATTAGTGTGCAGGAGAGAAGTAAGGAGTGGAGCAGTCAGCAAGCATTAGTGCTGGAGGAAGAGAAGTGTATATACCACAGGTGTATATAGTACAGTCTCATTAATTGATCCATGGGGCATACCACAGTCATCCTTAAATGAATACAATAATCCCTGCGCGAGGACTGAAGGTATAGTTAGACTGCAGCCTTCCGGTAACTTCCTAATAAAGGAAGAAAAAAATTATAAAATGGAATAAACGGATATGGCGCTGTCTTTAGAACCAATAAATATTACTGATGTATATATATAATGTGAGTTGTGCTGTAAAGTGCTTGAAGTGCAAAAAAATCAATCATTAAGGGTAACTCTTATAGCCCATGCTGAAATGTCATATAAATCATAAATATGTAAGAAAATGTGTTATCAAAAAGTGTATATACGTATATATTTAAAATTGTAGAAAAATATATAAAATGTATTCAATAATCCAATGTGCAATAAAACATAATTTCCTATCATTAAATAAAAGTGTGAAATGTTGTAAAGTGGATGTCAAGCAAAAAGTGGGTCTAAGGCCTCACACACGGGCGTTTGCAGAAAAATAAGCAAAACGCCGGGCCTGACGTCAGGGGAAAAAACGGACGTTTTGCTTGGCGTTTTGCATTGACGTCAATGGACGTTTTTTCACGCCAGCTTTTTGCGGCATTTTCTGCCTCTATTCAAAATCAATGGTTCCCTATGGGAGCCCATTGATTTGAATAGAAGCCGCACCAGAAGTCGGATCGCGGCGATCCGACTTGCAGCGCGACTTGTGTGCCGTGTCTTAAAGGGGAACCCCCGCAAAAAAATTTGCGTGGTGTCCCCCCCCCCAGAGCATACCAGGCTCTTCGATCTTTGTATTCTCCGGGGCTCAGCTACTCCTCCACTTCCACAGGTGAATTGCGTTCCAATCCTCCTTGGACCGTTCCCAGCTTCAATTATTACAGATGGTTTTTACTCCAAACTTCCTCCAGCCATTCGCGGTTCACCCAGGCGTTTTCAAAGAAATATGTAGAAAAACAGATTGCCTTTTGTTATTCTGAAGAAATCACTGTTTGTTCCTCTGTGCCTCTCTGTGCCTCTGCACGGGCTATAAGAGTTACCCTTAATGATTGATTTTTTTGCACTTCAAGCACTTTACAGCACAACTCACATTATATATATACATCAGTAATATTTATTGGTTCTAAAGACAGCGCCATATCCGTTTATTCCACAGTCATCCTTACCCCATCCAAGTTCATTTCCCCATTAAAACAACAAAACAAAGTACCAGCCTGTTCCGTGACTCCAGATGTGAGGAAAATTGTGTGATTGAGGGCAGAGTGACAGGTGAACCACAACTACCAGCCACCCCTAAGGGGGCCATTAGCTACAGGAATAAATTATATTTCTACATGGCAAATAATTTACTAGTAGGTGTAGCAGAGTAATAGGAAAACAACAGACCCAACAGTCATGACATGCATGCTGCTGATTCTGTGTAATTGAATCATTAATTGGAAGGGGCCTGTTCAAAATAATTGCAGTGTGGAATTCAATTAATGAGGTCATTTAGTCTGTGATAAAACAGGTGTCAAACAGGTAGCCCTTATTTAGCCACTTGCTGCCAATTCACGTACCTCAGGGGTTGGAGACCTGCGGCCTGTGGGCTGCACCCGGCCCGCTGCCGCTAAATGTCCAGCCCATCAGTATATGTGATGAATTCACGTGCACCCGGCCCGTGGACATTTTAACCCCTTCATATGCGGCCTTGGCTGGAAGGGGTTGTAATGGGGTGATGCATGCAGCTGCGCGCATCACCCCGATACCGTTTTTTAGAGCCGCTGGTCGGCTTTCTTGAGATAACAACCGATGTGGCTAAGAAGCCACTGGCTGTTATTCCAAGCAGTGGGAGGGGATGTTCCCCCCTCCCGCTGGCTTCCATCCCACCGGGAGGCCCAAGAGACCAGTCGGCACATCCACTGGCTGGCTGAAGACCTGAACAAAGCCAGAATCGGCTTTGATCAGGTCTCAGATCTAGTAACCTGGAAGCGATGTCATGACATCACATCTGGTTTACAGAAGACTTAACGGCTCCAAATTTAACCACTAGAGATCCGCGCTATAGACGAAAGACGTCTACAGCGCGGATCTGAATATCCGGGTGGACGTCCATGGACGTCCGCCCCTTTACACGCCCCCTGCGCGCTCTGACAGGCGGCGGCGGCGCGCGCGGCCGCTAAACACGCTGCGTGGGCGTGCCCGCGGGTCGGGCAGACTCGATGTCCGCTCCTGACCCGCGATCACGGCAAAGCTGTAGAACGGGGAACCGCAAATGTAAACACGGCGGTTCCCCGTTCTGTGAGAGGGGGACAAGCAGATCTACTGATCCCTGTCACTGGGATGAGTTAGATCTGTTATGTCCCGGCCAACCCATCCCCCCCACAGTTAGAACACACCCAGGGAACATTGTTAACCCCTTCACTGCCCCCTGCAGGTTAACCCCTTCACTGCCAATGGCATTTACACAGTAATCAGTGGACATTTAAATTTCTGATCGCTGTATAAATGTCATTGGTCCCAAAGATGTGTCAAAAATGTCCGACATGTCCCCCCCAATATCAAAGTCCCGATAAAAATCGCAGATCGCCGCCATTACTAGTAAAAAAAATAAAATAATTAAAAACGCCATAAATCAATGTCCATAGTTTGTAGACGCGATAACTTTTGCGCAAACCAATCAATAAACGCCGATTGCGATTTTTTTTTACCAAAAATATGTAGAAGAATATAAATCAGCCAAAACTGATGAATCATTTTTTTTTTATTTTTTTTTTTGGATATTTATTAGAGCAAAAAGTAAAAAATATTGTTCTTTTTTCAAAATTGTCGCTCTTGGTTTTGTTTATAGCGCAAAAAATAAAAACCGCAGAGGTGATCAAATACCACCAAAAGAAAGCTCTATTTGTGGGGAAAAAAGGACATCAATTTTAGCTGGCTACAACGTCGCACGACCGCGCAATTGTCATTCAAAATGTGACAGCGCTGAAACCTGAAAATCGGTCTGGGCAGGAGGGGGGTTTAAGTGCCCAGTAAGGAAGTGGTTAAAAATTTTTTTACAGTTTTCAAAACAGCCAAACTTGGCTTTTAAGTGCAAAGGAGGATCTTATAGACCCCAGATCCCTCCATAAAGAGTGCCTGTCACTGCCTATTACTGTCACAAGGGATGTTTACATTCCTTCTGACAGCAATAAAAGTGATCAGAATTTTTTTTTTCAAAGGGACAGTGTAAAAATAAAAAATAAAATAAAATAAATTGGACAAAAAAAAATTTAAAGCGCCCCATCCCTCCATGCTCGCACGCATACGTAAGTCGCGACTGCAAATGTAAACAGTGTTCAAACCACACATGTGAGGTATCGTCCGAGCGAGAGCAATAGCTCTAGCACAAGACCTCCTCTGTAACTCTAAACTGGTAACCTGTAGAAATTTTTAAAATGTTGCCTATGGAGATTTTTAAGTACCGTAGTTTGTCGCCATTCCATGGGGGGCTGCGTAATGTAAAGGGGTCCAGAGGTGCGGGAGCTGTGTAATGCAAAGGGGTCCAGAGGTGCAGGGGCTGTGTAATGTAAAGGGGTCCAGAGGTGCAGGCAGGGCCGGATTAACATAGGGGCTATTGGAGCTTCAGCTCCAGGCCCCTACCTCAAGATAGGCCCATGCCTGTGAGTCATTAATGCTGTTTATGTGATGTAAATCACGGATGGCAGGCTCTATTATGTAAATAGCGGATGACAGGCTCTATTATTATGTAAATTGCAGACGACAGGCTCTATTGTTATGTAAATCGCGGACGACAGGTGATATTGTTATGTAAATCAGGGGCAGCATGTGCTATTGTTATGTAAATTGTGGACAACCAGCAGGCACTATTGTTATGTAAATTGCGGACGGCAGGCGCTATTGCCATGCAAATGCAGGCGGCCGGCAGGCGCTATTGTTATGTAAATCGTGGGCGGCACACTGCAAAGTAAATTATGTGTTTTGTGCAAACATCTTCTAACTGAAAAAATGACAGCAGCAAGAATGAATGATCACCATAGTAAAGATATGAGGGAAAAAATCATGACATCTGAGCATCGTCCAACAAATTTTAAGTGCATTCCTCCCTTACTATATTAGCAAGCTTTGTACATATTTTTTTAGCTTTAGGAAGAAGGATGCAGACTCACCAGGAGAAAACAATTACCCTGTATGTGTTTTGTTCACAACATGCATGAGCTGTGGTGTGTAGTGTAAAAATGCAGCATGTCTACATTTTTATTGCCTCACAACGCACGTCACACCAGCACATACAGTGCAATGAATTGTCTTTCATTCATTTTGACTAGATTTAAGAAAAGGAAAAATTAAACAATGCAAAGCATTTCACCAATTGCATTTAACAGAGGGCACGCATCAAATGAATCATAACGCACCCCCACTGGTGTGAGCGGACCCCAAGTGGTTGCAGCTGTATCAAAAACAAAGTTCCTTATTCCCAATGAATTGATTATCTTTATAGTGAGTGTAAGGCAGGCCAGGCATTCCTCTTTTTTTTCCATTCAACCAGTGTGTTGAATAAAAAAAAAAAAGCTAATTCCCCCATCCACACAATCACTCCTGCTGTGCTTTTATAATAGAATACAATGATCAGTACTGCCGGCTATAGCTGGTGGCACTGGTTATTTGGGAAAAACCCAACAGGTTGGTTGCACACAAGACGATCGATAGATCAATTTGTGTAAAACAAGCAGGCCTGTACAGTGTACATAAATTGAAATTCGCCCAGTCCCTGCTGAATTGGCCAAATTGCGATTCATGTATGGCCGGCTTTAACAAATCTCCTCCTCCCCCAACCATAGCTATATATACCATAGCTAACCAAAGCAGCCACAGGGCAATGAGCTGAGTGGGCCCTGTCATTCTGTATGGGGTCCCATGACTACTGCAGGCTGCCTGCTGCAATATCAGTCCCTGCACTGTGCAGCTAAATTGTGGAAGGAGGAGAACAATGTGCCCAAACACACTTTGTTAATGCCATCTACTGATAGCAAGCTCCCTGACAAAGGTGTGCTGTCAGCAGCTGTGTCGTCAATTTAGGCAGCTTGTAGCACAGAGTTACTGGCTCTGCAGAAATGAAACTGCTACACACACCCACTGAACCCTTTCTCGCACTCTAGCCACAGTGCAGGTAGTGATATCAAAGCAGGTGGGACAACAGCAAGCTCTACCACTGGTCCAGGCTGACCAGAAGCACTAATTACTGCAGGAGAGGCTAGTGGATTTGCTGACATTCTCTGTGAAAAGTGGGATCAGCAGTCCTGGATCTGGAGGCAGAGCTCCTTGAGTCAGGAGTCTGCTGAGCAAAATATACCTCTGGAGGAAGCTAGTGGTAACATTGTAAAATATACCTCTGGAGGAAGCTGGTGGTAACATTGTAAAATATACCTCTGGAGGAAGCTAATGGTAACATTGTAAAATATACTTCTGGAGGAAGCTGGTGGTAACATTGTAAAATATACCTCTGGAGGAAGCTGGTGGTAACATTGTAAAATATACCTCCGGAGGAAACTGGTGGTAACATTGTAAAATATACCTCTGGAGGAAGCTAGTAGTAACATTGTAAAATATACCTCTGGAGGAAGCTGGTGGTAACATTGTAAAATATACCTCTGGAGGAAACTGGTGGTAACATTGTAAAATATACCTCTGGAGGAAGCTAGTAGTAACATTGACAAGGTCCCATAATCACAACACCTCCCTCACCGTTTTCAGTACAGTACACCCCCTCTCCTAGTCACAGTGACTTCCTGCCACCATAAAACCCCCATACCAACATACCTTCTCTACACAGTTACAGCATCTCCCACCCACCTCTCCCTGGTCACTGTGCCTCTCTACCAACTACTTTACTTTACAGATCACAGCACCTCTAAATGCAAACCTCTCCTCCTCCTTATGCTACCTCCAGTCTACCCATCTTTTACCTTTTCCAGAACTTTCCCCTAGCCATCTCCCCCCACCCTGTTTAATTACACTGCCTTTTTTGCCATGCATCTCTCACCCTCCAGGTCACATCACCTACCTTGCACCTAATACAACCCACCTTACCCATACCAACACCCACTTGCCAACCCTTCCCCTTTCTCTATGGTGTGTGTGTGTGTGTAGGGGGTGCAGCTTGGTATCTTTGCTTTGGGCACTGGATGGCCTTGTTCCAGCACTGGTGGCAGGTGGCATTAATATATAAATCGTGGGGCATATTCATAGGTATATCAACAATAAACATGCCCTGCTTGCCACTGTCACTGAGCCTGCTATCAGTCTGTACTAAAAAGGTAAGCAGATGGGGGAAGGGAGATGTCCAGAGGTAACAGAAAGGATTACAGTTTGGAGTGTTAGCTCTCTATTTTCAGTGTACATAAAATCATAAGTAATGGCAGGATTTCATTTTTAAAATAATGATTGTGCTGAGGTTTGTATATGTCTCTGAGACTCTGGCTTGCAAGATGGCAATTTCAGTATATTTTATATACTGAGTACAAGAAGGCTTTTTTTTGTTTAACTATGCCCGTTTAAGCTCCTGACACTCTTACCCCATTGTGGACCCACCCACAGTTTGCCATGGCACGCTACAAGAGCCACATTACTACTTTACTTAAGCTACCCAGAGGCACCTTCTTTCTCCCCCATCTCTTACCCTCCTCTCTCTCACCCCCCTCTCTTTCAGCCCCCCCTCTCTCATCCACCCTTACCCCATCTCTGTTTAATTGAATTTGTTTTAATAATTTATTTATTTTTTTAAAAATTGTTTTTGTTTTCATTTTATTTATTCCCAAAAAAGGCCCACCAAAATCATAAGCACCAGGCCCATGATGCTCTTAATCTGGCCCTGGGTGCAGGGGCTGTGTAATATAAAGGGGTCCAGAGGTGCAGGGAGTGTGTAATATAAAGGGGTCCAGAGGTGCAGGGGCTGTGTAATATAAAGGGGTCCATAGGTGCAGGGGCTGTGTAATGTAAAGGGGCCAGAGGGGTTCGTGCTGTATAATGTTATCTTTATTCCTTAGCCGGTGAATGCAGCCCGCTATGCATTTACATACATTGAATCTGGTCCTTAAGTGGAAAAGGGTTGCTGACCCCTGATGTACCTGGTACGTCATTTGGCTTCTTTGGTTGTACCGGGATGTTATGCAGCTGCAGGCATCACCCGGGTACCTTTTTTAGAGCCAACGGTAGGCTTTCTTGTAATAATAACCAATGCGGCTAAGCAGCTACTCAGCTGTTATTACAAGCAGTGGGAGGGGACGTTCCCCTCCTCCCGCCACTTTCCGCGGCTCCCCCAGGCTCTCCTGTCCCACTGGGAGACCCGAGCGACTAGCCAGCTCGTCTGCTGGCTGGCCAAGGATTACTCGGCTATAGTAACCCGGAAGCAATGTCATCAAAGGCGCCACATTTAGAAAAATGTCAGTATTCAAAACCGCCGATTTTGGCATTTTGAGTGATTTGGTGTCTATTACTGTCACAAGGGATGTTTACAAAAGTAATGTTTTAAAAGTGCTAGAAAAAATTTAAAAAAATGAAAGCGACAGTGTAAAAAAAAAAACATTGTATAAAATAATAATTTAAAAAAAAATTAAAGTGCCCCCACATCCCCCATGCTAGCTCGCAAAGGCGAATGCATGTGTCAGTTCTGAACGCACACAAACCGTGATTCTCCCACACATGTGCGGTATCACCATGAACATCAGATCATGGGCAGTATTTCTAGCACCAGACCTCCTCTGTACATCTAAAGTGGTAACCTGTAAAGGCTTTTAAAGCATCGCCTATGGATAGTAATATTTACGTTGTTTGCTGCCGTTGTGCTCTGCGCCCCGAGCCCCACCCTTTTTTGAAACCTATTAGAGCGTCTGGCTGTAATCACGTGCTTAAAAAACTACCTCCCCCCCCATTGGAATCCATAGTTTTGCACCCTGCTATGTAGATCAGGGAGCCGGACGCACGGATAGGGGGGGCAGCGCCCATGCGCCCCTAATGGACGGGCCGCCACTTCAGCTGCCAGAAGTTGGTGGACTCCATGCAACACAGATGTGAAGCAGTTCTCATACAACTAAATATTAGTTCAGTGAGTCACAGGAAAGGTATCTTCAAGCAGTTTTCAGTTTATACAGTAAATGTTTGAGTTTGTAAAGAAAAATGCAGACACTGATATTTTTTGGAAAAAGCCTAATATTTGTTTTAATTCACTTTCTGTAAAGTAATAACAAATTTGAAACATTTTTCTTCATGTTGTGATTTGAAATAGACTGTGCAGTGTTCTCAATGCATTTGTGTGTATGGAAATGCAGTACCCCCTAACGTGGCTAGAGTGCTAATGTTAGGATTTTTTGTAAGTGTAGGTAAATTGCAGCCAAGCCTGTGTGTTTTTCTGGGTCAGGGTGACTCGGGTAGGCTGGATGACTCAGCAGCAGCATCTCTGGTGACTCCCCCCTGCTTGCTGGAAACTTGGAGAAAATTCCAGAAGCAGTTGGGAGTAGTCTAGGGGGAGCTCTCTGGAGTGTTCTGAGGCCCCTCACCAATCCCCAACAGATGTTGGCAGGCCCCCTAAAATACTGGGGCAGTATGAGTTTGGGTGGAAGATGGGATGTTAGGCAGTCGGAGGCTTTTGAGAGTAGCTCCCTACTCTGGGGAAGGGGGGGGGGGGTGTGGGAGTGAACTCAGGCCTGGGCTCCAGTGCAGAAGCGACCCTTCTGATGAAACACAGAGGGATCCTGACCAGGAGGCACGGGAGCAAGGAGAGAACAGCAGGATGATACTGCCGGGCAAATCTCCAGGGAGAAAGACAGCCAAAAGGGCTGGTGAGTGTTGCAGTCAGAAGACTGAGAGGCATGCCTGAAGGGACTGGGTGAAAAGAGTCTGGGATGGATGTTGAGTCAGTCTGGGAGGACTGTGGAGAAGTAGCCAGAAGGGCTAGTGAAAGAGACAGCTGCAGCCAGACAGGCTGGTAGTGCCTGAAAAGGTGGTACAGTAGCCACAAGAATAGGACAGGTAGCACCAAAGACCTCTCTTTTTTCTACACTAACAAAGGGGACCGCTATCCCTGCCTGCACAGGGCATTTGCTTTGGATCTAACTGAGACTGTTAGATCAACTGTCAGTGCAAGCTGGTCCTGGGAGATGTAGTTCTACAAGCAAGTCTGTGCTGGAGGTAGAAGAGGAGAAGTGAGTATATACTGGATGTATATAGTTTGTGTCCCTGAAGATTCTGTTGGTGATCAAGTGGGCATCCCGTAAGAACCCTTACCCCATCCAAGTTTAATCCCCTAAATAAAAAGACAAAGCAAAGCTACAAGGACTGATTCTTGTCTCAAGAGAGAGTGGAAAATTTGTGTGCCTGGCTGTGCAGGGTGGAAGATACCCATATTCACCAATGGCTTCTACAGCGGTAGCGCTACAGAAATAAAAGCTATTATAAGGATTTTGAGCTTTACTCACTTTTTTAAACACACGGCTATTATTTTTAACACAACTGTATGACTAGAAGGTCTGGGCACAGGGCTTACTTGATCCTCTGCTCAAGCAGGCTCCTCTGCACTGCTAGACTGGTCCTGGCAGCCTCTTCTCCTGTATGCTCCAGTAGTCTAAGGTCCTTTGACGTCAGAGCCCTGTGTTGAACGTAAGGTCGCCGGGGGACAGTCCACTGCCGGAGTGTAGGAGTGTTGGGGAAATTGCATATTTCATACCAAAGGAATGTTATTGTTAACTGGTCAAGTCCTTGAGGGGTTATATTGCATAGGGAGTTGGCAGGGGTGGTCTATTCTGTATACACAAGTCTAATACCACAGCCCAAACTGGCATAAGCTAGTCTCACCCAAAACATCCATGAGGCAAGTGTCTGGTCCTGGCCAACTGGTCGGCCATGTTGTGAAACAGCAAATGAGACTCCATGGTGAGAGAAAAAGGACCTCAAGGTAAATATTCATGATATTATCTTTATCTGTATCTGTCATTACGTTTAATAAATGTTATACTTTTAAGTATTTGTGTGATCTCTCTTTGCACATATCAAATAAAAACCCTGAAAGAACTTAAAATATCACATGACCATGAAACAATCAGGAGGGCTCCACGTGCTGGAGGAGTGGAGGATCAGGTAAGTAGTTCCCTAGACAGAAATTATCAGCCCTGCTCCAGCACAGCCCCACGGCAAGGGAGAACTTTTAGTTTTCCCACTGTTGGGCTTTACATGCTTTAAGAAGTCTGATCTAGTTCCGTATTACCCAATGACGGCAAATGCAAACACATTTAGGGGATTCATGCCTAGTATGTTGTGGTCACCCAAGTACACTAATGTCCAGTGTTCCTGCATTACCATTCATTTTGAATGGGATGCTAAAGCATTACAAGGCACTGAAAATGAGACATGTACTATTTCCTTTCAACATAGCACACCACGATGCAAAGCAATTGCAGAGCGCTACAATGCAAGTGTGATGTGCTGTCCTGCCTAGGTGCCATGAGGTTCCATTCAAAATATATAGCACTGTGACACACTGCCTGTCATGTCCTTCCATGTGTTGCGGTAGTGTGTGGTAAAATCAATACCGGGATAGGGTCGTCCAGTGCCCAGGGCAAGAATCCAGAATTGCACCTCCCTCCCCAGCTGTTAATACAGGCCTTAGAATGGGTGTACTACCTTTTTATCATCTCTTTGCCCCCTTGCTCATCCGCACCCTGGGCAGCTGCCCCTCCTGCCCACCCCTTGTCCTGGCCCTGGGTAAAACACGTTTTATCGCTTGTTACCGCAA
Source organism: Glandirana rugosa (assembly GCA_018402905.1). Taxonomy (NCBI): domain Eukaryota; kingdom Metazoa; phylum Chordata; class Amphibia; order Anura; family Ranidae; genus Glandirana; species Glandirana rugosa. The sequence goes on from BLSH010037332.1 coordinate 1,651,291, forward strand.
CCCACTGGTGTGAATAGGCCATTGGGAAAGAAGCTAAAACATATTTGGACTTAATAATAACTTAATAATAATAACTTAATAAATGGGGTAATTGAAAGTGTGATGGTGTGACATCCGATCATAGATCAGCCTACAATCTGATATCAGGTTGGTTATTAGAAATAATAGGCATGATTCATTAGACTGCAATAGCACTTTATAGGTGATATATAGCTTTTAAGTTCCTATACATCTATGAACTTGTGTTCATGCACACACCATGATATACGGTATATGTGCATTGCAGTGCAGAATCAGTGTGTGTGTGTGTGTGTGTGTGTGTGTGTGTGTGTGTGTTCAGGGTCCTAGATAATTTGTTTTCTTGGGTGGGGTTAGCTTTGGGAACCCAGAGGAAAAAAAAATAGGCACAGAACACAGGGGTCAGAAGTGCTTAAGACACAGAGCACAGGGGTCAGGAGTGTGTAACATACAGAGTGCAAATGTCAGGAGTGCATATTGCAAAGAGTGCAGGGCATGGGAGTGCATATTGCACAGAGAGCAGAGGTCATGAGTGAGTAATATACAGAGGACAGGAGTCAGGAGTACATAATATACAGAGTACAGTGGGCAAGAGTGTGTTACACACAGAGTGTAGAGGTAAGGAGAGCAAATCACACAGAGTGCAGGGGTCCGGAAATTTGGGGTCTCTGTGACCCCAGGTTTGCGAGCTACAACCCTCAAAGTCGATCGTTTTTTTAAAAAATGTATTTATTTATTTGTTTTTTTTTATGTTCATAGCCCCTGACTGCATGTCCCTGCTCCCCAGTACACCTCTTCCCCCTCAATAAAACACACTTGCCAGGCCAGAGTAACTCAGAGTAAGGGAAGTGTTTCCTCAGCCGGGTCACATGACTGGAACCAGGGAGGAGCAACTTCCCTTGCTCTGAACTGATGGACTTTCAGTGTTTCAAAACTAAAGTCTGAAAATTAGACAAAATATACCCTTTGAATGGGGCCCCTGTTGCCTCTCTAAGGCCGACCATACAACGGAGCAAATTTCTTTCCTGCAACCACGAGTTGAAGTTGAAGGAAAGAAATTCACTTGATTTTACTCCATGGGGGAATCCCTTCTGTTGGGCCATTGTCTTCTCCCGGCGGGGGGAGCGGAGAAGTAATTATCGCTAGCGGCTATAGCGGCTGCTAGCGATAATTGTAAGAGAATTCGGCAGGCTGGTTGTACCCAAGTTGATCGATCAACTTGGTACATTCAGCCTGCCCATTAACGATTTGAATCTCGGCCGGTTCCTGCTGAACTGGCTGAGATTCGAGATTCGAATCATGTATGGCTGGCCTAAGGCACTCCCAGTCGCAGTCACATTCCAGCCAAATCCAGTACAGTGCAGTGTTAATAGTCCTGAACTGTGCATGATCGCATCGAAAGACCACTCACAGCCTGAGTGAGGGTAAGGAAAGTAAAGCAGCGTTTTCAACATCCCCAAGATGTAACAAGCATTTAACCCTTGGTCATGTGACCACTAGCTATCTCCACTGTATAGCAATGAAGTGTGTCGGTGGCAAAGACATTGTTCAGCAAATTGGTTGTACTTCACTAATACAGCACATGTGCAAGGTAAATTATAGTGGAAGTTCAGTCAAAAGCTAACTAAGGCTAAATCTACTTCCTTCCTCTCCCATACTAAGCCTATGCCATCTACCCTGTAAAGAAAAGATCTGTATACTTACCTATTCTGAAGCCTCTCTGGTCCGGTCACATGATGTCTTCAGTGGCGTCTGAAATTGGCTGCAAATTCCTGGTCACCCACAGACTTACTATGGTTGCATCCGTTGTCAGCTGCCCCTCCTCTACACCGAACCCACCACTGAGAGCTGATCATGAGACAGGACCGGGGCTGCTTCTGGTAGGTAAGTATACAGATCTTTTCTTTACCTGGTAGCAGTGGCGGCTGGTGAAGTTTTAAGATGGTGGGGCGCCAGACCCCGCCCTTCCTTTTTGCCCCATCCCACTTCTTAGAAGCCACACCCCTTATAGGCTCCACCCACTCTGTACACAATGTACAGTATAACTCAGCTGTCAGTCCTAATTCTCAATAAAATATTGCTGGCTCATTCATCCATTAAATCCCAAAGGTAAAGAATTACATGAGCTGTGAGGTCTGCACAGGAACCCAGCACAGACTGGCATTATGTGGGGTTTCATATCCCATCAAGCTCCATCCTAATTCCTTATTTTATAATAGGAACGCTGGAAATCCTCCACTAACCCCTGACACAAGGTGAGCCATAGAAATGTCCCTGGTTTTTGGAACTGACCAGCTTCACTAACATAAATCTTTATTATCTGTCAAAAAAAAGTTCAAAATGTAATTA
>BLSH010037332.1:1654713-1666908 GCA_018402905.1 Glandirana rugosa
AACGATTGGGGAAGGGACGGTCACGGTAATCATGTTATTGTCACGTATAAAAATCGTGACTAGCGACATCATTACAGTGACCAAGGGTTTTTTTCACAGGCTAGACAGGCGGAGTTACAACGTCAGGGCGATTTTTAGAGTCTAGTGACCGTAATGACCATTTTTTTTTATTATTTTTACGTTATTTAGATAGGGTATACAACATCTACGATAGTCAAAACAAGTTTTGTTAGTTATATGCGAATAACCCCAGAAAAAAATGGTTTTTATAGGTATTGGTGCCGATACTAAGTATTGGTACTCGTGCAAATGCTCCGATACCTGAATCCGATACATGCAAGCTCCGTTCTTTCAGCTGACAGCGGGATTTTCTCACTGATAAAGGAAATGTACAACCCTGCTATAAAACATACCCAATAAAAAAAAAATAAAAAATCGAATTTCTTCATCAATTTAGGCCAATATGTATTCTGCTACATATTTTTGGTAAAAAAAGACCCCAATAAGCGTATATTGATTGTTTTGAACAAAACTGATAGCATCTACAACATATGGGATAGATTTATTGCATTTTTATTATTTTTTTTTACCAGTAATGCCAGTGATCTGAGATTTTTAGCGGGACTGCAACATTGAGGCGGACAGATCGGACACTTTTTTTGGGAACCAGTGACATTACTACAGCGATCAGTGCTAAAAATATGCACTGTTATTGTACTAATGGCACTGGCAGGGAAGGGGTTAGCAAGGTCCATAAAGACATGGATGAGTGAGTTTGGGGTGGAGGAACTTGACTGACCTCAATCTGATAGAACACCTTTGGGGTGAATTTGAGCGGAGACTGCGAGCCAGCCCTTCTTGCGCCTGACCTCACAAATGTGCTTCTGGAAGAATGGTCAAACATTCCCATAGACACTCCTAAACCTGGTGGACAGCCTTCCCAGAAGAGTTGAAGCTGTTATAGCTGCAAAGGGTGGGCCATCTCAATACTGAACCCTACGGACTAAGACTGGGATGCCATTAAAGTTCATGTGCGTGTAAAGATAAGATACTTTATTGTCATTGTATACATACAACAAAATTTACCCGGATACTCTTTACAGCAGCTTTACTCTTTAAAGGCAGATGTCCCAATACTTTTGGCAATATAGTGTACATTAGTGGGATTACAGAAGTAAATTTATATAAAGAGCATACTTTTATTGTTCATGCATTGCAAAGTGTAGTTTCTCATTTCAATGAATCAGGGCCCCTGACGTCCTTTCAGTTTTCAGTATGCAGCCCTGTATGAGCTGACATTTCCTACATCTGTCAGTAGGAATGGCGGTTCTCCCTTGGCCCTCATGTAGGTCACAGTGAGACCTACTTCTGCACCTAATGCAATACACTGAGCAAAGGGAGACACAGCATTGAAAGCTCAACAGATTTATAAAATGTCATCTAAATCGGGAAACATTTCATGTGTGCAGAGCTGTAGGGCCACAACTACCTGCCAGTGAAAGTCCACATTGACGCTGGTATTATTGTATAAGTTCCCATATGGTGTCCAGCAAATTCTGCTCCCTGGAGCAGAAAATCAGCAGCTGTGAAGCGTGCTAATCTTTTCTTTTTTTTTTGGGGGGGGGGTCCTTTTTTTTTTCTTTTTTTTGTTCTATACATTTATATAGTACCAACATAGGGCAATTTTCAGTTCTTTTAGAACATAAGGAAAAAAAAAATCTGAAAGACAAATATACAAAGTTATGCATGTAGTGTCTATCGCGGGCACTGATTTTAGAATAGAATAAGAAAGATAAAAGAAATGATAAACACCTATTCTTATATTTTATTGTTAATCTTTATATCTAGACATAGGTGTGCGCACATAGGGTGGCAGGTGTGCCTGGGCACACCCTAATCACCTGTACTGTGCAGATTCCTCCTGCTGCCTGGCTGCAGAGAAAGGGACTGGGGAATCTCTGCCCCCCCTGATATTTCACCAAAGCCCCCCAGCAGGGCTCCTAAAAAATTGTAAAAAAAATAAAATAAAATATAATATTGTAAAAAATAATAAAAAAACAAAATGTTAAAAATAAACTACTGGCACCTATCTCTTCTGGCGCACACCCTAATGCAATAAGCGCACGTCTATGTATCTAGATAACAGTGTCAGCAATACATAAGGCTGCAATCAATGAAGCAAACTTTCCTGCATTTTCATATCAGTCACTAGATGGCGCAAGTTGACTTAAGTATTAGAAAAGGACAGAATAGATAAAATAGGAATTTATTTCATCTCACATGTATGTACACATGTTCAGATACCTCGCTATAGAAAGTGGCAGAGTTCATTTGTACTGTTTCTCCTGCTGATGTGTAATTGATTAAATAGTCAGAATGTGTCTGTCTGACATGTAGAGTGAATCTATATTTAAGCGAGACGCGTTGTTATTCAACTTTGAGTAGGGCGTAGGAGCTTGTTCAATTAGGAGCGATGGCGCCCAATCTTCAGCCCGGGGGCCACATGTGGCCCTTGGCACTTATTGTAAGACCCTTGGGGAGTTTTGGTGCTTACTCTGTGAAGGAGAAATAATCCGGTTTCTGGTAGCTGAATGGTTTTGTTTATTTCCTTCACTTTTATTTTTTCTGTGCTGTACATTCATATTCCCTTTGTATACTCTTTTTTCCTCTGATATTTTATAATTCATCTTGCCAAGAGAAATAGGAAATATAGGGGGGTGTAGGGGGCACAGATGTGGAAAAACTGATTTGGCTATAATAACAGTGACATCTAGAAGTCTCATATAATATGTCCTCCATAGGCGTGTGCACAGGGTGTGCTGGATGTGCCTAGGCACACCCTAATCACCTAATGTGCATTAGCATTATAGCTCTGTGTAGCAGCAGGGAGAGGGGAAAGATCTCTCATGTACCGCCTCTGCCATAGGAGAAGTGCTTATACACTTCTCTTTCACTGTGCTGGCAGGGAGATCAATGTGCCGGACACACACACACACACACACGCACGCACGCACGCACGCACGCACGCACACACACACACACACACACACCTATTGGAGCTTTGGGGTGCACACCCTAATGCAATAAGCTGCACACATCTGTGGTGTCCTCAGTCTATGACAGTCTCTTGTTTCATTTGTGCAGTCTCTCACTACCTCCTGTCTCATGTCTGCAGTCTACATCACCTCCTGCCTCATGTCTGCAGTCTCTGACCATCTCCTGTCTCATGTCTGCAGTCTCTGACCACCTCCTGTCTCATGTCTGCAGTCTCTGACCATCTTCTGTCTCATGTCTGCCGTCTCTCACCACCTCTTGTCTCATGTCTGCAGTCTCTCACCACCCCCTGCCTCATGCCTGCAATCTCTGACCATCCCCTGTCTCATGTCTGCAGTCTCTGACCATCTCCTGTCTCATGACTGCAGTCTCTTACCACCTCCTGTCTCATGTCTGCAGTGTGTCACCACCTCCTGTCTCATGTCTGCAGTCTCTTATCACCTCCTGTCTCATGTATACAGTCTCTCACCATCTCCTGTCTCAGGTCTGCAGTCTCTCGCCATCTTCTGTCTCATGTCTGCAGTCTCTGACCATCTCCTGTCTCAGGTCTGCAGTCTCTCACCATCTTCTGTCTCATGTCTGCAGTCACTGACCATCTCCTGTCTCATGTCTGCAGTCTCTGACCATCTCCTGTCTCAGGTCCGCAGTCTTTCACCACCTTCTGTCTCATGTCTGCAGTCTCTGACCATCTCCTGTCTCATGTCTGCAGTCTCTGACCATCACCTGTCCCATGTCTGCAGTCTCTCACCATCTTCTGTCTCATGTCTGCAACCTCTGATGATCACCTGTTGCATGTCTGCAGTCTCCGATCATCTTATGGTGCAAGTCTGCAGAATCCAATCATATTCTGTTGCATGTCTGCAGTCTCTCATCATCTTCTGCTGCATGTCTGCAGTCTCCGATCATCTGCTGCATGTCTGCAGTCTCCGATCATCTGCTGCATGTCTGCAGTCTCCGATCATCTTCTGCTGCATGTCTGCAGTCTCCGATCATCTGCTGCATGTCTGCAGTCTCCGATCATCTGCTGCATGTCTGCAGTGTCTGATCATCTCTTGTTTCATGTCTGCAGTGTCTGGCTGAATATTAGGTGTGGCCATTTGGTTATGTCAGGGCCTTGAGGCTTCCCTGTACCAGATAAGTTGACCACCACTGACATATATAACATTATGTATACTTTTGATGTATATTATGCTCCCTGCTTACAGTAGTGGTCATGCACAGGGGTAGTATACACAGTCCATAATACAAAGGGATGTGATGCTGCAACCCTTCCAACCAATATATGGGATGAAAGAGCCACACCTGTGCAGAGACCACAGCCGCACAAGCTGTAAAGCAAACATCCAAAGGAAGGCGCCAGCAACACCGTATCCAATGCTCTAAAAATCTTCTTTATTATAAATTCATCAGGAATAAAAGAATCCAAATACACAGAGAAATGTTGACGCGTTTCAGCCTTGGTGGGCTTTATTCATAACCAAAGCCCACCAGGGCTGAAACGTGTCAACACTTCTCTGTGTGTTTGGATTCTTTTATTCCTGATGGATTTATAATAAAGAAGATTTTAAGAGCATTGGACATGGTGTTGCCGGCCTCTTCTTTGAGTAGTCAACTCAGGCCTCTGAATGATCCTATGAGTGCAGAGGGTGCCGTGCAGGCTCATGTGGAGCTTCTCTATGCCCCTGCCAAAGTCCTGCCATTGCTACTCTGCACCATACAATCTACAGATATTAGAAGTAATGGTGAAATTATGAAAGTGCAAACTAGTAAGCTGAATGGCTTTATAAAGGTCATAACATACTAAGACAATGGCCTCCTATCTCTTGAACAGGTAAGCCCTTAAAGCATATCTAAACCCAACACCTAGCAAATATGTTGTTGCACATGTAGAGAACCCCCTTAAGGGCCACAGATGAACTGGGATCCCCCACCTTGCACAGCCAGGCACACCAAATTTTCACAGGCACTCCAGAGTCAGAGAACAGCCCGTGACTTTGTTTTTGTTAATTATTGAGGGATAATAACTTGGATAGGGATGAGAGTTTATGGGATGCCCACTTGCCTTCAACAACAAACTTCAGGGACAACAAGGTGAATGTACAATATATATGCAAAGCGCTGCATAAATTGACAGCGCCTATATACAGTATCTCACAAAAGTGAGTACACCCCTCACATTTTTGTAAATATTTTATTCTATCTTTTCATGTGACAACACTGAAGAAATGACACTTTGCTACAATGTAAAGTAGTGAGTGTACAGCTTGCATAACAGTGTAAATTTGCTGTCCCCTCAAAATAACTCAACACACAGCCATTAATGTCTAAACCGCTGGCAACAAAAGTGAGTACACCCCTAAGTTAAAATGTCCACATTGGGCCCAAATTGTCAATATTTTGTGGGACCACCATTATTTTCCAGCACTGCCTTAACCCTTTTGGGCATGGAGTTCACCAGAGCTTCACAGGATGCCACTGGAGTCCTCTTCCACTCCTTCATGATATCACGGAGCTGGTGGATGTTAGAGACCTTGTGCTCCTCCACCTTCCGTTTGAGGATGCCCCACAGATGCTCAATAGGGTTTAGGTCGGGAGACATGCTTGGCCAGTCCATCACCTTTACCCTCAGCTTCTTTAGCAAGGCAGTGGTCATCTTGGAGGTGTGTTTGGGGTCGTTATTATGTTGGAATTCTTCCCTGCAGCCTAGGGCGCCACTACCACCAGGGGCGCCCATCCGCTGTTGATCCATCACTGCTCAGCATCAATCACTCATGTCACTGGAGAGCCGCGGCTGGCAGCACCCCAGGGCGGTAAAATGAGGCTGATCCAGGGGCACAGGTGCGGGCCTGTGGACCACGGCTAAAGAAATGGATAGAGAGGTTCTGCAAAAAATCTCTACCTTCGCCACCTCCATCGTATAAATTGACAGGGCAAAGGGGCTAGAGTCAAAGGGGGGCGGCAAAATGAGGTTTCGCCTATGGTGTCAAAAATCCTTGCACCAGCCCTGCCTGCGGCCCAGTCTCCGGAGGGAGGGGATCATGCTCTGCTTCAGTATGTCACAGTACATGTTGCCATTCATGGTTCCCTCAATGAGCTGTAGCTCCCCAGTGCTGGCAGCACTCATGCAGCCCCAGACCATGACACTCCCACCATCATGCTTGACTATGGGCAAGACACACTTGTCTTTGTACTCCTCACCTGGCTGCCGCCACACACACTTGACACACTTAACACCATCTGAACCATATACATTTATTTTGGTCTCATCAGACCACAGGACATGGTTCCAGTAATCCATGTCCTTAGTCTGCTTGTCTTCAGCAAACTGTTTGCGGGCTTTCTTGTGCATCATCTTTAGAAGAGTCTTCCTTCTGGGATGACAGCCACGCAGACCAATTTGATGCAGTGTGCAGTATGGTCTGAGCACTGACAGACTGATCCCCCATCCCTTAAACCTCTGCAGTAATGCTGGCAGCACTCATACGTCCCAAAGACAACCTCTGGATATGACGCTGAGCGCATGCACTCAACTTCTTTGTATGGTCTTGGCCACCGTGCTGCAGCTCAGTTTCAGGGCCTTGGCCATCTTCTTATAGCCTAGGCCATCTTTATGTAGGGCAACAATTCTTTTTTTCCGAAGTGTTTTGCCATGAGGTGCCATGTAGAACTTCCAGTGACCAGTATGAGAGAGTGAGAGCGAAAACACCAAATTTAACAAACCTGATCCCCATTCACACCTGAGACCTTGTAACACTAACGCGTCACATGACACCGGGGAGGGAAAATGGCTAATTGAGCCCAATTTGGACATTTTAACTTAGGGGTGTACTCACTTTTGTTGCCAGTGATTTAGACATTAATGGCTGTGTGTTGAGTTATTTTCAGGGGACAGCAAATTTACACTGTTATACAAGCTGTACATTCACAATTTTACATTGTAGCAAAGTGTAATTTCTTCAGTGTTGTCACATGAAAAGATATAATAAAATATTTACAAAAATGTGAGGGGTGTACCCACTTTTGTGAGATACTGTAAGTACCTGAAATAAATAAATAAATATACAGTCTCTATATACAGCTCCACTTCTTCTTCCAGCACTCACTTGCTTGCAGAACCCAACTGGATCACTGTGAAGATCTTACAGTCACTCAGTCCAATTAGAAGCAATGGCCCAGGCAGGAACCCCTGGCCCCTTGGTTATGTTGCAAGAATTTACAATGTCCAGCTTGCATCACTCCTGTGGCTACTGATCACAGCACCATCTCTTCAGACACCACCAACCCGCCTGGCTGCAGCTGCCCCTTTCTCTAGCCCTCCAGGCTAACTTCTCCACCACAGTCCTCCAGCCTGACATTCACCAGCCCACCCAGGTGACTCTAAGGAGATCTCCCAGTAGTGCTGACCTGCTCCTGCTGTCTTCTCTCCTTGCTCCTGTGCCTCCAGGAAGGGCTTCCTCCGTAGGGTTGCCACCTCATCCCTTTAAACCCGAACACTTATGAATTACACAGGTTCTGAGGCTAATTTAATGCAGATAGGTTACCAAGTGAGTTTAATTATCACCTAAACCAGCCACAGAAACTGTGTAATTAATATGTGTTTGGTTTTAAAGGGATGAGGTGGCAACCCTATTCCTCCGTGTGTTTTGGTAGGATCTTTCCAGCACCGACCCAAGGTCACCTCCCCCCCCCCCCAGACTAAGGGGCACCCCTGAGGGCCACTGACAGCCTCCTCAGCACTCCATCTTCCACCTGACTCCTCCTCTGGCATCACTCATGCTTAATTATAATGTGGCCTGCCCTCTGCCACCCCTTTACTGGGGATTGGCCAAGGCCCTCATAAATATGCCAAGCAGCTCCTCCTAACCTCCACCCACTATGTCCAGAATATTCTCCAATGCCCCAGAAAACAGAGGGAGACAACAGAGAGGCTGCTAGGATGAGTCATACAGCCCTGAATCACTGAAACCTGGCCTAGATTTACAACTCAGGCTTAGACCTGAGCCACTAAATTAACCTATTCTAACATCTAGCACACAGACTAGAGGGTGTTACTGCAATGTAAAAAAAAATCCTTTATTTTTATATGGCCCACTTTCAATCAAATAATACCAAGCATGTGAATCCATAGACGCCACTTCTCCTAGGGTGACAACGCTTACTCAGTTCAGCTGCAGAGTTGTCACTCTTTCCACCATGCTCTTCAGTTGGATTGCAAACAGCCAGGCTGACGTACAGTGCACGAGCACAATGAGGTGAAGCTCTGCTGACTGCCATCGTCCAATCATGTCCGAGAAAAAAATACAGTTTTTTGGTACTTTCCCTACAGGTGATTGGGTATTTGTTGCAAAGTGATTTTCATCACATTTACTAAGCCAAAGGAAAATGTTCTTGCAAGGTGAACAACCTATTTTCCTTTAGTAAATCAACCCCTGCCCCATTCACACACATTTTGTAGCTTGAAGCTCCAAAACGCTGGAGGAGAAAAAAAAAAATCAATATGGAGACGGTTCACATCTCCACTCTAAGTCACCTGAAGCCAAACGCCTGAAGTTCAAAAAAGTTCTGGAGCTTTTTTTTTTTTTTTATTCCTATAGAAATGAATAGAAACGTGCCATTCACGCATTTTTGTGTGCATTCGCACGATTTTCTGCTCAAATTACAAATTGTAGTACATAAAATAGAAAAAAATATATGATTAAATAAATGTAAACTAAATTTACAAATAACTAAAAATCATCATAAATAAATCAAATAAATTCATAATATGTAATAATACTTAAATAAATGATAACCACTAACCTTAAAAAATATTAAATAAATTATTAAAAAAATAATCATAATAAATAAACACTCAAACCTGAACAAAAAAAAAATAATAATAATACAAATAGTAATAATAACAGTAATTTATTTATTTATTTTGTGATATGGTTAGGGTTTTAGTTACTTATTATTATTATTATTATGTTATTTTTTAAGGGTTAGGGGTTAATTATTTATTTACTATCATTTAGTATTCATTTATTGAATGTTTTTATTATTTATTTATGATTATTTTTATTTATTTGTGTATTTATTTATTCATTAATTATTATTATCATTAGTAGTAGTAGTATTAACACCTTAACCCTAACAATAAATAAATAAACAACCCTATGTAAGGAAGCTAATTCAGCTAATACTAATTCTCATACAGCTAATGCAAATTCTTCTGCAGCTCATTCCCTAATGCTCATTCGCTAAAAAGAATTCTCATGCAGCTAATGCAGAAGAATTAGCATTAGCTGCAGAAGAATTAGCATTAACTGTATGGGAATTAGTGTTAGCTGAACTAGCTTCCTGATATAGGGTTATTTATTTATTTTATTTTTGTTAGGGTTGAGGTGTTAATACTACTTCTACTACTACTACTAATAACAATGAATGAATAAATACATGCTAAATAAATACACAAATAAATAAAAATAATCATAAATAAATGATAAATAAATTCAACAAAAGCATACTAAGTAATAGTAAATAAATAATTAACCCTTAATTCTAACCCTAACCCCAACTCCTAATCCTAAACCTAACCTAACCGCGACTCTAACCCCTTACCCTAACAAAAAAAAAAGATAAATGAATAATACTAATTAAAAAATAAACGGAAAAGCTAGAAAAGCTGAAATACCTAGTAAAAATTGATGCAACAGATAAAAGTTTTCTCTATTAGCTAACAAAAAAAAGTGCAAAGTTCAAAAATGCGTGCAAGTCGCGCATAAAAACGTGCCAAAATCACGCATAGAAACGCAAAAAAACGTTAAAAAAATGCTCAAGGCGTGAATGTAGCAAAAGTCTACAATGTGTGCACCGTGCAGGAAGAGAAAACTATAAAATCAAATATTATTTTTTTGAAGGACCTTGAGGGCGTCAGACCCTTAAAGCAGAGGTAAGTGTTTTGAACTTTAGTTCTGCTTTAACTCCTCCAAGCCTGACCACACTTTAAAGCGGAAATAAATTGTATAAATTTTCACTCCAATAATTCAGTCATGTGAAAAACACATTCCTGTGTGCTTATTTCATCTGTATATGATTGGGTATCCAAGTGAACAGGAATCTGCTTTTCACATGACTGGATAATAATTGAAGTGATTATCCATACAATTTATTTTTTGAAGATTCTCTGCTACTTGTTTGCTACTAGTAAATCAGCCAACTGTGTGTAGGGAAAGGCTCTTGGGAGATGTAGTTTTGGGCATGCCTATGTTATTGAGCTCCAAGTAACTGCCTCTGCCAGAATTTAAACTGCACTGCAACTGAGCACCACAAACCAAACTTTCATTTTGAACATTCAAAGTGATCAGCACAGGGCCAATCAGCACTGTTCAGACTGTCTGATGTTGAGGTGGGGGAGAATTTGGGTTCTAGTGATCACCAATGTCTTTGGTTTGATATTAAAACAAGAACTGAAAAATCATATACAAAAACAAAAGTTTTAGATTTTAAAAGGACACATTTTGCTGAAATGGGGGAATTTCTAAAAAATGAACTGAAAGGTTGGAGTAAAATGACAGGAGTAAGTAATCAGTGGGCACTATTAAAGTCTACCATCCTGGAGGCAACTAGATTATATGTCAGGCAAGTTAGTAAGAATAAACGGAAGAAAAAAAACAATATGGTTCCCCAAAGAGGTAAGTAGGATAGTAAAGGGGAAAAATGGCATATAGAAGATTCAAGGAAACAGGAGGTGTAGCTGACAGAGAGGAGTATAAAAATAAACAAAAGAAGGCCAAACACATTATAGGTGCTGCAAAAGCACAGAAAGAGTAGGAAATTGCTAAGTCTATTAAGGAAGGAGATAAAACCTTTTTTTAGGTACATTAGTGATAGAAGAAAAAAATACAATGGGATCACTAAAATGAAAACTGGGCACAACACATATGTTGAGGGAGACCAGGATTTAGCAAACCATTTAAACAATTACTTCTGTTCAGTCTTCTCAGAAACAGACTGCACTAATGATAACAAGTTAGGGAATCATATTGGTTCTAGTAATGATGGTTCATTTCTAGGATTTCTGGAGACAGAGGTAGCTGAGGAACTGGCTCGGTTAAAGCTTAATAAAGCAATGGGTCCTGATGGTATTCATCCCAGAGTTCTAAGAGAACTTCGTAATATAGTTGTTGGACCATTAGCAAATCTTTTAAATAAATCTCTTCTAACAGGAGATGTTCCCCATGATTGGCGGATAGCTAATACAGGGGCGTATCATGAAATTGGTGGGCCCGTGTGCAAGCCCACACCACACTGATCATCCCCAGCTGTCAACCAGGGAGAGATTATCCATGGGTGCAGTGTGGGTCAGAGCACAGTGGGCCTCCCCACCCCTCAGGGCCCATGTTCAGTGAACACCCTGCACCCATGGATGATACACCACTGAGCTAATATTGTACCTATCCACAAGAAGGGCAGCAAGGTAGAAGCTGGCAATTACAGGCCAGTGAGTTTAACATCAATTGTAGTCGAGGTGATGGAATCACTTCTGAAAAGAAGGATCATTGATCACCTAAAAATACACAGCTTGCTGGACCCACAACAGCATGGCTTTACTAAGGGCAGATCGTGTCAGACAAATCTGATTGCATTTTTAAACTATATTACCAGTGTTTTGGACCAGGGTGGTGCTGTGGACATAGCGTATCTTGATTTCAGCAAGGCATTTGATACAGTTCCACATAATGATCTGATACAAAAGTTGTACAAGCTGGGACTTAACCCTTGGGTGGTTCAGTGGATATGCAGTTGGCTAAAGGATAGATCCCAGAGTGTGGTTGTAAATGGGGTTCACTCAGAGCAGAGAACAGTCACCAGTGGGGTACCACAAGGCTCTGTACTGGGTCCTGTTCTATTTAACCTATATGTAAGTGATATAACTAAAGGTTTGTTGGGCAATGTATGTCTCTTTGCTGATGATACAAAGGTGTGTAATAGGGTTGATTTTCCTGGAGGTGTCTGTAACATGGAACATGATTTGGCATTGCTGGAAGATTGGTCAAAGCAGTGGAGACTGCAGTTCAATATTTCTAAATGTAAAATAATGCACCTAGGGAAAAACAATCCCCTTAGAGAGTACAGCATTGGGGGGGGGGGGGGGGGGCA
>BLSH010037332.1:1666918-1677350 GCA_018402905.1 Glandirana rugosa
GACAGAGTGTTGGAGACAACCATCAAATAAGGTTAGTAGTTGGTGGGAAAGTCATTTTATTATGAAAGATTCTAATCAAAACTTGAAGGGAGGTCAATCAAACTCCAGTACAGGGGCACAAGAACTAAAACCAAAGTATAACTTTTCTGACGGGAGGACTTGGATCTTTAGTGAGACCTCACTTAGAATACTGTGTCCAGTTCTGGAGACCACACTTACAAAAAGATATTGATAAGATAGAACGAGTTCAGAGACGGGTAACAAAAAGGGTGAACGGTCTGGGGGATAAAACATATCAAGAGCGACTTCAGGAGCTTAATATGTACAGTCTGGAGGAAAGAAGGGAGAGGGGAGATATGAGTGAAACCTTTAAATACATCAAGGGGTGAATAAGGTTCAGGAGGGCAGTCTTTTCAATATGAAACCAAAATCAAGAACACGGGGACATGACCTCAAACTAACTGGAGGGAAGTTCAAAACTAATCTTAGAAAGTATTATTTTACTGAAAGGGTGGTTGATGATTGGAATAAACTACCAACAGAGGTTGTGAGACAGTCAACAGTAAATGGCTTCAAACATGCTTGGGATAAACATAAATCTATAGTCAGACAATGAGGTTAATGTGAAAGCAAACCAAAAAAAGGGGCAGACTCAATGGACTACTCAGTCTTTTTCTGCCGTCACTTTTCTATGTTTCTAATTGTCATTCAAAATGTGACAGCGCTGAAAGCTGAAAATTGGTCTGGGCAGGAAGGAGGGGGGGGGGGGAATGTACACCTTAACAATCACTTTTAGAAATTATTTGAACAGGAATTGCTGTCTGAATCACATGCGGCTTCCCGCACCGCATCAGTGTGAACCGAGACTTAACAAGCCTGGTGATGTTACAGGGAGTATTAAAAGCTTTTCCTGCTATAGAAGCAAAAAGTAACTAGTGTTAGAAAGTACTTAAAACATGGGGCAACGTGAAAAAAAAAAATTATAATGGTAGATCTTCCATTGTGAAATTGTGGAGAACTACAGATAGCTTTTAACTTTGGTAAGACTGGCTGAATGAACACCTTTTCCAAATGACTGATACACTATATTGCCAAAAATATTGGGACACCTGCCTTTACACGCACATGAACTTTAATGGCATCCCAGTCTTAGTCCGTAGAGTTCAATATTAAGTTGGGCCACCCTTTGCAGCTATAACAGCTTCAACTCTTCTGGGAAGGCTGCCCATAAGGTTTCGGAGTGTCTATGGGAATGTTTTACCATTCTTCCTGAAGCGCATTTGTGAGGTCAGGCACTGATATTGGATGAGAAGGCCTGGCTCACAGTCTCCGCTCTAATTCATCCCAAAGGTGTTCTATCGGGTTGAGGTCAGGACTCTGTGTAGGCCAGTCAAGTTCCTCCACCAAAAACTCGCTCATCTATGTCCATGTCCACTATCTAGGAGGGTGTACACAACAACGGACTCCGGCCTCAAGGCAATGCATAGGGTTGATTTTCTAAAACTGGAGAGTGCAAAATCTGGTGCAGCTCTGCATAGAAACCAATCAGCTTCCATTTTTTTGGTCAAAGCTTAATTGAACAAGCTGAAGTTAAAAGTAGATTGGCTACCGTGCACAGCTGCACCAGATTTTGCACTCTCCAGTTTTAATAAATCAACCCATAGTCAGTTGCGGCCAGTCCACAAGGGGTGCAGGGGCACCACCCCCCTAGTTTGCATGCGGTTTGCATTCGGGGTGCCGGGCTCATAGCTTTCTATGAGTTTTTTTTAAGCACATGATTCGAGCTTGAGGCTCTAATTGGCTTGAAAAAGCTTGGCACTTCAAACCCACCCACTTGTGAAACTAGCAAATCAATATTCACTATTGGCTTACGGCTTCTCCTCTCAGCCAATCAGGACAGGAGGCGGATCAAAAGAGGACTGGGTTGGCCGAGAGGAGAAGCCGGGGAAGCCGCGGCAGTGGAGGGGTGAGTAAGAACCTGTAGCGGGGTGGGGGGGTGGGTTGGTTGTTCATCATGTTCAATACGAATGTAGCACCCTCTTGTGCTCTAGAATAAGAATTGGTAGGTTTTTGTTAGAGTAGGGAAAACGTTTAGGCTTGGCTAGAAGCCAAGCCTGTGTTTTACCTGGGTCAGGGGAATGACTCTGGGTGGGCTAGATGCCTCACAGGCAGCATTTCTGATACCTCCTCCTACTTCTAGAAGCTTGGAGAAGATTCTATAAGAATGCCAGTGGAGGTTAGGAGGAGCTGTCTGTGATATTCATGAGTGCCCTGACCAATCCCCAACAGATCGGTTGACAGGGGTAGGCCCCCTCAAATACTCAGGGTCAGCCCAGTTGGGGCAGTGGAGATTGGGTGGAAGATGGAGACGGAGTGCTAGGATGCTGTTGGTGGCCCTTGAGGGTAGCCCCCTAGTCTGGGTGGGTAACCTCTGGCCTGAGCTTGGGTGCGGAAGGGACCCTCTTCACAACACACAGAGGTGTCCTGACCAGTGGCACAGGAGCAAGTGTGAGGACAACAGGAGGAGAACACTGTCAGGCAAATCCCCAGGGAAGAAAACAGCCAGGTAGGCTGGTAAGTGATACAGTCGGGGAGGACTGAGGAAGTTTAGCCAAGAGGGCTGGAGAAAGGGGCAGTAGCAGCCAGGTGGACTGGCGGTGCCTGAAGAGGTGCTGCTGGGATCAGTAGCCACAGAAGGGCAGCTGGGCACTAAGGCTTTCCTACAATACCAAAGCGGCCCACGGTCCCTGCCTGTAATGAGCATTTGCTACTAATCTGACTTAGCCCAAATTTTCAGATCACTTAACAGTGTGCCAGCTGGTCCTGGGAGTTGTAGTGCTTCAAACAAGTGTTGTGCTGGAGGAACCTGAGGAGTGTAAATAGTCTGTACAGAAGAAGTTGTCCCTGGAAATATTCTGCTAAATTCAAGTGGGCATCCCATAATATCCCTATCCCCATCCAAGTTCAATACCCCTATTAAAAACACAAAAAAACAAAGCTTCAAGGACTGTTTTCTGACTACAGTGTGCTGTGGAAATTTTGTGTGCCTGGCTGTGCAGGGTGGGGGATCACTTATTCACCAGCGGCTTCTGCTGGGGTAGCGCTACACAAAAAAGAAATCTAAGACTTTGCAACTTGTTCAAAATTCTCTTTGTATGTGACCTTTTATATAAAGACAATTGAGTAAGCCGTGCGGCACTAGCACTTGTCGGTTTAGTTGGGGAGTATCCCAATGGTGTAACGATATGATCAAAGAAAAGAAGATGTTTCATTGCCTGTCATCATTCTTGGCAAGAGATCTACCAATCCTTGGCCAATTCTACATGTACCTGCTGTCAGGTGGTGTAAACATAGTTACATACATCAGGCAGTGAAGAAATTCTCAGTACAGTAATCTTATGGTACCACATATATCCTTGCAAAAGAAAGTGCTAAATGCTTGTCTAACCTCGACCTTTAAATACCTTGAATTCGATTTTTCTTCTGTTCGCTCACTTTGCATTTTGTAAATTGCTAAAAATAAAAAATCAAATATATATTTTTGAAAACATACTTTACAGCATTTCTTCACATCCGCCTAAAACTTTTGTACAATATATATATATATATATATATATATATATATATACACACACAGTGGGGAAAATAATTATTTGATCCCCTGCAGATTTTGTAAGTTTGCCTACTTACAAAGAAATGAAGGGTCTATAATTTTTATCATAGGTGTATTTTAAATCATAGAGGCAGAATATCAACAAAAAATCCAGAAAAAAAACCACATGATACAAATGTTATAAATTCAGTTGCAGTTCAGTGAGTAAAATAAGTATTTGATCCCCCAAGAAAAACATGACGTAGTACTTGGTGGAGAAACCCTTGTTGGCAAGCAAAGTGTTAAGACGTTTCTTTGTTGGTTACCAGGTTTGCTCACATCTCAGGAGGGATTTTGTTCCACTCTTCTTTACAGATCTTCTCAAAATATATAAGGTTTCTTGGCTGTCACTTAGCAACTTGAAGTTTCAGCTCACTCCATAAATTTTCTGTAGAATTAATGTCTGGAGAATGGCTAGGTCACTCGATTACCTTAATGTGCCTTTTCTTGAGCCACTCATTTGTTGCCTTGGTGGTATATTTTGGGTCATTGTCATGCTGGAAGACACATCCATGACCCATCTTCAGTGTTCTGGCTGAGGGAAGAAGATTCTCATCCAAAATTTTAAAATACATATATACAGCTTAGAAAAGATACACCTCTCTGGTCAGGGAAGCTGATCTCCAAGGAATAAGGGTCCACACCCGAGCCCAGGTGCTCTGGCTCTGAATGTCCTCCACACATTCAATTGCAACAGCAAATACATGGCCCCCTCAATGCGGCAAAGTCAGACTGTACCTTTAGCAGAGAAACAGCCTCAAAGCACAATGTTTCCACCTCCCTGCTTGACTGTAGGGATGGTGTTTTTAGGGTCATAGTGTTAGAAGACTGTGCGGAGGGTTAATCACATTTGATTGTTGTTTCCTCTAGTTCCTAGAGGAGCAGCTCTATTTGAACTTCCTGCTTCCTGTAGCAAGTGCTGTCTGAACTACAGCGTGTTAGTGAGTTCCTGTGACCTGTCTTTCCAGTCTTCCTGTATCTGTGACTCAGCTTGCCTGACCTCTGATTGAACCCTGCCTGCACCGACCCTCTGCCTGCCTACGACCACGTCTCTGCCTAACCCTCTTGTACCTCAGCTGCCCACACGTTGCCAACCCCGCCTGTACCCGACTATTCGCTTGCCTGAACCACTTGTACCGCACCGTCAGCCCATTACCGACCCAGCCTGAACCACCACCCTTCTACCTGCACGAGTTCCAGTGGACCTTCACCTGCCATCTGTGACCAAGTCCAGCCCTCGTGCCCCCTGTGCTCCAGAGCTCCCTGTCTTCACTACCAGGGGCTCTTGAACCAGGGCCGCAAGTGAGGTTGCCCCCGCATAAGCCAGACTCAACCACCAGGTACGTGACACATAGTCAGCAGTTTTCTTCCTCCAAACACAGTGAGTTGAGTTAATGCAAAAGAGCTCAATTTCGGTCTCATCTGACCACAGCACTTTCTCCCAATTGTTCTCTGAATCATTTTGATGTTCACTGGCACTTCAGATGGGCCTGTTCATGTGCCTTCTTGAGGAGGGGGACCTTGAGGGCGCTGCAGGATTTTAATCCATGGCGATGTATTGTGTTACCAATGGTTTGTTTTAGGGTTGTCCCGATACCGATACTAGTATCGGTATCGGTGCTGATACTGAGCATTTGCCTGAGTACTTATACTCGGGCAAAATGCTCCAATGCTTGAACCGATACTTGGGCAACCAGGGGATGATCAGTGCAGCGCTGGGGGGGATTTACAATCACTGATCTCCCGACTCCCTGTATACATTTCATTAAAGCAACTGACAGCCGCTTCTCCTCCTGCGGCTTTCAGCTGCTACAATGAAATATATACAGGGAGTCGGGAGATCAGTGATTGTTAACTCCCACTGCACCAATCACCACCTTGACTGTCCCTGTATCCTTCTCCAGTCCCCCTGTGTCCTCTGATCCCCCACATTGTTCCGATCCCCCTCTGTGTCCAATGATACCCCTCTGTGTCCAACGATCCCCCTCTGTGTCCGACGATCCCCCCCTGATCGGTCCCTCTTCATGCTCCTCCAGTCCCCCTGTCCTCGATCTGTCAGGATGGAGAGCGGAGGAAAGGTAAATCTGTAATTTATCGGCTCTTTCCTTTTCTGAATGGACAGTCCTCAGCCCCCTTCTCCCTGTCTCAAAAGAGAGATGTCAGGGGTTAAGACCCCCTTATATCTCACCAAAGCCCCCCCCCCCCAACAGGGCTGATAAAAAAATAAATAAAAGAATTGTAATAAAAAGGTTAAATTGTAAAAATAATAAAAAATAAAATAAAAAAACACACTGACATCGTCCACTCCCCCCCCCAAAAAAAGAAAGCATTGTAAAATAAATAAATAAGTAAATAAATTGTAAAAAATAATAAAAAAATAAAATTGTAAAAAAATTAAAAATAAAATAAAATATTCGTGCCACTGTCACATGACATTAAAAAAAGTATTGGTAATCGGTATCGGCGAGTACTTGAAAAAAGTATCGGTACTTGTACTCGGTCTTAAAAAAGTGGTATCGGGACAACCCTAGTTTGTTTGGTGACCGTGGTCCAAACTGCCTTGAGATCATTCACAAGCTTCTCCCATGTAGTTCTGGGCTGATCCCTCAGTTTTCGTTTGATGATCCTTACCCCATGAGGTGAAAACTTACATGGAGCTCCAGACCGACTGATTGATAGTTATTTTATATTTATTCCGTTTGCGAATAATCGCTCCAACAGTTGTCTCCTTCTCACCAAGCTTCTTTCTGATGGTCTTGTAACCCATTCCAGCTTTGTGTAGGACTACAATCTTGTGCCTGATGTCCCTTGACAGCACTTTGGTCTTGCCCATGATGGTGAGGTTTGAATGAAAGAAAAATATTCTGTGGACAGGTGTCTTTTATACACATAAAGAGTTGTCGTTAGGAGCATAAAATTGACAGGAGCCAGAATTATTGTTGGTTGTTAGGGGATCAAATACTTATTTTACTTACTGAATTGCAACTCAATTTTTAACATTTGTATCATGTGTTCTTTCTGGATTTTTGGTTGATATTCTGTCTCTATCATTTAAAATACACCTATGATAACAATTATAGACCCTCCATTTCTTTGTGAGTGGGCAAACTCACCAAATCTGCAGGGGGTTAAATAATTATTTTCCCCGCTGTATATATACTGTATATATTTAATGTTATTCAATATAATACAAAACATTCTCATTCTGAATTAATCTTGTTCTTTATACCATTTCAGTAAGGTTCAGCCTTTTCTTAAACAGATTCTACAAACGCACGTTCTTAGGTGACGCCAGCGTTTGTGCTGATGCCAGGGAGAATCATCTCATATCCAAAAAAGGCCATCATGGAGAGTAATGTCTCTATTTTGCTATGCATACAGCCTCTTTTTCTCCATCACTGGGATAGCTGAATGGACTCCCCATGGAGGCAAGCATATGCCACATTCATATTTCACAGCAATGGAAGAGATTTGGCATCTAGCACTGTAGGCTCCGACTGTCCACCATCCATGCTTCGCAAATGTTAATATTACAATGAAGAGAGCTCCCTTCTCCCGCTGGCTTGTTTTAAATCTGGTGTTAACGCAGCATACCGACAAATGCTTTCCCAGATTTGCTGCACATCTGATGATTTTATGCTAATGTCAATGCTCTGACAGGCTTAATCCAGGTTTACGCATTTGCTTACACCTACTGATATGTCCGATATTTCCAGGAGCTCTGACGTGATTAATCCTTCATGTGCCATTTTTGGCTCAAGCTCTTTCAAGGAAATAAATTTGTATTCATGAGGTTTTTTTTTTTTTTTGCGGGGGCATTTTGTAGTTCCTTTCAATTTTAGGGACAATGACAGCCAACCTGGAAACAAGTCCAAAACATAAAAAAATAAAAATATTTCTCCATACAGACTTACTTGATAAAATACTACAAAAGGTAACAAAGACTTGATTAGGAGAATATGAAGGCAGCCAATGCTGAATAGGGATAAACGGACTGAACATAAGTTCGGAACAAACACTCGCTATTTGGACTTTCAGACCCTTAAGGGTCTGCTATGTATTTTGGCAAACCTGTGTGTTTTATTTTTATTTAAGAAACCAGCAGGGAAATGTAATTTGCTGACAATTTAAAATAATTTCTTCTTTTGTATATGTCATTATATTTTGCATTGATGTATGTTCTTTGGAGCAGTGCCTACCCCCTCTCACCCTATCCTATTAGCAGTGTTGGCCCATCCATAGGGGGAGCACGGGCATGGCCCCAGTATCCATGTGTCCAGCTCCCTAATCTACATGCGGGCCACTGGAGGCATGGATTTCAATGTTTTTTTTTTTTCTGAAGCACATGGTTAGAGCCTGGGGCTCTAAATGGCTTCAAAAAAGGGTGGGCTCGGGGAGCAGAGCACTGTGCCCCGAGCCCACCCACTTGTGTGGCAAATTAATATTCGCTATTGTCTTCCTGATTCTCCTCCTGGCCAATCAGGAAGCAGTTCCTGAGACCCGATTGGCCAGGGAGTCCAGGTGTCAGTCAGGACCCACTTCCTGTTCGGCCTGGAGGAGAAGCAATGGCCCCGGAATGAGCAGCTGCAGCCCGGATCCATGTCTGCCTGATATGCCTCGTTCCTAAGGTAAGGAGGCCTCTGATCGCCACCGCATTCCCGTCCATCTCCCACGGCGGGAGGGGGGATTGCCGCATTCCTGTCCGTCTCCCACGCGGGGGGGGGGGGGGGTTGGTGTTGGTTTGCCGCCCCCTCCCCTAAATATTGAGCACTAGCCAGAACTGCCTATTAGCCCAGAGAAGTAAACCACAGCTTAACCTGCTGTTTTTCCTCCATCTAGCTGCCCATGTGAAAGATGCCTATGAGCTCTGTGAATGTGGGAGCAGGAAGGAGTAGGTGTGCAATGCAAGTCCTTCACACTTATACACTCACTGGCCACTTTATTAGGTACACCTGTTCAATTGCTTGGTAACACAGTTTGCTAATCAGCCAATCACATGTCAGCAACTCAATGCATTTAGATATCTAGATGTGGTGAAGAAAACTTGCTGCAGTTCAAACAAGGCATCAGAATGGGGAAGAAAGGGGATTTAAGTAACTTTGAACGTGGCATGGTTGTTGGTGCCAGATGGGCTGGTCTGAGTATTTCAAATACTGCTGATCTACTGGGATTTTTATGCGCAACCATCTCCAGGGTTTACAGAGAATGGTCCGAAAAAGAGAAAATATCCAGTGAGCAGCTGTTGTGTGGAGGAAAATGCCTTGTTGATGTCGGAGGTCAGAGGAGAATGGGCAGACTGGTTTGAGATGATAGAAAAGCAACAATAACTCGAATAACCAATCATTACAACCAAGGCATGCAGAATACAATCTCTGAATGCACAACACATCAAACCTTGAAGCAGATGGGCTACAGCAGCAGAAGACCACCCCGGATGCCACTCCTGTCAACTAAGAACAGGAAACTGAGGCTACAATTCACACAGACTCACCAATATTGGACAACGTAAGATTGGAAAAAGTTGCCTGGTCTGATGAGTCTCGATTTCAGCTGTGACATTCAGATGGTGGGGTCAGAATTTGGCATTAACAACATGAAAGCATGGATCCACCCTGCCTTGTATCAATGGTTCAGGCTGGTGTTGGTGGTGTGCAGGGTGGGGGATATTTTCTTGGCACACATTGGGCCCTTTAGTACGGATTGAGCATTGTTTAAATGCCAGGGCCTACCTGAGTATTGTTGCTGACCATGTCCATCCCTTTATGGCTACAGTGTACTTATCCTCTGATGGCTCCTTCCAGCAGGATAATGCACCATGTCACAAAGCCCAAATCATCTCACCACTGGTTTCTTGAACATGACAATGAGTTCACTGTACTCCAATGGCCTCCACAGTCACGAGATCTCAGTAGAGCACCTTTGGGATGTGATGGAATGGGAGATTTGCATCATGAATGAGAAGGCGACAAATCTGCAGAAACTGCAATAGTAATGCTATCAAGTCAATATGGACCAAAATCTCTAAGGAATATTTCCAACACCATGTTGAATATATGCCACAGAGAATTAAGGCAGTTCTGAATGCAAAAGGGGGCCCAACCCGGTACTAGAAAGGTGTTCCTAATAAAGTGGCCGGTGAGTGTAGATGCTGGTGATGCCCTGCAGCATCAAAAGATTGCCACTCTGGGCAGTACCCAGCATCATGAAGCAAAGATGTTTACACCATTACAAATAAATAATGTCTTTAGTGCTGTACCTCCTTCCACCCAAAAAAAAAAATAAAAATACTAAATCTCTGGTTTAACCATTCCCCTCTCTATCCAAAACTCCTATAAAATATTCAAATAAACTATTTGTTTTTGTTCTGTTACATGATTTCCATGTAACATAAATATGCAGCTATAGTAATGTTTTTATAGTTGGTTATTATAATGCCATCTTGTGGTTCTTTTGGATATTACACCTTTCTATTGTATTTTCTAAGTGTGTACCTTCCATCCTCTGTGAGCTATTTCCTCTTCCTAGTTCACTCTACTTTGTGACTTCCTGTTCCTGGTGCACTCTGCTATTCTAGTTCCTCTTCCTGTGTCCTCTCTCTCATGAGGTAAAGAATATGGCTACATGCTAGAAGGCCTCACTCAATCTACTCGCATCCTGGGACACATTACTATGTTTTGACCTGCAGTTACCATCTTTCGACCATCTGTCACTGTCTACCAGCTTTCTACCATTGACGTCCAGTTTTGTATCATTACACAGGGTCCTACGCTCATCTAACTC
>BLSH010037332.1:1703661-1724270 GCA_018402905.1 Glandirana rugosa
CTCTAAGGGTGAAACTACATTACTTTGTTTTTTACATTAAAAGGTGTAAAGGTCGAGGGAACAACAGAGGAGTCCAAGTGGTAGTCCTGACGAGGTCTTGGAGACCTTGAGGGATAGGGTCATACAGATCGGTCCGGGATGGTAAAAGTGGTAATTCACTGGGAGCTTTTAATTAAATGAGTCCCTGTGTCTTAGGGACCCTCATTTATCTCTACATGCCACTGTGACCCGTCCTTCGTCCACACTTTATGTGAACCCCTGTGGGTCTATCAGACGGTTCATGTAATTGTATGGAATCGTACCCCGCTACTCGTGCTAAACTTTTCAGTGGAACTTTAACTTGCAAGCAGCCCACAAGAGTTGTGTTCAAAACTAAGTAGACCCCCCATGGGTAATTCAATTAGATACACGCCCAGCCATCCCTTTCTTTTCAAATCGTGCTCATCGCCCCATGCTAAGGTATGTTAATGTACTTGGCAGACTATCTGGGTGTCCCCAAGTGTATTTCACACCTGCTTCCTGCCCAGTGTCACCGTACATCTCTATTTACTCCCAGGGATTCTGTGTCCCTGAGTAAATTAATTTTCGAGGGTCACTTAATGGTGAAAATGGTAGGGCCTGGCTAGACATACTGGGATAGGGAGTTCCAGAGGTTCTGGAGCAGTCCTGATGGTGAACCTGAGGAGACAACAAGGGAGCTGGAAATGTGGAAAATTACATTTTTTGTTTCATTACATCAAAGTGGGAATCTCAGTGGCCATTATTTTGTTTTTGTTTAGTTTTTTTGTTTGTGCGTCATTCTAAACAGTGCATCTTTTCTTCCTCTTTGTAATGAGAAAGAAAAGGGGGAAGATTATGGTGGTGAGAATGACAATTTTCAAACTTACAATACTAACCTCTATAATTCTAACCAAGTTTGTGACCTAGTAGGACGACATGGACCATTTCAGGTTCAGCTGACGACACCAACCTCCCTAAAGCTTGAGGGACGAGGCAACTGTATCCATGCCGGCCACTGCAAGAAGCTGCTCAACCACATCAACGACTGAGGAGCATCTTTTTATTTATATTATTTAGCTTAATGTATTTTAGCAGGGGTAACGATAAAACATCCCAACTTTAAACTTTAAATGCACCTCCAACTAGCTAAAACAGTGAACAGGACCCACTGCTGGGTACGCTCTAGGCCTCCACCGAGCCTTAATATCCCGGCAGTGGCAGCAGTACATGACCTGGATGTGTATGTACATTTATATATATATATATATATGTGTGTGTATATGTATGTATATATATGTGTATGTATATATGATGTTCATATTGGTAAAAGCAAACAGAAGAAAAAAAACTAGCAAAGATCTCAAAAAGACACAAACTAACTTAACGATACATTTCTAGAAGATAAAATTAGTTACGGTTTCAACATTAGCTCTGGTTCTTGCCCCTCCCCCACAAAACCAGTATGGGTATCCGGACAACTAAGTGGCCCACAAGTGTGCTTTAAGTTTGGTAAGTAGAGTAGTTTTGTAGGATCCACGGTTTGTGAGAAAGGTATAACAGTCAATCTTATGAATTACACCCCCATCCTTCTCTAGTAGCACCAATAGACTCGATTACATCTGTTGGTAGGAAGAGTGTGACATACAGACTGAGGGAAGAATCCCCCAGACTGTCCTGTTATTGTTCCATTAGAGTTCCCCGTGTGCGACTTTAACAGGCCCCTACTACTTCTTATGCCGTTCCACAGCTTATAAGTTAATACCCCCTAATGCAAGCATGATGAAACTCGTCCCAGCATTTTACGTTATTATCTGATGGCGCGAGAGAAGGTAAGAATAGCAGGGGCAGCTCAAAGGGAGTTGTTAACAAACTCCAACAAAGCCTGGGCATGGTTTCCTGCTTGGACAGGGTGGGGGTTGAACTTAGGAAACGATTGAACAACTTCTCATCCATTGTGGATGGGGTGTTCAATGAAACCGTTGAAGCTGTGAGGGAGATCTCACAGGAACAGCGACAGAGTCTATTACATGAAAAGATGACACTTGATTATCTTTCAGCACAAAAGGGGGGTTTCTGTGAGTTCATAGCAGAAGACTGTTGTACCTGGATGACAGGCACTAGGGACAAGGTCCAAGTCCATATGGATAAAGTTAGGTCCCTGCTAGGGAGAGCCAGAGCTATAACCAGTGAAGGTTGAAATCCTTTGTAAAGGGTTTGGGAGATTTTGGGGAGTTCTTGTTTTTTTCCATCGGATCCTGGTTGAAGGAAGTAGGGGTATATATACTCATGTTGTTTTGTTTCTATTCCTTCTATATGCCATGATGAGATGTTCCTGCTGCCTGATCGATCAAGTCACCAAAGCCCAAGCAGATGACCACATCTTCCTAGCCAAGACAAGAGGTCCCCTGAAGTCCAGCCGATGTACCAGATGCTGAGGATCCCAGCAATCGCTATAACCCCCACATCATGCTTTCCCTCTGAGTCATCCCTCCGGAAGAATACGTGTCAACCATGGTTTTCTTTTGTTCAATGGATGGACTGAATGTTTCATTTTTTTCCTTTTGATTGGACTGGTGCTCGTGTTTAGAGGATGATCAAGATTCATCGTGGCACACATTGGAGTATATGACAAGAGGAGGAACTGTTGTAGAAATTTAGGATGTGTTTATTATGTATTGTCACAGTGTCTCCCAGTGTCAGTTTACCGGTATTCTCTGTGTACAGCGAATATTGCTTTAACCGATATTGAGGGAAGGCCATTTAAAATGGAAACCTTCCATTATTTGATAACCACACGCTACCCGCCCGATCATCCCGGCCAGCAGGCGCCCTGAGTGGTCAACGCTGGAGCAAACGCCGGTCCGGATCTTTGAGGTGCAATGCACGTTGTGTGGCGCGGGTGTATTACCGTCAATCGGGGGGCCCCTGTATTATGTACAGATTGATCTGCTTGGCGGCGATTTACTTGCATTATGGAATCAGTATTGCCTTTTATGTAAGGATAATGATCTGTAAGCTTTCTGTCGCATCTGATCAATGTGACAGAAATCTACAGCTATATTCCTTTGTGCATAATTTGCCCTTTAATGGAACAGTAGTATAATCGCTATGGAATATAGTTCATAGAGCTGTATTTGATAGTGATTTGTTGTAATGGCAGTTCGATGTTTTGCATGCATGGCGTTTTGCTTGGAGGGCCTCTGTGAGACAACGCATTGGTTTCAATGGAGGCCATGTTTCCACATGGCTTCCATTGTTATCTGGAGACAGCTGTTACTCATACAGGCTGGCCAATGCACATGCATGCACGCCTCTTCTATTGTATCGTTTGAATATAAACAAGTGTGTCATTGGTTGGTGGTTTGCATTGAGCTCATGTCATGTGACTGTGCCTTGGAGGCTGATTGGCTGATTGTGAAGCCACTGAGTTCTTTTGTTGTCTATGTCTGAATGATATAAATTAAAACACCAAGCATTCAAAGGCAGGACTACCCTGCAAGCTTGCAATGTGAGAACAGCTATTGTGTTTGTCTTACTTGCTTTAACACGAGTGCACTTAAATGCATTATGCAAAAGAGCTGAAAAGTGCGCTTATTAGCGCAGGCAAAATATAATGCATACAAGGTATTGTAATTGCCCTTACAATGAGCATTGAGCAATTTCTGCCTCTCACGCAAGTTCCCACTGACACCATTGATCTTTTTCGCTAAGGGAGTAATTCTTTCCAACATCCACAAATGTACAGAACATCCTTCCCACTGACCATCACACTAATGTCCCATGACTTTCTGATATAGTAATTATAAAAAGGGGTTCCCATGAGATTGGAAAGTTATTTCAAATGTGTCTTTGTGTTGAAAAGGTTGAGAAAAGCTGCTCTAGAGTGACCCAACGTGGTGTCTCAGAACTGACATCATAATTTGTGAGTTTTGAGTATCTTAAGATGTTCAGGACATCTAAGCCTCTGTTTGGTTTAAAACCTAATATGTTTTGAGAGTCTCACTTTATGGTTTTGCTATATAAAGTGCATTACCTGGTCTTGGACAGTGAGCATGACAAGGGATGGTATAGGGACTGGTAAGACTCAAACCAGATAAAGTAGTTTGTGGAGATTTAAAGCATATCTTTTAAGGACCTGGAAACTATTCTCTTCCCTATAGTTGCTATCACAGATAACTTTTATTATTGGATATGTATTTATTTTACCTGTAGCTCATTGTGAATGCAAAATAGTCTTTTATGCTTTGTCTTCTTTAATGCCTTGGTGGTTCTTCCAAACATGGGAACAAAATGTTCATAACAAACCGTTCTGGTTTACCTCTCATGTTGGATTAACTTTGCCTTTCTGATGCATTTGAAGTAAGTCTGACTTTGGTTTTCAAACAGGATTTTGATCCTAGCCACAAAGATTATCTGTGTCTCTATGCATTCTTCAATGCCTTCCTCTGTCTCCTTCAGCACAAAGAATTTCTTTTTTTTTCCCTGTGTAACTTTCCAAGTCTGGGAAAGCTTCTTTATGTCTCTCCTCCCTTTATGTCAGCTTCCAATATTTCTCTGCATAAATTGGATGCTGGGCACGCTGGTTTTAAATATTATTTTTTTCTCTCTTCACTCAAATCTGACATTGCCATCTGATACATGTGTTTAATGTTCTACACCCCACCTGTGATATGCTTCTTACATCTGCTATCACTATTTTATTGGCTGCCGAATGCGTTATCTGTGCGCTACCATAATGTTCTGTCCTGCAAATACACTGAACCTTCCAGTATAATATTTTTCACAGACTTCATTTAAGTTTTAAATCTTTTAACTTTACTTTCCACAGACTGGAGCCTTCTGCTTATCTTGGATATCATAATAAGAAAACGAAACATTGCTGCCATGCATGTAAATATATATCCATAGGTGCCTGCATTTGAAGAATATTTTTGGACACCTAAGTATCTGGAAAAGTATGGTTGACTTATATCTGATATTATATCCTCAAGAATTTCAAGAAGCATAGCTATCTGGAATAAATATAGTTGATAATTGGAATCAATTAAGCATAATTTTAGTTATTAAAGTCCACCTGTCTTGGCCTAAAATGTACCAAAAAGGTAATAATTTAATTGAGGTGTAGACACCTTGTTGTGCATGTATGTACCTGTATTAGGCTTTAATTTAACCTGTGTCCATGGCTGTAACCAGGGTATTGATTTCTCTCTAAGTCTAGATTAATCCCCACCCTTATTGGAGCTAAATCAAACCCCGGCTATTCAAACTTCAAATATAAAAGCCTCTACTGCCTGCTAAGATTTTGGCATTTGATAACTGAACTGTGGTGGGGTGGGGTCAGTCTTATCTTGGAGAGAAGTTGTGATCCTGGTTATAGTCTTGGATTCAGGGGGCTCCTTAGGGTTAGAACAGGGGTGTACAGCCAAGGCGGCATTCGGTGGAGGTGTATACATGAGACAGTGTCATTAAGCTGCTTACTGGAAAGCTGGTGGCTAGACCTGCCTGCACCATAACAACCAATACACCTGTGTCCTAGCAACTAACGATGCGCAGTGTCATTGGTTGTTGTATCAGCAACCGGGGGGGCAGAAAGAATGGAGTGGTGTTGAGGTGGTGGCAACCTAGGGGGTTGGGGTGAGGTGGAAAACGTCTGCCTCATCTCTAAAAAACCTAGACAACCTCGGCACAGTCCTAGGTCAGAGACATAGGGGTTGATTAACTAAACACAAATAGACTGTGCACTTTTCCAAGTGCAGTTGCACTCTGTAAAAGCAGTTGCTCCAGAGCTCAGTAAATGAGCAGAAGCTCTGCTGACTTCCATCACCCAATCATGTGCAAGCAAAAATGCATTTTTAAAAAATTTTCCTTACACATGATTGGGTAGTTTTTGCACAGTGAAGCGTCACCTCATTTACTAAGCTCTGGAGCAACTGCACTTGCGGAGGGCACTTTGCAAAGTGCACAGTCTATTTGCCTTTAATAAATCAACCCCTCGATCTTGAGACTAACAACAGTAATTGCAAGTGCTTATATGCTATTGTTACTGTTGGCACTTTTTAGGTTTTTGAGGTGCACTTGAAAGTGGGCCATTGCATTGCCCATCACAATTCACTTGAATGCCAACCCCTACTATGGCTTATTCTGATCTTCTGACAATGTCTGTAGATTGGGTATCTGAGCAACCAATCACCAAGCACCAGCAGTGTAACATGGGAGGAAATGTAGTAAGTCACATGCATCTCCATACTTGAAAATATCAGGTTTATCGCTTGGCTAGCTTTGGTGAATGAAGTGGTATAGCAGTGAAGGGGAGTCATAAGCAACTGTGGGGAACCATTTTAGTGAACCTGTTGCTTTGCCCACCACAAGAAAAAAAACAGCTTCGCTTTAACACTGAACCGTTTGATTGGGATTATGTCATGCAGAAATTTTTTACCACAGTTCTCTTGTTCTGCAGTTATGGAAGATGAATTTCCAGATATTGCACCTGCTAGGGAAATCGGTAAAGGTGCAGTTAGAAACAATGTATTTTCTCATGTCTATTTATTTTTCTTGCTTTTCAAAATTCAACATGATAGCATAGCCAATAAGAAGAAGCTTGTTGAAATACAGCTACCTATTAGTTGGCAATATTAGACCTTCCAGTCATTTATGTTGTTCAGATATCCAATCAAACTACAATATTATATTAGAGTTATGGTAAACATTCTGTATCAAATGCTGCTTTGTGCATTGGCATATCTCTGCAGACCCGATTTGTCCAGCCAGTATGGTCACCTGCTGACTTGGCACCATCCACAAGCAGCTTAACTCTTTGATAAGACACAGACGTTGAATCCAACTCAATTTTACTTCAGATAATTGCAGTACAGAGGATGTTTTTTCTAGTCTTTTGATATGTTAGAAGCCAATGGGGTTGATTTACTAAAACTGGAGAGTACAAAATCTGGTGCAGATCTGCATAGAAACCAATCAGCTTCCAGGTTTTATTGTGAAAGCTGAAGTTAGAAGCTGTTTGACTACCATTCAGCTGCACCAGATTTTGCACTCTCCAGTATTAGTAAACCAACCCCAATGACTTTAACCCTTTCCCGTCCATGCTATAGCCAAATGACGGACTTAATTGCCGGGAGGGCGTCAATAGACGTCCTCCCATGCATGAGCTGCGCACCTCCACAGTGCACTCTGTGATCATTAAGTCAATGAAATTCAGCTGATCACAGATTGGTCCTGGGGTCCTGACCCCTTACCACATGATCAGCTGTCAGCCAATGACAGCTGATTACGTGATGTAAACAGAAGATCGGTAATCGGCTTTTTTTTTGATCACCGGCTTCTGACAGAGGGACATCGGTCCTGAAGAGGGAGCGGCACTGCTGCTATGCAGTGCCCTGCCAGTGCCCACCAGTGCCACCTACAGGTGCATATCAGTTCCACCTACCAGTGCCACCTACCAGTGCCCGCCAATGCCACCTATCAATACCCACCAGTGCCATCAGTGCCAACCACTACTGCCAACCAGTGCCCATCAGCGCTGCCTATCAGTGCCACCCATCATTGTCCTTCCAGTAGTACCCATCAGTGCCACCCATCAGTGCTGCCTCATCAAACTATCTATGAAACTGTTTGGGTTTTTTTTCAATATTTTAGGTCTTTTTCGTTTTTCTTAGCAAAAAATAAAAAACCCAGCAGTGATTAAATACCACCGAAAGAAAGCTCTATTTGTGTGAAAAAAATGATAAAAATGTAATTTGGGTACAGTGTTGTATGGCTGTGCAACTGTCATTCAAAGAGTGACAGCACTGAAAGCTGAAAATTGGCCTTGGCAGGAAGGGGGTTAAAGTGCTCAATAAGCAAGTGGTTAATAAGCCCTGTCTCTGTGAAGTGCTAACACTGGGGGCAAATGCATGAAATAGGGAGGGTCTAGCTAGGACTGAACTAGCTCATACTAAAGAGGTCAAATGTGGGCTAAACCTGTTACAAATAGGTGTCAAGCATACCTAAGGATACTAGGATGGCCATTCTGCACCATATGATTTTGGGGGTTTATCTCATAACAGAAATTAGCCACATACTTGTTCCTGGTTGATAAACAAACAATAGCCACAGCATGGAAGAAGCACATGAATGTGATGTTGGTTAATGAGAAATTACTTTATATATATATATATATATATATATATATATATATATATATACAGTATCTCACAAAAGTGAGTACACCCCTCACATTTTTATAAATATTTTATTATATCTTTTCATGTGACAAGAAATGACACTTTGCTACAATGTAAAGTAGTGAGTGTACAGCTTGTATAACAGTGTAAATTTGCTGTCCCCTCAAAATAAAGCAACGCAAAGCCATTAATGTCTAAACCGCTGGCAACAAAAGTGAGTACACCCATAAGTAAAAATGCTCAAATTGGGCCAATTAGTCATTTTGCCTCCCCAGTGTTATATGACTTGTTTATGTGTGTTAAGGTTTCAGGGGTGAATGGGGAGCAGGTGTGTTAAATTTGGTGTTATCGCTCTCACTCTCTCATACTGGTCACTGGAAGTTCAACATGGCACCTTATGGCAAAGAACTCTCTAAAGGATCTGAAAAAAAGAATTGTTGCTCTACATAAAGATGGCTTAGGCTATAGGAAGATTGCCAGGACCCTGAAACTGAGCTGCAGCATGGTGGCCAAGACCATAAAGCGGTTTAACAGGACAGGTTCCACTCAGAACAGGCCTTGTCATGGTCGACCAAAGAAGTTGAGTGCACATGCTCAGCATCATATCCAAAGGTTGTCTTTGGGAAATAGACATATGAGTGCTGCCAGCATTGCTGCAGAGGTTGAAGGGGTGGGGGGTCAGCCTGTCAGTGCTCAGACCATACGCCGCACACTGCATGAAATTAGTCTGCATGGCTGTGGTCCCAGAAGGAAGCCTTTTCTAAAGATGATGCACAAGAAAGCCCACAAAAGGTTTGCTGAAGACAAGCAGACTAAGGACATGGATTACTGGAACCATGTCCTGTGGTCGGATGAGACCAAGATAAACTTATTTGGTTCAGATGGTGTCATGCGTTTGTGATGGCAACCAGGTGAGGAGTACAAAGACAGGAGTACAAGTGTGTCTTGCCTACAGTCAAGCATGGTGGTGGGAGTGTCATGGTCTGGGGCTGCATGAATGCTGCCGGCACTAGGGAGCTATAGTTCATTGAGGGAACCATGAATGTCAACATGCACTGTGATTTACTGAAGCAAAGCATGATCCCTTCCCTTCAGAGACTGGTCCGCAGGGCAGTATTCCATCCTGATAACGACCCCCAAACACACCTCCAAGACGATCACTGCCTTGTTAAAGAAGCTGAGGGTTAAAGTGATGGACTGGCCAACCATGTCTCCAGACCTAAACCCTATTGAGCATCTGTGGGGCATCCTCAAACAGAAGGTGGAGGAGAGCAAGGTCTCTAACATCCACCACTTCGGTGATGTGGTCATGGAGGAGTGAAAGAGGACTCCAGTGACAACCAGTGAAGCTCTGGTGAACTTCATGCCCAAGAGGGTTAAGGCAGTGCTGGAAAATAATGGTGGCCACACAAAATATTGACACTTTGGGCCCAGTTTGGACATATTCACTTAGGGGTGTACTCACCTTTGTTGCCAGCGGTTTAGACATTAATTGTTGTGTATTGAGTTATTTTGAGGGGACAGCAAATTTACACTGTTGTACAAGCTGTACACTCACTACTTTACATTGTAGCAAAGTGCCATTTCTTCAGTGTTGTCACATGAAAAGATATAATAAAATATTTGCAAAAATGTGAGGGGGTGTACTCACTTTTGTGAGATACTTTATATATTCTTTTTTATTTGGATTTTACATTAGGTGTACAACCAAAGGCAGTATAACTTTCTACCACCAATAACAACACAAAATAAAAAGAGCAGAACAGAAAAAATCTTGAGTGTAGCTCCACCCTTACAATCCAAAGGTGGATTATGCACCCTTCAGCAGGGGTGCATAAAGGCCTAAGGTCAGGACGGAAGTATCAAGTCAGAGGTCTGAAGATGCTATTTGACAGGATGGGCAACTACATTTTTCCAAGCTTTCACAAGAGTAGAGGATGTAAGAAAACATTAATTTGTGAAGTTCTCCCTCTCTCAGAAGTTATACAGTATCTTTAATGATTCACATCTAAATTTATTAAAATATTGGAACCATGGCTTACTTATGCTCTTCCATCTTTGAACTCTCTGAGCCCCTGTTACTTATAGCCTACCCACTGGGCTCCTGGACCTGCAAAGGGGAATACATTCCTATGTATCCTTCCATAGCCCATCCGCCTATTG
Source organism: Glandirana rugosa (assembly GCA_018402905.1). NCBI lineage: Eukaryota > Metazoa > Chordata > Amphibia > Anura > Ranidae > Glandirana > Glandirana rugosa. The sequence goes on from BLSH010037332.1 coordinate 1,714,002, forward strand.
GTCCCTGACCTCTTACCTCAGCCCCCGCCTTCCTATGGAGTTTCTACAGCTCCTTTATTATCTCAATAACTTCCCCTATCCCCTTGTTTTTTTCTTTCATGTCCTCTGGGCCCACACAATGGTCTAGGGCAGGGTTTCTCAACCAGGGTCTCCGTGGAACCCTAGGGTTCCTCCAGAGGTTGCTAGAGGTTCCTTGAGCAATTGTCAATTTCTACCTCTCAGATAAATTCCCAATGATACCATTGATCTTTTTAGCTATCTGTAAGGGGGTAATTCTTCCCAATGACCACAAGTGTAAGGAGCATTCTTCCCATTGACCATCACACTAATGTATCATGAGTTGTAGATTTTTAATTTTTAGCAGGGGTTCCCCGAGACCGGAGAATTATTTCAAGGGTTCCTCGGTGTTGAAAAGGTTGAGAAAGGCTGGTCTAGGGTTTTGAGCCACAATCTAAAGCAGTCCATAAATCATGCAATTTTCTTTTCTTCCACTACGGGTGGAAGGAAAGAGTACTGCTTTATTCCCGCATCAACATATTCAGTGTTGAAGGGGGAATACATATCGCTGTGCTATTACGTTCTGCTGGTGGGGAGCACTGGGAGCCTTCCCTGCTGGCAGAACACAATGGTCACTGCTGGCGGCTATAGCTACTGGCAGTAATTGCATGAAAAAAAAGGCTGACTGTACTGAAGTTGATTGATGGATTGACTTCAGTACAACCCATGGATGGATCTCATCTTGGCTGGTTCCTTCTGAGCCAGCTGAGATTTGATCCATCTATGACCGACTTTAGGCCCATTGAAGGGTGCTGCTTAAATTTGACTATGTACTCTCACTGTCTGTCATTTTTATCAGATATTTTAGCTCCAATGTGGGTGTATTTGTTGTTATTCTCAACCGAAAACCAATAAAAATGATTGTAGCAGAAAAATTGTTGTGAAGCATAACTTACGGGAGAAGCGAAACCCAATCTGATCCAAAGAGAGATGACACTGCTCCAGGTGATAATTATCCAAATGGATTCATTTGGCTGGGTGCTAGCTCCAGCTCGCCACCGTAGTATAAGGAAGAGGAGAAAGATACGACCGCACACCACAATAAATCCAATAATAATTTATTGTATAAACATAGACATAGACTGCCACCAGGACGTAGGACACAGCAAAGAGGTGACATGTTCCACACTTAACTTGTGCTTCTTCATACCACCATCTATCTATGGCTGACTTTAGGCCCATTGAAGGGTGCTGCTGAAATTTTACTATGTACCCTCACTGTCTGTTATTTTAATCAGATATTTTAGCTCCAATGTGGGTGTATTTGTTGTTGTTCCCATCTGAAAACCAATAAAAATTATTGTAGCAGAAAAATTGGTGTAAAGCATAACTTACGAGAGAGGGGAAAGCCGTACAGATCAATATAATTAATACACGTAATAAGAATTTAGAGCATTATCAGAGTAAAAATTGTCTATGCAGGTAAATTCTGCTGATGTCTTCACCACTCTTCCTCTAACCTTGGTGATGCCACAGTCTCAGAATAGAAATGGAAGTCACTTTCAATACCACTGTTCTTTCTCTGCTCCTTAAGGGTTGGAGAACTGGTTCTGCCTTTGAATTCAGAGCCTGAACTTCATACATGGACACCCAGTAGCTGTGCTGTCATCATCAAAAATAACAACGTTGAGCAGCACAATTGTACATCTAAGCCAACTACGAGAAATTGCTAGTGTGCTTCTGGGGCTTCTTGAGTATGACGGGAAGCCTGAGGCTCAGTCGGCAAGTTGCCTGCTGGGGCCCTTGGAGCAGTGTTAGCAACACCATGTCTTCAGGTGATCTGTTTCAAAAAGAACACAAGCTGACACACCAGCATGTATTTACAGCAAGACATCTCAAGCCGACCAAACGTAATTGACAGTAATGTGAACTTATAATAGGAAAAACAGACACATTTAAGCTAAAATATGAATAATGAATGATAACACATTGTTAGGCAGTAAAGATTGTTTATTATTGTGGTGCATAAAGTAATGATGTACAACAACTGAAATCAATTAGTCAGATTTCATTAGTTCACACCAGACAGAACCATAAAATATTATTGCTGATTGGTTGCTTTGATTTACAGCGCTCTGCGCTTTTGCTATCTTTCTTGTTATATCATGCCTTTTATGTATTGTACTTTATCTGAAGGCTGTAATAAGGATGCCACTGACAGTTTATGTGTTAACCAGCAGTCTACAGCATGCAATGACTTATTCAGGCTTATTTAAAGCAGACTTTGACTCAATCAACCTTATCCTTCAAGTAGCGTGAGACAAATCAAACTTCCAAACTTTCTGAAATGGGAAAGAGGAACAACTTTTAGTACAGACAGGGGCAAACCTACAAATCATGGGGCCCCATTGGCAAAATTTTGATGGGACCCCTAGGCTAACGCTCTGTATAGCAGCTGGCAATGTCAGCTGTGACAATATATGTCATTGATCTTAACATAAAGTATGACTAACTTAAGAACAGGTAGCAGACAAGCTGTCAGCATAGTCAGTACCTCACTTTGCTAGGGAGCAGTACTTTGGATACAAGTTATAGTTGTAGTTGCAATAGAAATAAAAACTGTAATGATATTTTATGGCAAATTATTAATGCTCTTCCACATAATGACTCCATAACCCCAATACTTCTTAAACTACGTCAGTACCGGCTTGTTTCACACCCCTCAATACTGGGCCATTTTTCAGTTTTCAGAGTTGCAATACTTTGACTAACAATTTCTCATGCAACAGTGTTCAAATATGAATTTTATATCATTATTTTGAGACAGATAGAGCTTTCTTCTGGTTGCATTTAATGTAGCATCCTCTAGTGTGCAACTGGTGTAGCTAAATTAATTTTTGTGACTTGTGGTACTTGTGTAAGTCTGTACTTGGGTTGGGTTACTCTAGGTTAGGCTGGAGGGTTCTATAGAACAGGTCACTGGTGCCTCCTCCGGGTTCTAGAAGCTTTAAGAATCTTCTGGAAATTAGTGGAGAGGGTAGGAGGTCCTGATCTGCATACTTGAGCGAATCTGGCCAATCTCCAAGCAGAAGACACTGGCAGGGTGGCTGGATCAGCCCTTAAATATTGTGGAGCCTGAGCAGCAGGGCAGTCAGGTGGAAGATGAAGTGCTGAGATTGCTGTTGGGAGGCCTGGGAGGGGACTCCGGGGCTGTGGGCTCTGCCTCCAGGCTGGAGCTGAGGAAAGGAGAGGAAACCTAAGAGAGGGATCTGCGTTACCTATGGGTCTTGTGCAGAAGACATCTTTGGCTGGCATGGGAGGATCTGGACAGTAGGAGGCCTAAACAGAAGTCTTGCCCAGTGCAGTAGATATCAAGGGACAGTGTGAGTACCTAAGAACACATTGGGGGTACAAGGGGTAAGACTGCCAGATGTAGCACACTTTCACAGGGACAGCATTGAGCTACATCCCAATCCCTTGTCCCGGGACTTTCTTCAGGGCAGCCAGGTGGGCTGGTAGTCAAAGTAGCCAGGTTGGCTGGTAGTATCTGCATGCGTCAGAACTGTGTGAGGTTCTACTGAGGAGACATGATACTCCTGCATACAGTTTGGAACTTTGTGCTATTTCAGTAAGAGGGACTGAGAGCTCCTGGTTCATAGAACCTTGCCACTGATCCATAGAGTCTGTGATTATTCTGGAGGGAGTACAGTCCAGGATTTTCATATTTTGTGTACATAGAAAAAGAAGTTTGTCCTCATCTGTTGTTCTTCAAGTCAAGTTGGGCATCCCATAATCCCTATACCCTATCCAAGTTGCTTCCCCAAATAAAACAACAAAAATAAGCCCATGGACTGATTTCTTGTGTCTGAATGCAAGTTGGAAATGCGTCTTGCCTAGCTGTGTTGGAATAGGGGGACTCATGATAAGAGAGAGTGTATAGTCATAAAATCATACATTGACACGTTTCGGGCTCCAGCCCATTCTCAAAGGGATATTACAGTAATGAGAGTGTCATCTGTATTTATATCCATCCTAAATGGCTAGTTAGTGTCATCTGATGACAAATCTAGATCTAGATCTTATTTTCCATCCGTCTGGCAGATTGGATATGGTCCGATGAAAACGGACAGGGGATCTGTTATCACCCGATTTCCCCATAGAGGAGAGCAGGACTTAGGCCTGATTCACACCTATGCATTTTTAGTGCTTTTTGCATTTTGTAGATTTGCACTGCAGTCCATGTAACATGGTTTCTTATGGAACACATTCTGCAGTGCAAATCTGCAAAATGCACTAAAAATGCATAGGTGTGCCCTTCCAAAAAGTGAATTTCCGAAGCGCTCATCTCATAGGTGAGGGAAATGCCCCTATCATTCAAATTAAGGAGGTCAAGGAACTTGATGGCCGACTCCTTATCCCCCTCCCATATCAAAATGATGTCATCAATGAAGCATTTCCATAATACTATTGCAGGTCTATGACATCTCAGGACTACCTCCTCCTCCCATTTGGACATGAAGAGGTTAGCCATACTGGGGGCAAATGTCTGAGAGACTCAAGGCATGTTCTTAACCTGCTGGGGAATATTGAGTGGAAATCAAACTATTTACTCGTCACAGCGGATGTATCATCGCTTTATACATTAATTTCACATAATTTGGGGTTGGAAGCGGTGAGGCATTTTCTGTCACGAGACACCAAGATTCCATGTATACAAAAACAGTTCATTTTGAACCTGCTTAGTTTTGCGATGTCTCATAACTATTTCTGGTGTCAGGGCTCCTTCTACCTCCAGAAGAAGGGGGTAGCCATGGGGGCTAAATTTGCCCCCAGTATGGCTAACCTCTTCATGTCCAAATGGGAGGAGGAGGTAGTCCTGAGATGTCATAGACCTGAAATAGTATTATGGAAATGCTTCATTGATGACATCATTTTGATATGGGAGGGGGATAAGGAGTCGGCCATCAAGTTCCTTGACCTCTTTAATTTGAATGATAGGGGCATTTCCCTCACCTACGAGATGAGCGCTTTGGAAATTCACTTTTTGGATCTCAATATTAAGGCCTTAGGGGATACCCTGGTCACCACCACCTTTTTTAAAAATATGGACCGGAATAGTTATATTCCCACGGATTCTTGTCACCACCCGGCCTGGATATCAGGGGTCCCCAAGGGGCAGTTCCTTAGATTAAGAAGGAACTGTTCGAGGATTGAGGACTTCCGTAGGGAGGCCCAGATTTTGAAAACTAGGTTCCTGCAAAAAGGGTACAATAAGGACAAATTGGACCACACTATTGCTGAGATAGAACTACAAGATAGGGACTCTCTGGTTCAGGAAGGTAGGGCTCCCGCCAGGGTGACTCGTGACTGGACATCCACGTTCCTAACTACCTATTCCATGCAACACCATTTAGTAAAAAGGATTGTAACCAAGCATTGGCCTGTTTTAAAACAGGATAAGATCCTGGGCCCCATTCTCCCTGATAGACCAGGTGTGGTCTTCAGAGGTTCTGGGAGTCTGCGAAATAGGGTGGCACCAAATGTCCCGGATCCCCCCTCCAGACCAATCTTTTTTGACGAATTGAAAGGGTATTACTTCTGCAAGCGGTGCAAGGCATGTGAATGCAATGCCTTGAAGGGGAGGAGAGTGGAATCTTTCTGCTCTTCTGCCACTCAAAAGTCGTATATGATGTGCCCATGTGGGTTGGACTACGTGGGGAGAACAACGCGCAGTCTGTCCATAAGATTGGGGGAACATATTTCCAACATTAAAAAGGGGTTCCTGGGGCATAGTGTCTCTAGACACTACGACCTGAAACATGGGAGGGACCTCACTGGCACCGTCTTTATTGGGCTGGAAAAGTTTACTCCTCACTGGAGGGGAGCAGATGCTAAAAGAAGCATCTCCTAGGCTGAAACAGGGTGGATCTTTAGATTGAAAAGTTACTCACCTTTTGGTTTAAACATTGAGTGGGATATTAATTGTTTTATCAACAATGGTTAATTTCAGATTCTGTTATGTTTTATTATCAATTTTACTGTTGTTTTTTATGTGAACATTGACATGTAGTTATATTTATGTGGCAGAATGTTAATTTTTGCCACATATCAATAGTTTTATAATTATTGTGAACCCTTGGTGAGCCCTGAGAGGGCTTCCCCCTTTTTTATATTTCTATATTTTTTTAGAAATTTTTTTTTTCATAACTTTTCATATTTATTTTGGTCCATTATGATTGATTTATTTATTGTGCTGCAATTCCCCTTTTAAACACTAGGAGCCTTCCAATAGGTTTCTATTTGGGTGTAATTCGGCTCAGATTCGGAAGCCGCCATTAAGTTGGTGGGTTTTAGGTCTGTGGCTTCAGAAGTCATGTGATAGGCTTGGAGCATGTGGATTCGTTATCCCACTATCTGTAAGTGATTGGCCGGCTCTGGGCTGACGAGGGGTATAAATTTGCGTGATGATGGCGTGTGGGCGTGTCCCTGATGACGTCAGATGTGACGAAACTGGTAGGATACACTCCCACACGCTCATCATGCTACTGCGCATGCGCGGTCCGTTTCGGCCATTTTTGTTCCTGGTGGATGTTACAGAACGCTGTTTACTTTTCATTGACATGTGAGTTTAACCTTTAAGCTAATAAATGAAAGTTTTCTATCAGTATTACACTATGGAAGTCCCTTTTTTTACATGTGATGGTTTATGAGGACTCCTCTCACTACACCTGAAGTGTTTATTGGGTGAAGGCAGCTGCTTCATACTGCGGTGCTCACAGTGGAGGATTTGTTTGCACAGGAGTTGGGAAGGATACCTGCAGTTTATTCCATCTTTATTAATTAAGTGTGTCTGACCACTCTTATTCAGGGGGTCACACGCTCTGTGGTAAGAGCATAGTACAGCTGGTGTTGTGTGACACAAGAGTGCTTTTATTTCCGCACGGAAGTTGGGATCTATTTCTCCTTCATCTTCTCTTTATATGGACGTTTTATCTACTGATTTTGGCAGCGCTGTATAAATTCTGTATTCATATATCTTGCTATTACCATGACCTACCACCAAATAACAACCCAAAACAAATCTCCCTGCTCCTGACAATTGCAGCAATACCACATACAGTGCCTTGAAAAAGTATTCATACCCCTTGCAATGTTCCACATTTTGTCATGTTACAACCAAAAACGTAAATTTATTTTATTGGCATTTTATGTGATAGACCAACAAAAAGTGGCACATAATTGTGAAGTGGAAGGAAAATGATAAATGGTTTTCAAATTTTTTTTACAAATAAATATGTGAAAAGTGTGGCGTGCATTTGTATTCAGTCCCCTTTACTCTGATACCCCTAACTAAAATCTAGAGAAAACCAATTGCCTTCAGAAGTCACCTAATTAGTAAATAGAGTTCACCAGGTTGTAATTTAATCTCAGTATAAATACAGCTGTTCTGTGAAGCCCTCAGGGGTTTGTTAGAGAACCTTAGTGAACAAACAGCATCATGAAGGCCAAGGAACACATCAGACAGGTCAGGGATAAGGTTGTGGAGAAGTTTAAAGCAGGGTTAGGTTATAAAAAAATATCCCAAGCTTTGAACATCTCACAGAGCACTGTTCAATCCATCATCCAAAAATGGAAAGAGTATAGCACAACTGCAAACCTACCAAGACATGGCCGTTCACCTAAACTGACCGGCCGGGCAAGGAGAGCATTAATCAGTGAAGCAGCCAAGAGGCCCTGAGGAACTCTGGAGGAGCTGCAGAGATCCACAGCTCAGGTGGGAAAACCTGTCCACAGGACAACTATTAGTTGTGCACTCCACAAATCTGACCTTTATGGAAGAGTGGCAAGAAGAAAGCATTGGTGAAAGAAAGCCATAAGAAGTCCTGTTTGCAGTTTGTGAGAAGCCATGCAGGGGACACAGCAAACATGTGGAAGAAGGTGCTCTGGTCAGATGAGACCAAAATTGAACTTTTTGGCCTAAAAGGAAAACACAATGTGTGGCGGAAAACTAACACTGCACATCACCCTGAACGCACCATCCCCACCGTGAAACATGGTGATGGCAGCATCATGTTGTGGGCATGCTTTTCTTCAGCAGGGATGGGTAAGCTGGTCAGAGTTGATGGGAAGATGGATGGAGCCAACTACAGGGAAATATTAGAAAATAATCTCTTAGAGTCTGCAAAAGACTTGAGACGGGGTGGAGATTCACCTTCCAGCAGGACAACGACCCTAAATATACAGCCAGAGCTACAATGGAATGATTTAGATCAAAGCATATTCATGTTTTAGAATGGTTCAGACCTAAATCCAATTGAGAATCTATGGCAAGATTTGAAAATTGCTGTTCACAGACGCTCTCCATCCAATCTGACAGAGCCTGAGATATTTTGCAAAGAAGAATGGGCAGAAATGTCCTCTCTAGATGTACAAAGCTGGTAGAGACTTCCCCAAAAAGACTTGCAGCTGTAATGGCAGTGAAAGGCGGTTCTACAAAGTATTGACTCCGGGGGGCTGAATACAAATGCCCCCCACACTTTTCACATATTTATTTGTAAAAAATGTTGAAAATCATTTATCACTTTCCTTCCACTTCACAATTATGTGCCACTTTGTGTTGGTCTAGCACATAAAACACCACTAAAATACATTTATGTTTTTGGTTGTAACATGACAAAATGGGGAAAATTTCAAGGGGTATGAATACTTTTTCAAGGCACTGTACATGTATATTATTTGTTGTTTGTACCTGTAGTACAATAGCACACATTTTGCTTTCTTTTTCTATCCATAAGAAACTTTCTCCAAATCATTGAAGATACAGAAACAGCAGTGTTTGATCCTAACTAAAACACGCTGACAATGACCCTAACTGACACTGATACTAAATTAAAATATGTTTTTTAAAAAAAAAAAATCTACCCAAAATACAGTGACCCTGACCTTTGACCTTGACCTTTGACTCTGCACCACACATTTGACCCTAACCTTGTCCTTAACCCTATCGTTCACACTCATCTAGATTAAACCTTGATCTAGCTATTTTATCTTTTTTTTTATCTTTAACTTCTTTTTGTTTACAATTTTCTCCTCTAGTAAGGAGAAAAATATACAATGGTATCTTTTTCTCAATTCAAAAGGAGAAAAAACAGACAGGGGTGGGCAATATAGTGACTTATCACTGTAATAGCCAATATCACTGTGATTGCAATCAAGTGATTGAAAACCAGTCTGCCCAGTTCCCGATCATTAGTACGGGGCCCAGAGCTGTCTGTGACAGGTTGAGCTCTGTATTGGAAGCACACTGTGCAGTGTATTCTTAGCACAAACACAATAGCACATTCAGAGGCGGCTCTCTAATTAGGCAAATTAGGCGGTCGCCTTAGGCCTCGCACTCCCAGGGGCCTCGCGGCCGCCTAATTTACCTAATGTGAGTGTGTGGCAGTGGGAGGGAATGTCCCCCGGTCGGTGTTCCCAGGGCCGTCCTTAAAGCGGGGTCCACGGTGACTGCAACTAGTTTTTCCTGGCCGGGGCAGACTGACCACGAGCACTGCCTGTATCTGGGGTCCCCAGGGTCAGTGGGTGGCTCTAAGTACTCCACTCCCTGGCTCCTCCCCTTCTGCCATGCTCCACGAATCTCTGCCATGTTCAGAGCTCGGAAAAGGCCCACAACAGAAAAGCAGCTCCCTGATCTCCTCTCCAGGATGGACCTGCCAGAGCTGGGGGCGCTGCATGGCAATCATCGAGGAGACAGTCTGCCAGCCAGAGCCTCAAGGTATTGAATGACATCCTGCCTGACACTGACAGCATCCCAAGCCAACCGCCTGTGATCTCACACACGCAGCCATGACGATATATTTTGGTCATCTGGCATATGATGTCACCTACATATTCACCCCCCTGTTCCTGGCATCCCACCAACCTACCTCCTGTCATCATACTTTTTATCATCTCCTCTGTACCCCACTGTCACCATCATCTCCATCCTCATTATAATCCCCCTGTGCTGCAGCCTGGCATCCTACCACCCCATCTCCTGTCATCTTCATCCCCCTGTACCCCAGTGCCAGCTTCCTTCTACCCCACCCCTGTCATCTTCATCCCCCTGTACCCCAGTGCCAGCTTCCTCCCACCCCACCCCTGTCATCTTCATCCCTCCTGTACCCCACTGCTAGCTTCCTACCACCCTACCCCTGTCATCGTCACCCCCCTGTACCCCACTGCCAGCTTCCTACCACCCGCACCCCTGTCATCTTCATCCCTCCTGTACCC
>BLSH010037332.1:1774425-1789001 GCA_018402905.1 Glandirana rugosa
ATCGGGGCTCAGAGAATGACTCACCTACGTCAGGTCGTTAATCGTCAATACAGGGCCAGCCCTTACGTCCTCCGTCCCCGTCCGACTCGGCGCCATAGTGACCGAGGTCGAGGTGGGAGCGGAGGAGGACTGATCACAACTCGCTTGGGCCTGACATTGCAAGCCCAGGCATGGCTTGAAAGCCCACAGGCACCAGTAAAAGTTTTTAGCAAGCCCAAGCCAGGCCCCAAGACGATAAAATGAGGTGCACAACTCTTCGACGTCCCGTCGGTTAGTTGTTCACAAAGTGACCAAACGGGAATCTTCGGTAGTGTCGGTACGGATGATTACCGTGGCTTCTAAGGGCAAACCAGTGAAACACTTGTTGATTGGCTGCCCTGCAGCTTCTCAACACGTGGAGTAAAATAGCAGAACCCCGGACCGAACCCGAACGATTTTTGAAAATGACCACGGACACCCGAAAGTTCGGTACGGACCCGAACGTTACAGTCCGGGTTCGCTCAACACTAGTCAGGAGGAGGCGAGGGTGGAGCTGGAGCCAGTGATACCGCGGCTCAGCCTGCCCCTGCCTCCTGCATTCCCGACCGGGACATAACTGCTAATTGCTGGACTGCATCCACTCAGTAAGAGACTCGGGGCTATGGGCCCTAGACTCGGGGCTATAGCCCCAATAGCCACCCCCTAGCAACGCCCCTGCTGTCAGGTTTTCTTTTGTGATCCCTTTTGGGGGAGAAAGGGAAGACAAAGGCTGCAACAAAATGCTTTTAAAGGAAACTGGAGAAGTTTTAGCACCCCTGTCATTATTATTATTACTGTCTGTGTTGTATTGTCCCAGCAACAATCTGCTTTAATTTCATGTCCTACCATCACAGGGACAGGAAGTGAGCTGAAATATCTCCTAAATGGCTGATCTATACAAAATAAGAAAAAATAAGAAAAAATGTGTTTGACTATAATCATATATTGTTATGATGGGCTATATAGTTAAAGCGGTAGTAAACTCTAAAAAAAAACATGGGTCCCTGGGTGGTTTAAGCCATAATGTGCTAATATGCACTGCCGAGTGCCCCCAGAGCAAGCAGCCTGCTATGAGGGCAACCAAGCAGGCTTGCTCCTTAGCCACTGCTCTGTGCGTCCATTCACACACAGAGCCTCAGCTCAGCCCTGCCCTCTCTCTTCTCATTGGCTCACTGGCTGTGATTGACAGCAGTGGGAACTGAAGGTTCAGCCAATGTGGAGGGAGAGTCCCTGGAGAGCCAAGGCTCTTGTGTACATCGCTGGAGGAAGATCGGGCTCAGGTAAGTATTGGAGGGGGGATCCCCTTGACTAAGCTCCGGGGGCAGAGTGAAATGCATTGGGGGCATGGCCGCACACAGTTACGTCATTTCCGGTTTTGTACACACCGCTGCCTGGAGCGCATTTGAACTGAAAGGAAGGAAGGCAATCTTACCTTCCTCAAGCAGGTGTCAGCCTGCGCCGTTTTTACTTGTTATTTTATCTTTGGAACCCCGTGTTTTTACCTTTATATGAGGATATCCTTTTGAATAAAATCCTTTTTTTGAAAGAAAATACTACACTATCAAAGCAATCTGTTTTTCCACATATTACTACAACCATATCTGGGAGAATCACTAGTCGCTGGAGGAAGCTGGGAGTAAAATCTGTCTGCAGGGATTGGAGCTGGGAACGAACACAGGAGGAACGCAACTCTACTAGGAATTTGAAGGAGGAGCTGAACCCCGGAAACCTTGAAAGACCCCATTTACCACACGCGAGTGACCCCGGAGGGGTGTGAAGTATTTGGTAAGTGAGGGCACATCGGGGGTGAGCACGAGTATATTATAATAGCCACATTGAATTCTGGAAGATCACATAGCAACACGGCACTACGTAAAGTTACACATTGGAAAATATTTGCCTCATGCAGATTGGAACTGTATATCCACTTTCCGTTTGTCTTTTAAACTAACTTAAGGATTAACGATAACAGTGAAAGGTCTTGTTCCTACTTTGGAATCATATAGATACAATTGAATGTATGGTTCTATACTGTATATAGACGGCTGTATATCCACTTGGTTACCCATTTGGGGGATTTTTAATGATTTTTTATGGACTTTGAATCCACAGCACCCGTTTGTTAATATTTGATATTTTGACTATTTTATATACCATATGGGACATCTTTGAACAATTTACACGTGACTGTATATCCACTTTATTGGTTTTATTCACCGTGTACTGAATAACGTTTTTTATGGTTAATTATTGCTGATTTCACTTTCACAACCCACCTTGAACTTGGTATCCACTTGATAATACTTTTGGACCACTTTTATTTATTTATTTTGAGACTCATTCACATAACCTTTAAGAAAAAGCTCACTAAACCACAAATCACTTTACAATTTTTTTATTTTATATATTTACAGACAGCGCCACACCCGTCTATTTGCTTTTTGAGCATTGGGGGCATTGCCTGGTCAGAGTCCAGGCTGAGGTTGCCACTCCATTCATTGCAGTAGGATGCCATGGATGTGCGACTTTTACGGGTCACCCTTCCTTCTTTGAACCTTTGCAGGAGCCAGGACAGGCACCATCCTCTATCAGCACTCCAGCAGCAGTTGCGGATGCACTGTTCACATACCTCCTCCCTATCGAGCCTGAGCAGCATACACATTTTTCCTAGGTCATATAAAGTTAGCCAATAAAGGGTACCACTTAAACTCCAAACTCTCTATATGAACCAAAAAAATTGCTAAACCAGTTTGTGTTGGCAAAGAAATGTTGGTTCCATGGTGAGGTAAGATGTACTATGACTAACTAGCTATTTACTTGATGAAAAGCACTCTCCCAATGAACCCAATTTGATTTCATTAGGCATGCTCCATTGGTAATAGTCCTCATTAGGTTGATATATATTCAGGGGTAGGTAAAACATACTTGTCATAAAAGACTGTACGTACCATAAAATGGAGGTGTTGCTTATGTTTTCATATGGGCTATTTTTATTGCCCCTTGATGATACATTATCTAACACAGAGAAGGCCCATTTGTATCCACTTCATGCCTCATTTAAGGCCCTGGATGCCAATTAGTAGTTAATGGAAATGTAAGCCTGCAGAAAAAAATGATTGAAAACAAAAATCATGTTAATTATAATGAGGTATGCATCCCTCCCTATATTCCAAAACAAAAGATTGTAAACACTTTAATCATACCCCTGACATGGTTTTCCACATCCACAATTAAGCATATTATTATTACATCTGACTTTTAACTAAGACCTGTGGAGGCTATCCTGTAAAAGCATTGGATACTTGGTTACATTTATACATAAGGCTAGGAATCACTTCTGCATGGTTAAGAGCACAGCATGTAGGTTCAGATAAGCAATTCAGAGGTTCTGGTAAATGCCAGAGGGATCAACTTGTATTTTTGGGCCGTGGGTCAGTCTGTGTTTCAAGAATTTCCAATAATTACAGTGTTATATTAAAGCGGAGTTTGGGCAGAAATATGACTTTTAAGATAAAAATACCCTTAGAGTACTCATGCCTCATGCAATGTAACAAAGGTATGCTGTCAACTATACCCAGTTTTCTATTTGTGTAGCTTCGTTTTCTTATTTTGTGAAATTCCTGCACATGTCAAGCTGACCGAGATTTTTCATAGATGCAATGTTAAATGTTACGGGATCAGTGCCATGTCAAGCTGACTGAGATTTTTCATAGATGCAATGTTAAATGTTACGGGATCAGTGCCATGTCAAGCTGGCCAAGATCTCGCAGGAGCCAATGGAAAGTCAGAAATGATGTACGGCTCCCCTCACATTTTTGTAAATATTTTATTTTATCTTTTCATGTGATAACATTGAAGAAATTACATTTTGCTACAATGTAAAGTAGTGAGTGTACAGCTTGTATAGCAGTGTAAATTTGCTGTCCCCTCAAAATAGCTCATCACACAGCCATTAATTTCTAAAACCGTTGGCAGCAAAAGTGAGTACACACCTAAGTGAAAATGTACACCCCTAAGTGAAAATGTACACCCCTAAGTGAAAATGTCCAAATTGGGCCCAAAGTGTAAATATTTTGTGTGGCCACCATTATTTTCCAGCACTGCCTTAGGCCCCTTTCACACAGACGTTCCATTCAGGTCCGTCTGTCCGTTTTTCAGGCGGACCTGAACGGATGCTCCATGCACCTCTATGGAACGACGGATGTCAGCGGTGACATGTCCGCTGACACCCACCACTCTCACTCTCCGATCCTGCACCGTAAAGTCAGACAGATGGAAACCCTATTTTTCCATCCATCTGGGGATCATCTGGATATGACGCTGAGCATGTGCACTCAACTTCTTTGGTCGACCATGGCGAGGCCTATTCTGAGTGGAACCTGTCCTGTTAAACCGCTGTATGGTCTTGGCCACCGTGCTTCAGATCAGTTTCAGGGTCTTGCCAATCTTCTTATAGCCTAGGCGATCTTTATGTAGAGCAACAATTCTTTTTTTCAGATCTTCAGAGAGTTTTTTGCCATGAGGTGCTGTGTTAAACTTCCAGTGACCAGTATGAGAGAGTGAGAGCGATAACACCAAATTTAACACACCTGCTCCCCATTCACACCTGAGACCTTGTAACACTAACAAGTCACATGACACCGAGGAGGGAAAATGGCTAATTGGGCCCAATTTGGATATTTTCACTTAAGGGTGTATTCACTTTTGTTGCCAGTGGTTTAGACATTAACCACTTCCGGACCGCCGTACGTCGTTTGACGGCGGTATTTTGAAGTGGGATACCGTTGTTATGGTAGCAGATAGCTACCATAACCCCGGTATCATTTTTTTCAGGAGGCGATTCTGCGTCGGATAAAAGTGATCTCCGCGGCGGATTCACCGCGAGATCACTTTTATCAGCGGCGGGAGAGGTGCCCCCCCCCTCCCGCCGCTTTCCGGTCATCTCCGCCCCTTACCGGACCCGCCGGCAGCGGCGGAGATGATCGGGTCCTCTCAGTCTGGTGTCCGTGTGCCGAGTGAGCGGCTCCATAACAATGCTGGGCGGAAGCGACGTCACAAGTCGCTTCCACCCAATGCTGCTTTTTTATTGCATTTTAGTCTAAAAATGAGATCTGAGGTCTTTTTGACCCCAGATCTCATATTTTGGAGGTCCTGGCATGCTTTTTTCTATTACAAGGAATGTTTACATTTCTTGTAATAGGAAAAAAAGTGGTCAAAAATTTTTTTTTTTTTAAAAAGTTGTAAAAATAAAAATTAAAAAGTAAAATACATAATTAAAAAAAAAAAAAAAAATTTAAAGCGCACCGTCCTTGCGAGCTCGCGCGCAGAAGCGAACGCATACGTAAGTCCCGCCCACATATGAAAACGGTGTGCAAACCACACATGTGAGGTATCGCCGCGATCGTTAGAGCGAGAGCAATAATTCTAGCCCTAGACCTCCTCTGTTACGCAAAAATGCTAACCTGTAGAATTTTTTAAAAATCGCCAATGGAGATTTTTATGTTGCAAAGTTTGTCGCCATTCCGCGAGCGGACGCAATTTTGAAGCATGACATGTTGGGTATCATTTTACTCGGCGTAACATTATCTTTCACAATATGAAAAAAAATTGACCTAACTTTACTGTTGTCTTATTTTTTAACTCAAAAAACTGAATTTTTTCAAAAAAAATCGCGCTTTTAAGACCGCTGCGCAAATACGGTGTGACATAAAGTTTTGCAATGGCCGCCATTTTATTCTCTAGGGTCTTAGAAAAAAATATATATAATGTTTGGGGGTTCTAAGTAATTTTATAGCAAAAAAACCTGTTTTTAGCTGATAACCTCCAAACTCCAAAAAGAGGCTCGGTCTTAAAGTGGTTAATGGCTGTGTGTTGAGTTATTTTGAGGGGACAGTAAATTTACACTGTTATACAAGCTGTACACTCACTACTTTACATTGTAGCAAAGTGTCATTTCTTAAGTGTTGTCACATGAAAAGATAGAATAAAATAGTTACAAAAATGTGAGCGGTGTACTCACTTTTACTGTAAATATGATTGATGCTTAGCAGTATATAAAACACATATAAATAGACCCAGGTTAGAAAGCTTATACAAAAATCAAAAACAAACAATAAAGTGAAAAAACATGTAAAAAAAAACAAAGAAAAGGGAAAACAAATGTTTTCTTTACTTCTATATAATATGGCTGTACTTACAGTAGATGTCTGGAACAACCCCCCCCCCCAAAAAAAAAAAGGTCCGTGATAATGAAAACAGGGGTATTCAATAACAGAAGATCAATAGCTCAGAACCCTCACCCCACCCTGTTACGGGTGTAGTTTTGAGATAATATTTTAACCATGTTGGGACTGTTGGGACGTTTCAAGCACTACTCTCATAGTAGATTCAAAAAAAAAAGTTTTATTCATATCACAAAGCTTTAAAATACAACAAACTATTAGTGGCTGACGCCGTGTTATATTTGATCACAAATTTCATATAAGAGGGCTGTAATGAAAGTAATGCAAAGGTGGGTATAACTTTTTTTATTAAAGGGGTTGTAAACCCTCAAGGTTTTTCACCTATGCATTAAGGTGAAAACCTTTCTATAGTGCAGCAGCCCCCCTTTTACTTACCTGAACCCAATCGTTCCAGCGATGGGGACGAGCACAGTAGCTCCAGTCGCTGGCTTGGGTCCTCTTTGGATAGATTGATACCAGGGGAGCCATTGGCTCCCACTGCTGTCAATCAAATCCAGTGATACGGGAGCCAGAGGGGAGGGGCCGAGTCCTGCTGTCCGTGTCAATGGACGCAGCAGCAGGACTTGGGAGCGCGCCCACACGGATGCCCCCAAGGAAAGCACTCCTCTGAGGGGGCACTCGAGAAGAGGAGGAGCCAGGACTGCCGCTGGGGGACCCTAGAAGAAGAGGATTGGGGCCACTCTGTACAAAACCCTTGCACATGGGAGGTAAGTATAACATGTTTGTAAAACCTTTACACCCCATTAACTTACATAGGTCATTCAAATTCAATAAGTGGGTAGAGTATCTCTATTGTAACTCTTTTTCTTGTTTAAGGCTCCATGCACATTACGCTTTTTTTAAGCTCCTAGAAGCTTTAGCATTTTTTTTTGCTTCTAGCGGCTAAATAGTGTTATCCTGTGTGTCCATTCACACTACACTATTTTAGGCTATTAGCCCTTTTTTAGCTTCAGCATCTAGGAGCTGCAAAAAAAATTTGTTTTTGTAGAGTTTCTTTGAGCATTTTCCCAGCAGAAACGCTTCAAAACGTTGCTAACCACTAACAGCATTTTTTTTTAGCTCCCCACCCCCTTTTTTTTTTTTTAAAGGAACTGCCAATAAACCGTTAAAGCTCCTAAACACTACTAAAACGCTACTAGAAAAAGCTATTACCAGCGTTTTTTTGTCTAGCGTTTTTTTTTTTAGCTTATGCTAGTGTGCATGGAGCCTTATAGTGAAGGTAAATAATGGATTCTAAGCAGAAGCATCGTTCCATCATTGAGTTCTTGACAAAGAAGGTGTGCAGGCTGTCTAACATCCACAGAATGTTTACGGAGATGACACCATTGAAAAGAGCAATGTCTTGTCATTGGTAACTCCTGTCAATGGTGTCAAATGGTGTAAATATTCTGTAGCCTTTTGTGGATATTGAACACCCTGTAGCTCTTCTTTGTTAAAGCAAAAGTCGTTGTTTGTTAAAGCACTCTGCTGGGGACACCTGTGAAAGGAGGGACACTCTGTTGGGGAGACCTGTGTAAGGAGGGACACTCTGTTGGGCACACCTATGTAAGGAGAGACACTCCGCTTGGGACACCTGTGTAAGGAGAGACACTCCGCTGGGGACACTTGTGTAAGGAGAAAAACTCTGCTGGGGACACCTGTGTAAGGAGGCATTCTGCTGGGGACACCTGTTTAAGGAGGGACACCCCGCTGGGGACACCTGTGTAAGGAGGCACTCCGCTGGGGACACCTGTGTAAGGAGGCACTCCGCTGGGGACACCTGTGTAAGGAGGCACTCCACTGGGGAAACCTGTGTAAGGAGAGACACTCCGCTGGGGACACCTGTGTAAGGAGAGACACTCTGCTGGGGACATCTGATGGAAGGAGGGATTCTGCTGGGGATACTTGATGGCATCTGGTAGCCCACACTCGGGGCTCCCACTGATTCTGCATTATGGTGAGTGGAATGATTTCATTTTATATTACAATGTAATAATAGAAATAATGTTCTTCAATCACCCTGACACCATAACTACCATGGTGCCGGGATGATTAAAGCGCTAACACCAAGTGATTGGAGAATCTTTATCTGCTGATTGTGACACTTTCTGGAATACACAGATTGTATTGTCTTGTAGGATCTAGGCCTGCTATTCCTCCATCCCGACTTCTTTCCTTCCTTCTCTCTCCTTCCCTCCCTATGTCTTCCTTTTTTCCTTCCTTCATCCCTCGTTCATTTCAGATACGAGCCACACACCCTAAAGCCACACCCATACCCATTTTTTTGCTGCAGTGTGAAATGTGTGCCGAATTTCTCCAATTTAGAGCCTGTGGTCTTTTTCACACCTAGGAACGCCCCTGCTTGTCGCACAGCAAAATACAATTATTTCATGGACAGAAGAATGCTTTTCTTTTCTTAAACAATGCCCCTTCCACTGATCACATGATTTCACCACACCCACTCTTCACTGCGCCGCGCATTAAAGCGGAGTTCCACCCAAAAATGGAACTTCCGCTTTAAGCACTCCTCACCCCCTTGCATGCCACATTTGGCATGTCATTTTTTTTGGGGGGGGGGGGAGTGTGTCCCTATGCTTCAGAGGGACTTCCTGTCCCTCTTCCACCTTCCGCCTCTGGGCCGCCTAGGCGACTCCTCCTCTCCTCCTAGGCGGCCCCTCCCTCCTGGCAATCTTCTAGGACACGTCACAGGTCCCAGAAGATTGTGTGGCCACTAGGGATGCGCAGCACGACTCATGCATGCGCAGTGCGTGCCTGGCCGTGAAGCCAGGCTGGGTGCCCACACTAGGAATGGCGGGGCCCTTGGGAGGAGCTGGGAGACGAGCGAGGCTTCGGGAGCAGCCGTCGCTGGACCGGGAGACAGGTAAGTTACTGTTTATTAAAAGTCAGCAGCTACACTTTTTGTAGCTGCTGACTTTTAATAAACAAAAAAAGTGTGGAACTCCGCATTAAGGCTCTCCTTGGGGCACCCAAAGGTGTGCCAGATCTTTTATAATCTTATAGTGAATACTACAGGAAAAATACCCTGAAAAATACCCTGTGCACCGCTAAAGTGTTCGGGTTTAGCTTGGAGAAAAGGTGGCAACTGTAGGCAGAAAGGCTGGCAGATGTGGGCTGGTAGAGGCAATGCCCAGCATAGGAATCTCCCGCTCAGGTGGGCGCTGAGAGAAGTGCAGGAGCCAGGGGTCAAGTCCATGCCAACAGTGGGATGGGCAACTGACAAGTCTCCCGCCCTGCTGTAATGGTGCTCAGGTTCATCTGACAGAAATATTCAAATCTCTCGCCCCGCCAGGCACTGGGAGACGCTGTGGAGCGCCACACCGACATCCAACAGCAGGGGGCGCTGTACGGGGAGACGCGGGACATGTGGAGCGGGAAACCGGGTCTCGATAGCCGCTCCTCACACGACAGATCGCACAGGATACAGGGCTGCTGCCGAACTACTCACATTCGACACCTCGCTGCACTGCCATAGAAGAAGGCCGCGATACGACTACCGCCCGGGAGGGCTCAGAGAACCGCGGGGAGGAGAACCGCGAAACTGAACAGGCGGATCCACAGCTGACATCTGAGGGGAGCCAGGAGCGGGGAGGCCGGGTGCGGGCTTGGCTGATGACTGAATCCAGAGGAGGAGGAACGACCCGCCAGGTAGGCAGAGGATGGAGAGAGGGAATGGAGATACCGCGCATAGGGTTGCCATCTCACCCCTTTAATCCAGGACACATATGAATTACACAGGTTCTGTGGCTGATTGAGGTGATAATTAAACTCACTTGGTGCCTCATCTGCATTAAATTTAGCCTCAGAACCTGTGTAATTCCTATGTGTCCTGGATTAAAGGGATGAGGTGGCAACCCCACACATAACTCGCATAACGCACATACCGCACATAACGCGCATACCGCGCATAACTCGCATAACGCGCATAACGCACATACCGCACATAATGCATACACTGCACATAACGCACATACTGCACATAACGCAGATAAATAAATAACTCATGAAAGAATAAAGTTACGTTAAAACCAAGCACACCATTGTTTTTCTTGTGAAATTCCCAATAAGTTTGATGTGTCACATGACCCTTTTCCTATTGAAAAAACAAAAGTTGGATTCAATATGGCCGACTTCAAAATGGCCACCATGGTCACCACCCATCTTGAAAAGTTTCCCCCCTCGCATATACTAATGTGCCACAAACAGGAAGTTAATATCACCAATCATTCCCATTTTATTAAGGTGTATCCATATAAATGGCCCACCCTGTATTACCAAAAGGGGAAACCTGCCTTTACACGCACATGAACTTTAATGGCATCCCAGTCTTAGTCCATAGGGTTCAATATTGAGTTGGCCCACCCTTTGCAGCTATAACAGCTTTAACTCTTCTGGGAAGGCTGTCCACAAGGTTTAGGAGTGTCTATGGGAATGTTTGACCATTCTTCCAGAAGTGCATTTGTGAGGTCTGGCACTGATGTGGACGAGAAGGACTGGCTAACAGTCTCTGCTCTAATTCATCCCAAAGGCATTCTATCGGGTTGAGTTCAGGCCAGTCAAATTCCTCCACCCCAAACTCGCTCATTCATGCCTTTATGGACCTTGCTTTGTGCAGTGGTGCGTAGTCATGTTTGAACAGGAAGGGGCCATCCCCAAACTGTTGCCTGAAATTGTCCGAAATGTCTTGGTATGCTGACAGCTTAATAGTTTCCTTCACTGGTACTAAGGGGCCAAGCCCAACCCCTGAAAAACAACCCCACACCATAATCTCCCCTTCACCAAATGATCTGGACCAGTGTACAAGGCAAGGACCATAAAGACATGGATGAGCGAGTTTGGGGTGGAGGAACTTGACTGGCCTACACAGAGTCCTGACCTCAACCCGATAGAACACTTTTTGGATGAATTAGAGCAGAGACTATGATCCAGTTCTTCTCGTCCACGTCAGTGGAGATGGGTTATGGTGTGGGGTTGTTTTTCAAGGGTTAGGCTTGGCCCTTTAGTTCCAGTGAAGGGAACTCTTAAGGCATCAGCATACCAAGACATTTTGGACATTTTCATGCTGGAGATGGCACCTTCCTGTTCCAACATGACTGCGCACCAGTGCACAAAGTAGATCCATAAAGACATGGATATGCAATTTGGGGTGGAGGAACTTGACTGCCCTAACCTCAACCCGAACACCTTTGGGATGAATTAGAGTGGAGACTGCGAGCCAGGCCTTCTTGTCCACATCAGTGCCTGACCTTACAAATGCGCTTCTGGAAGAATGATCAAACATTTCCATAGACACTCCTAAACCTTGTGTACAGCCTTCCCAGAAAAGTGGGTCAACTCAATATTGAACTCTATGGATTTAGACTAGGATGCCATTAGGGCCGGTTTACACCGCAAATCCACTGCTGCACTATACGAACTGCGGGGAATGTCAAGAGAAAGCTAATGACACCCCCAAATCAGTTCGCATATCGCAGTGCGAACTGCAAACTCGCACAGGAATCGGATCTGAGATCCGAGCAGTGTGAACCGGCCCTTAAAGTTCACGTGCCTGTAAAGGCAGGTGTCCCAATAGTTTTGGTAATATAGTGTATAATAGTTATGAATACATTAGCCTGCCAATGCATTGCAGGAGTCACATATGAGCAGTACATTGTGTTCTCAAGGGCTGCTTTGCCTCATTTTATATCAATAATATAGGAAAAACCAAACTAACCTCCGCACATTCTTCACCTGGTATACTTTACTGTACTACAGTTGGAAATTATTTTAATACCTAAACATAATTGCTTCACTGAGCTCCATCACACTGATATGTGTGGGCTGTTGTGCTATGCCAGTGCAGTGTCTTCAGGAAAACTAATACTGCCAGACCAGTTCATTCATTTGCTTATTTCACTTATGCAGTGTATAATGACTTGTTTGGATACTCTAAGAATCTTAATGAGGACTTGCTAGATTTGTAGGTGTAAATTCTAACTGCAAAATTAAATCTGCAATCCCCAAGAGCTGAGAGAGGTCATGTTCCTTTACTAATTGAGACAAAACTGAATTTTCAATGACTGTCAGCATTCACTGGTACAATTCTTAGTGTTTAACCATGTGGATCATTTGAGAACATCAGGAGCCACTGTGTAGTCATCAAGATGAATGACAACTAGTCAGACTCACAGAGGTTTGTCTTCAGTTCATTTTAACCTGTTCCTTTCCAGGGGAACCGACACTGCATATATAAAAGTATAGAGAAACAATGAGTTTTAATTGACAGAGAAGAAGGTGCGTCAACATGCATGTACAAAGATTTCTCTTTTCACCTGTGAATCAGTTATAGATCAGGCTGTGAATCAATTCAATGCATACTGGTCTATGCTCCGTTCACACATTTTGGATCGCGGCAGAAAGTGTGACGCACATTCCCTCTGTTCTCAGCTGCATAAGAGCTGGGGGCAGGAGAAGCAACAGTGCACTGAGCTTCCCAGTGACTATATGGCAACAAAAGGTAGTAGGATTTTAAATACCCCTCCAGTGTTCACACAAGTACACTTATGTAATAAACCAGGGCTCAAAATTGCAAGTAATGAGCTACTAGCCAGGCCTTAAGGGTTACTCGCCACCAGTTGCCCCACCCAACCCTACCATGCCACACCCCTAACCCCGCCCCTATACATGCCCTCATAAATTCTCATGAAATTACACTTAAATGTTTTTTTTTTGATCAAAACATTTTTATTAGTTGACAAGGATAACAAATGACTGTAATATACAATGTTCAGATCGGTAAAAACAATATTCAGGAGATATACAGTGCACGTCATTGCTATATATTGTTCAGCCATTTATCACATTGCATATACATTTTTTTAAACAAAACAAATAGGGGAGATATCTATAGGGGAGGAAACAAAGCACTTGAGCGTCTTTCTGAGCACATACAGTGCATAATGGCAATTCTCCATAGCTGATAATAGTGAGTGAGCTCCAAACCCAGGTTGCAACCAAGTAAACTATACGACAGAGTTAAAGAAGAAAAATGAGCAAAGGGGAAAAAGAAAGAAGAGAGAAGAGAAGAAAAGAAAGAGTGGATAGAGAGAGAGGAGGAAGTGGGGGGATTATATTAAGGCCTAGAGCTGCAACAGTCTATCCATCACAAGTTGTGGGGGTGCAAGCCTAGGACTATCCAACCAATTCTGCCATATACTATCAAACTTCCCGGCTGCCCTGCGGTGTCTGTATGCCAGCTGCTCTCTGAAAAGGAGTGAGTTAACATAAGAGACCCATTGGGCTTTTGTAGGTACAGTGGCAGTTATCCAATATCGTGCTAGAAGTTTCCTATCGAGGTACAGTAGTCTTGTAACCATTATGTATATACCTTTTGGATACATCTCAGCGCCCACAGCCCCCAACACGCACACCAAAGGGGTAAGCGGAATGGGGGATTGAGCTACAGTGGAAACAGTCTGTGCAATGTCTGTCCAGTATCTTGTAAGTTTCGGGCAGCGCCATATCATGTGTATAAAGTCTCCTCTATGTGCAGAACATTTAGGGCATAGGGGGAGTCTCTTCTACCCCAGTCAAAGAGCTGGGCGGGCGTGCAGTAGGCTCTATGAAGTATGAATAGCTGGGACAGTCTGTGAGAGGCTGACGCAGACACCACTGGGACTGATTCTAGGGCCATGTCCCACTGATCGCCATCGATGCCTCCTATATCCGCGGACCAATGAGTTCTAGACCTGAACCAGGTAGGGTCCTGTATGGAAGACTCCAGTACCAGGTAGGATCGTGATTAGAGTTGAGCGAACCTCTGGAAGTTCGGGTTCTGCTGGTCCGTCTGAACTTCGGGACAAAGTCCGGGTCCGGGTCCGGACGGAACCCGAACGATCGCACGGACAACGAACCCCATTGAAATCAATGGGGACCCGAACTTTTAGGCACAAAAATGGCTGTAACAAAGTCCTGGAAAGCCCTAGAGGGCTGCAAAAGGAAGTAAAATGGGGGTAAGGGTAGGGCAAGTGCCCTACAAAAAAATGGGGACAGGGAAATAACTTTAAATATTTTTAAAAAAATAAAAACATAAAAAAAGCAAAAATGGAGGTGAATGTGGATCATCTTCAAACTGTGTCTGAAAAGTATTAATTAACGGCAGAAGCCATATAACTGTTCTAAAATCATCTTCAAACTAGGGCAAGTGCCCTACAAATAAATGGGGATAGGGAAAATAAATTAAAATCAAGTAAAAAAACGGGAAGGGGGACCAGGCGCCTATATCCTCCGTAGCTACCGCTAGTCACCCTGTACCGGGATCTTAGTCAGGGTCACCACAGA
>BLSH010037332.1:1812345-1822823 GCA_018402905.1 Glandirana rugosa
TTAACTTGACGTCTAAGACGTGTCGACCTCTAGACTCTGTCGATATCATTTTATAAAGTGACATAATTCCGAAAATATAATATTCACTTTGTATTTACGTACTTTGACTAAAAGATTCTTTGTTTGTTCAATGGTGTCGTTTTTCTCGAGACTCCTCAGTGTCCTGACAAAGAAACCGGGTCGTTCACCTCGCGTCTTGAGGGTCTTCCTTACTTGTAGTACTATACTCTCTCCGTCTCCGCCGAGAGATTAATCCGTTTAATCCGCCAGCGGATTCCGGAGTGTGAGTGTCCCCGGAGTGTTCTTGGATTAAACTGTGACTGGGGTCGTGGCTCTATCTCTCATGACCGAACGATTTTTGAAATGTCCGGGTCCGGGTCCGTGCCACGGACACCCTAAAGTTCGGTACGGACCCGAACGTTACAGTCCGGGTTCGCTCAACACTAATTAAGAGCTTTAAAGTGCTGGCGTCAGTACTCTCTATCTCGGTGCTGGGGTCAGTGTCAAATTAGGTTCTTGTGAGGCCCCTGTGAGTGTGAGGCCTTAGGCGACCGCCTAATTTGCCTAATTAGAGAGCCGCCTCTGCCTCTCTCATATCATGATGTTCATTCCTTCTGGGAGTTCTGCGCTCCACTTGCTGGGCCAAAGAAACAGTCCTGTGACTCCTCAGAGCTCTTTTTGCTGTGGTAACTTGTTTGTTTCTTAGAAAATCAGTTTCATGCATTTATGTTTCACTTATAATATAAAAGCCTTAATACAGTGAAATATTTTACTATAGCTGTCTCAGATCTCCAGCTGTGCAGAATCTGCAGTTCAATTTACGTCCTTTCATTAGACGCCATTTTCTGTGCTGACTGGAAGCTTGCATATTTGTTTATCTGGGAAAGATCATTTGTACAAACAATTTTTCATGGACTAATGTCACCAAAAAAATTGATCTATAGAGCGACTCATTTTTTCCTATGGTAAATCTTTATGCATGCTCGTTCTTCCATTTTAGGATAAGCAAACGATTGTACACAATACATTATTATTATTATACAGAATTTAAATAGCGCCAACAGTTTACGCAGCGCTTTACAACATAAAAGGGAGACAATACAGTTACATTACAATAAAATACAAGAGGATTAAGAGGGCCCTGCTCAGAAGAGATTACAATCTAATAAGGTGGGGCAGGTGATACCAAAGGTTGTAACTGTGGGGAATGAGGCGTGATAGGCTCCCCTGAAGAGATGAGTTTTCAGGGATTGCCAGAAGGTAGGAAGAGTAGGAGATAGCTGGACAGGTTGAGGTAGAGAATTCCAGAGGATGGGAGAGGCTCTGGGGAAGTCCTGGAGATGAGCATGGGAGGAGGTGATGAGGGAGCTTGAGAGTAGGAGGTCTTGAGAGGAGCGGAGAGGACGGTTTGGGTGATATTTAGAGACAAGATTGGTGATGTAGCTCGGGGCAGAGTGGTGAATGGCTTTGTATACAATACAAAGGGGACTTCCTGAATATTGTGCCACTGTCCATGAATTCAGAACAAACAAACAAAGTTGTGGGACACCCTACATGAATGGGACGTTTTCAATGGGCACACCACGAGATAGCCAGAATGAATTGTATAAAAAATATATAATATTTTATTTGTACATAGAAAAATACATATCTAACACAATATCTATACACAAAAAAAAAAGTAATACAGTAACAAGAAAAAAACGGGGAGAAAGGTAACAAGTGGGAGTCCCCCAAGTACCACGTGATGCAAATCCCACGTCCATCCAGTGGCACGTCGAGGGGCCCCTACCAAAACACACTATACATTACAATATACAATGCCCATTGAAAACGTCCCATTCATGTGGGGTGTCACACAACTTTGTTTGAATGGCTTTGTATGTTGTGGTTAGTATTTTGAATTGAATTCGCTGAGCGATCGGAGAGGGGTGGCAAACACAGAGTGGTTGGTAAGGTGGATAAGTCTGGCAGCAGCATTCACGATGGACTGAAGAGGGGATAGCCTATGGAGAGGCAGGCCAATGAGAAGCGAGTTGCAATAGTCAAGGCGAGAGATAACAAGGGAGTGAATGAGGAGTGTGGTGATTTCATTTATTAAAAAGCGGCGTATTTTAGAGATGTTACGGGGGTGAATTCTACAAACTTTTGACAACAATTGGATTTGAGGCTGAAAAGACAGGTCAGAGTCCAGGATTACACCTAGTACCCTGGCATGAGGGGAGAGATTGATGGCTGCATTGTTGATTTTGATGGAAAAGTAATGGGGGGGGGGGGGGATATTACCATATTTTAACCACTTCAGCTCTGCAAGATTTTACTACCTTCATGACCAAGACATTTTTTAGCTATTCAGCATTGCGCTACTTTAACTGGCAATTGAGTGGTCATGCAGTGCTGTACCCAAACAAAATGTATATAATTTTTTTTCATACAAATAGAGCTTTTTTTGGTGGTATTTGATCACCACTTTTTTTTTTTTGCAATATGAACAAAGGTTCCAGAGTCGCTGTCAAAGGTTGGGATTGGTATACTGTGTTTTAGGTGAAATGAAAGGGTAACTCCACTTGTGTTGAGAAAAAAACATTCCCCTCTGGGTGATCTATATACATTGCAAGGGTTTTAACAAACTTTGTTGCAGATTCCTACCTTTTGCTATTCTGAAGTCGTAGCTGTTTGTCTGGGTCCCTGTGGAAAGTGAATCTAATGGGAATGGTTTCATAATTATCAATCAGCTGTGCATCTGCAGGGCTCTAATTAGAAAAATTGCAGGATCTGTATCCCTTTAGACGTGATTTCCTATTGGGAGTATCTCACCAAAAATGACATTTTTGTTGCAGGGGATGCCTGATATCTGACTTGTATCTTAGACAGATTTTTGTGAAAATTGGTGAGCCAATCACACAAGCAGGAAATTATGTTTCTGGGGAGCGTGCTGTACACATTCTGTGTACAGAACACCTTCAGGTAGCCATATTGCATTGCTTTTTCAGAAAATTACAGTGGCTGCAGATTGAAAAGGAAAGATAATTTTTAATAGCATTCAATTACGATATGACTTGTATCGCAATTGTATATGCTGTATTTTTTTTCATTTGCTATTTTTTTTCCCATGAAAGTGGAGTTAACCTCTAAGAAAAACTTTATTTTACAGTGGTTGTCAACCCGTGACAACCACTTTAAACTACAGGTAAGCCTATAATAAGGCTTACCTGTAGGTGCCCTGCATATCTCCCAAACCTGCATGGTTTAGGAGATATACAGTGTACTAGCATTGCCGACGTCATTCAGCACATGCGCAGTGAAGAAACAGCCTCCATGCCGTTTCTTCACTGAGATCGTGCCATGGCTGGCGGCTACTGCGCGCATGCGCGGGAGTGACATCACGTGACTCCGGCCAGTCACAGAGCCAGAGTCGTGGCCCCGGAAGGAAGAGGGGCAGAAGATGGACGTGGCCAGCACAGGGGACATCGCAGGCTTCATTTGCAGGTAAGTGACACATAGTAGCCCATTATGCTTCTACTTTGCAGGGGAATATAGAGGAAGTAAACCCCATCAGGGTTTACTTCCTCTTTGACATTATAATGTTATTTAGGCTCTGTTTAAACAATGCAGGTGCAAAAGAGCACATGCGTGCTTTCTGCACATTCCTGCACATTGTGTGTAATGCAGCTCATTCATTTCACCTATGCACCCATAGGCTTTTGCTGTCATCAGTCAAATTGCTGGGTGGAGGGGGCAGGGGCATGGGCTTGGCACAGGCCAGGAACATGCATGATGGGTGTCACCTTAGGAGCTGGCTATCAGGGCAGACAACCACAAACAGGTGGGGGATTGTGGCTCTGGGACAGAACATGTTAAAAAAGACAATTTTAAAGCCCTTATTTAATGTTAGTGTTGATCTCTCCTTCTAAAATAAACAAAACAAAAAAAAAAGATCTGAGGGTTTAATATCACTTTAAAGCACATTTAGTAACAATGAGGGGCTATTTGTACATGGGAGCAGATACCACTATTTGTTGGATGCTGCAATTCCTCGCATTACCCCCATATGAGTCCGTGAACTGCTGTGATATAAAATACTTTGTCAGGTCAGCAGAACTTGCTATTTTTGGGCTCTGGAAGAATCTCTTTAAAAGAGCATCAACATTGCATCGGAGTATACATAAATTATTTGCAAACTGGGAAAAGCCTTAAAGTTATGGTTGGGAGAGGGCTTAATAGATGAGAAGAGCAAATCTTTGCTGGAGCAGAGAATTCATGTTGGAGAAAGTTCAGACATAAAGGTCAGACAAAGGTAAGACAAATATGCTATAAAGGAGCTGCTTTTGCTAAACTGGGTTTTTATTAAAGCTGAAAACAGCTAAATACTCCAATGAAATACATACAGTGGGTACGGAAAGTATTCAGACCTCCTTAAATTTTTCACTCTTTGTTATATTGCAGCTATTTGCTAAAATCATTTATGTTAATTTTTTCCCCTCATTAATGTACACACAGCACCCCATATTGACAGAAAAACACAGAATTGTTGACATTTTTGCAGATTTATTAAAAAAGAAAAACTGAAATATCACAAGCCCCTAAGTATTCAGACCCTTTGCTCAGTATTTAGTAGAAGCACCCTTTTGATCTAATACAGTCATGAGTCTTTTTGGGAAAGATGCAACAAGTTTTTCACACCTGGATTTGGGGATCCTCTGCCATTCCTCCTTGCAGATCCTCTCCAGTCCTGTTAGGTTGGATGGTAAACGTTGGTGGACAGCCATTTTTAGGTCTCTCCAGAGATGCTCAATTGGGTTTAAGTCAGGGCTCTGGCTGGGCCATTCAAGAACAGTCGTGGAGTTGTTGTGAAGCCACTCCTTCGTTATTTTAGCTGTGTGCTTAGGGTCATTGTCTTGTTGGAAGGTAAACCTTTGGCCCAGTCTGAGGTCCTGAGCACTCTGGAAAAGGTTTTCGTCCAGGATATCCCTGTACATCTTTCCCTCGATTGCAACCAGTCGTCCTGTCCCTGCAGCTGAAAAACACCCTCACAGCATGATGCTGCCACCACCATGCTTCACTGTTGGGACTGTATTGGACAGGTGATGAGCAGTGCCTGGTTTTCTCCACACATACCGCTTAGAATTAAGGCCAAAAAGTTCTATCTTGGTCTCATCAGACCAGAGAATCTTATTTCCCACCATCTTGGAGTCCTTCAGGTGTTTTTTAGCAAACTCCATGCAGGCTTTCATGTGTCTTGCACTGAGGAGAGGCTTCCATCGGGCCAATCTGCCATAAGGCTCTACTCCCCCGATAGCTCAGTTTGGCCGGACGGCCAGCTCTAGGAAGGGTTCTGGTCGTCCCAAACGTCTTCCATTTAAGGGTTATGGAGGCCACTGTGCTCTTAGGAACCTTAAGTGCAGCAGAAATTTTTTTGTATCCTTGGCCAGATCTGTGCCTTGCCACAATCCTGTCTCTGAGCTCTTCAGGCAGTTCCTTTGACCTCATGATTCTCATTTGCTCTGACATGCACTGTGAGCTGTAAGGTCTTATATAGACAGGTGTGTGGCTTTCCTAATCAAGTCCAATCAGTATAATCAAACACAGCTGGACTCAAATGAAGGTGTAGAACCATCTCAAGGATGATCAGAAGAAATGGACAGCACCTGAGTTAAATATATGAGTGTCACAGCAAAGGGTCTGAATACTTAGGACTATGTGATATTTCAGTTTTTCTTTTTTAATAAATCTGCAAAAATGTCAACAATTCTGTTTTGCTATCAATATGGGGTGCTGTGTGTACATTAATGAAGAAAATAAATGAACTTAAATGATTTTAGCAAATGGCTGCAATATAACAAAGAGTGAAAAATTTAAGGGGGTCTGAATACTTTCCGTACCCACTGTATAAGACAGCCGTTTTGCCCATCAAAGGATTTGTAATTTTGTCCATCCAGTCCTGAGGTTTACTTAGCTCTGCTACCTAGCACAGCCCTGTCTTGCAGGGCAGGAGATTTATTTTCTCTTTCTTTCATTGACGGACGCAGCCTCTTAATCTTGACATGTGGGGTATGCACCTTTTATCAGGAGTAGACTAGGCAGAACACAGTTCAGACAAAAAGCAAGCTAGCCCCTCCCAGGGGGCAGTCCTCACTCTGCATAACCCCCTCCACTCTGCTAGTACTTCAGTTTTATTCTGCCTAGTGCAAGGAGTGGACCTGGCTCTCTGCTGGGATCTGCGGTTCCCCAATTTTTTTGTTTTTCTCAAGCTATCTGATGAAGATTGCAATCAAGCAGCCAGCTGGGTGACAGGCTGGAGATCTTTAGGTCCAGGTAGTCTCCCCAGCGCGGCCGATGGATGCGAGCCGTCCCTTAGCTTTTTGCGGGGTCGGCCGCATCGGGCCAGCGCACTGAGTGAGCTTTCAGTTTGGCTGTGGCTCGCGTCGAGGTGTCACACGGCCGGCAGCTCCCCCCCACCTATAGGGGCGGCAGGTCTGTCTCGGGTGGCTACCCGCTGCGCCCGTCTGGAAGGGTGAGTATGCTTCCCTCTCCCCCCGCTCGGTGCAGAGGGGGGCTGGCGGATGTCCCCCCCATCCGGGCGTGGGTGGTTCGGGTCATCCCTCACACACCCCCGCCGCTTTTCCGCCTCAGTTGCTGCTGTTCTGAGTCCCCTGGCCATGCAGCGACCGCCGACATTTTTTCGGGGCCGGCTGCCATTTTGCCGGAGTCGTGGCCATTTTGTGGTGGTTTTTGGCCTCTGGTGTGTGCTCGGCAGCCATTTTTGGTTGGTCTCCTGATGGGCAAATAGCATGTACTTTGGCGCCGTTTCCTCATTCTGGAGGAATGCTCCCCCACACGTCAACACGTGTGGGGGAGCTCTCAGCAGCAGCAGCAGCAGTGGAGGCAGAGTGGCAGACTTCAGCAAGTATAGCTGGCTTCTCCCTGGGATGCTGGTAGTGGCGCAGTGCGGGTCCTCCTGTGCATTTCCGGTCCGCTGTGCGGGGGCAACTGAGGGGTGGCCTGTGGTGGGTGTGCGGCCTGTAGGCCTCACTGGTGTCCAGGGGTAGCGCAATGGTGGCTGAACCAGGCATGTCTGTTCCGGAAGTCTCCGCGGAGGCTCCGGTGGCGCTGGGACCTGTAGTCCCACTGTACAAACTGACTTCAATTCTGGAGGAGTTTCTCGCCCGGGTGGAACCGGTCCATGGTAGGGGGGTAGCGTCCACCCCCTCCCCCATCCTCTGAAGAGGATTCGGAGCCGGAAGGAGGCTATGTGATCACAGGAACCCCCGTGCATCTGTCGGATGGGGAATTGGACCCTTCTGACGGTGAGGAGGAGCAGGGGGCCACTGTAGCACGGGAAAAGGTGTTGGTGGGCTCCCTGGTGGCTGCCATCCGCGGGACGCTGCATTTGGGCCAGGCCGGGATGTCGCAGGAGGCGGCTTACGCCTTTGGGTCCCATAGGCCGGCTCAGGCCCCTAAGGTGTTCCCTTATGTGCCTTATTTTGACCACTTTGTCTACAAGGAATGGCAGCATCCTCAGAATTCGTTCTCATTACCAAAACAATTTTCTGTGCACTATCCTTTTGAGGATAGCTTGTTGCAGAAGTGGGTGTCCCCCCCTGTGGTAGACCCGCCGGTGGCCCACCTGAACAAGGCTACCACTATCCCGATGGAGGGTTCTCCATCATTTAAGAATCCAGCTGACAGGCGGACGAAGGCGGTGTCCAAGGCAATGTTCCTGGTGGCGGGGGCGGGCATGCGGCCGGTACTGGCGTCAGCAATGGTGGCGCAGACACTCACCGAGTGGGCGACAGTGTTGCACAAGGATTTGGGGGACCTCGTGGTGCAGCTGGCTGACCAGCTGGCGCAGGGTCTCAGGTACCTCTGCGACGCCGCCTTGGACGTAGCTCCCATGCTGTCAAAACTGACAGTTTTTGCGATCATCATTAGACGGCTGCTGTGGCTAAGGTGCTGGTCGGGCGACCATGCGTCGAAGAAAGGCCTCACGGACCTGCCATTTCAGGGAGGTTGGCTTTTTGGGACTTTCCTGGATGAGATCATTAAGGATTTCACTGGAGAGTACTTTTCTTCCGGAACCCAAGCGGCGAGAGCAACGCCGAAAACATGGCCCCTCTTTTTCTACTCAGAAGCATTTTTTTCAGGCGCCCGCTGCACCAGGCGTGGGTAATCGGTCCGGCAAGGCTGCCGCAGGGAACCAGAAGCATCCCTGGCAGCGCAAGTCCACGAAGGCGGAGGAGAAGCCCGCCTCCGCATGATGGGTTGCCCCCGCCTGACGCTCGGGTGGGGGGTCGGCTTTTGGGGTTTGCGGACCGGTGGACCGCCCGCATCTCAGATCTCTAGGTGCGAGAGGTGGTGTCGTCCGGGTACAAGATTCTGTACCCGGACAGGTTCTTCCCCCTCAAATCTGAGACTCCCTCCGGGGCGTCGGCAAGCTCTGTTTGGGGCTGTCCAGGCTCTGTTCGAGCAGGGGGTGATTGTCCCGGTACCTCCTGCGGAACGGTTACGCGGGTTTTATCCCAACCTCTTTGTGGTTCCAAAGAAGGATGGAGTCAGACCGGTTCTGGACCTAAAGGTGCTCAATCACTTTGTCAAGGCGCGCATATTCAGGATGGAGTCAGTCCGCTCTGTCTTCGCTGCGCTGTGCCAGGGGGATTTCCTGGCTTCTCTGGACATCAGGGACGCATACCCCCACGTTCCCATTTGTGTTCAGCATCAGCGTTTCCTGCATTTCGCGGTGGGGGACCTCCACTACCAGTTTGTGGCTCTCCCCTTCGGCCTAGCCTCCGCTCTGCGAGTCTTCAAGAAGCTGTTGGCTCCAGTGCTGGCTCTGCTTTGACGGCCTGGCTATTGAATCCCAGGTACTGAGGGATAGGGGGGTCTCTGATTCAGTGATCCCCACCATGCTTAAGGCACGTAAGTCCACATCACGCAAGATTTATCACCGCACCTGGAAGGCTTATATTGCTTGGTGCGAGGCAGGGGGGTGGAACCCCCCGTTCCTTTTCAGTGGCTCGTGTGCTGGCCTTTCTTCAGCAAGGCCTGGTTCAAAAACTGGCGTTGAGTACCCTAAAGGGTCAGATTTCTGCCCTAGCGATTCTTTTTCAGCGTCCGTTAGCGACGCACTCTTTGATCCGTACGTTTGTACAGGGGGTACGTCATGTGGTCCCTCAGGTGCGGTCGCCCCTGGCGCCATGGGATCTGGACCTGGTACTGTCAGTACCGCAGAAGCCGCCATATGAGAAGATCAGAGACATTTCTTTGCAGTTGCTCTAGCAAAAGGTGGCCTTCTTGGCGGCCATCACATCTGCCAGGCGGGTGTCTGACTTGGCGGCGTTGTCTTGTAAGTCTCCCTACTTGGTCCTGCATAAGGACAAGGCGGTGCTGCGCCCATTTCCTTCATTTCTACCGAAGGTGGTTTCCTCTTTTCACATTAATGAGGACATTGTCCTTCCTTCCTTGTGTCCGCGCCCGTCACATCCTAGGGAGACTGCTTTGCACTCCATGGATGTGGTTAGGGCTTTGCGGGTGTATTTGTTGACCACGTCCTCCTTCCGGAGGTCGGACGCGCTGTTCGTGGTGGCCGATGGACCGCGCAAAGGGCTGGCGGCCTCGTCGGCCACTATCTCGCGTTGGATCAGACAGACTGTGACCCGTGCGTATGAGGTTCGGGGTCAAGAACCCCCTTACTCTTACGTTCACTGACAGACGCAGCCCTTCTTATAACACGTGGGTTTATGCTCATATCACTAGGAGTAGACTAGGTAAAATAAAACAAAAGCATAGGTTGGCCCCTCCCAGGGGGTCGTCCTCACATTAGCATATAACCCGCTGCTAGACAATAGCATATCAGTTTTTATTGCCTAGTGCAAGGAGTTAGACCTGGTTCCCTATGGGATCTGCGTTCTTCTGAGGTTTTTTCTGATGAAGACCGCTGGTGGTATAGAGGATATCTAGAATCCAAAAACTTTCCCCAGTCTGGCCAACGTCTGTGCGAGCTACCCTTAGCCTTGGCCGGGACACGCTGCATAGGGCCCGTTCCGTGCGGGCTGCCAGTGGCTGATCCCACTTGTGCCCAGTGACTGGTTTGTTCCTGTCCAGTGGCCTGGCCAGCAGCATCCCTCTCCGTGGGGAGGAAAATCTGCTCCGGGTGGCTACGCCCATCGGATCGGTGAGTGGACCCCTCTTCCGTCCTAGGGGCGCGGAGAGGGGCACCTGGGCAGCTTCTGAGGTAGCCGGCCGGTGGGGGCTTATTAGAGGGGACGCATCTGGGGTTGTAATCTCCCGTTCCCCCCCCACTCCCCCTCCCCCCCGCGGTACCACACCCCGCACTGACCATTTTGAGCATTGTATTCAGGCGATTCACCGCCATTTTGTGGTGGATCACAGTTCGTTCGCCGCCATTTTGCCATAGCTGTTTTCAGCCTGTCCTCTGGTGGCCCCCAGTGGCTTTTCTTGGTATTACGAGGAAGTGATAA
>BLSH010037332.1:1822833-1847633 GCA_018402905.1 Glandirana rugosa
TCCCCAGTCCGGCCAACGTCTGTGCGAGCTACCCTTAGCCTTGGCGGGGACACGCCGTATAGGGCCCGTTCCGTGCGGGCTGCCAGTGGCTGATCCCACTTGTGCCCAGTGACTGGTTTGTTCCTGTCCAGTGGCCTGGCCAGCAGCATCCCTCTCCGTGGGGAGGAAAATCTGCTCCGGGTGGCTACGCCCATCGGATCGGTGAGTGGACCCCTCTTCCGTCCTAGGGGCGCGGAGAGGGGCACCTGGGCAGCTTCTGAGGTAGCCGGCCGGTGGGGGCTTATTAGAGGGGACGCATCTGGGGTTGTAATCTCCCGTTCCCCCCCCACTCCCCCTCCCCCCCGCGGTACCACACCCCGCACTGACCATTTTGAGCATTGTATTCAGGCGATTCACCGCCATTTTGTGGTGGATCACAGTTCGTTCGCCGCCATTTTGCCATAGCTGTTTTCAGCCTGTCCTCTGGTGGCCCCCAGTGGCTTTTCTTGGTATTACGAGGAAGTGATAAAAACGGCAGAGGCACTTCCGTTTTCGCTTGGACAGCGCGGCTGACAGACGCGGCGGTGCAGGCTCTTGAAGTGGAGTGTTTTTTCATTGCTCATTCCGGTCACAGCGCTGAGGCATCAAAAAACAGCAAGTATAGCTGGCTCCCCCTGGGTGCTTGCTTGTAGCGGTGGGTGCAATCCTTCCAGGTCTCCCTGGCTGATTGGTGGGGTAGAGGTGGTGGTCACACAGTGGGGGTGCCGGAAGTCTGGGATGTCAGAGGCCGGCAGTGCTATGGCAGGGGTACCTGCGGAACAACAATCCACGCCGGGGTCCCTGGTGTCCTTGAAACAGCTGAGGGCAGTATTTGGTGAATTCTTTCCCTGGGCGGGGGACCCGACTCCGGGGGGCCCCAAAAAATGCCCGCCCCCCGTCATTCTTCTGGGGAGGATTCGGAACCAGAGAGCGCCTCAGTGGTCACGGGGAACCCCGTGGAGCTATCAGAGGGTGAACTGATACCCTCAGACGGTGAAGATGATCAGGGGGCTTCATCTTCGCACGACAAAGTGATAGTGGCTGCCCTGATCACTGATATTCGTGAGTCCATGCGGCTTGACCAAGCAGGGGAGTCGCATGAGTCCGCATATATTTGTGGGTCGCTTAAGCCCCCTAGGTCCCCCAGAGCCTACCCTTATGACCAGGTTTTTGAACAGGCGGTGTTCAAGGAATGGCTGCGGCCGCAAAATTCCTTTGCTTTACCCAAAAGCTTTGCTGTTCGCTACCCCTTTGAGGATAGTTTTACTAAGAGATGGGCTTCCCCAGCAGTGGACCCACCAGTGGCCCATCTGAATAAGGCAATGACCATTCCCTTGGAGGGGTCTCCGTCTTTTAAAGAGGCAGTGTCTAAGGCACTGTTCTTGTTGGCTGGGTCAGCCATGCGGCCAGCTCTGGCGGCTGCTATGGCAGCGCAATCTCTTTTCGAATGCGCTACCACATTACACTCTGGTTTGACTTGTGAGTGTGCGCAGGCTGAGGTGCAATGGGCACAACACTTGGAAGAGGGTCTCCGGCGGGTGCTGTGGTTCCGCTCTTGGTCAGGCGACCAGGCGTCGAAGAAAGCTCTTACGGATCTTCCCTTTCAGTACTTTCCTTCCAGAGCCAAAACGGTGGGATTTTCGCCATAGGCAGGACCCTGTTTCTTCAGGCCAGAAGAAGTTTTTCTGTGCGCCCGGCTCAGTGGGTAAGGGTTTCAAGTCTGGTAAGGCTTCCGCTGGGCCCAGTAAAAGGCCTTAGCAAAGTAAGTCTGAAAAAACGAAGGATAAGTCAACCTCCGCATGATGGGTTGCCGGTTACTGGGGTTCGCAGACAGATGGACTGCCTGCATCACCGATCGGTGGGTGCTGGAGGTGGTGTCCCCCGGGTACAGGATAGAATTCATCTCTCTACCCCCAGAAAGGTTCTTCCCTTCAAACTTAAGACTCCCTCAGGGACGTCGGGAGGCGCTTCTAGGCGCCGTTCGGGTGCTTCCTGAACAGGGGGTGATTGTACCGGTACCCACGGTGGAAAGATTTCACGGGTTTTACTCAAACCTCTTTGTGGTGCCCAAAAAGGGCGGTGTCAGGCCAGTTCTGGACCTGAAGGCACTAAACTGCTTTGTAAAGACAAAAAGATTCAGGATGGAGTCCATCCGCTCGGTCGTGGCCTCCCTGCACCAAGGGGAATTCATGGCGTCCCTGGATATCAAGGACGCGTATCTCCACGTTCCAGTTTGTCACAGGCACCAGCGTTTTGCAGTGGGGGATCTGCATTACCAGTTTGTGGCTCTCCCCTTCGGTCTGGCTTCGGCTCCCCGAGTGTTCACCAAGGTGGTGGCCCCGATGCTGGCGCTGTTGAGACAGAGAGGTATCGCGGTGGTAGCATACCTCGACGATTTACTCCTGAGAGCAGAGTCGGCCGCAGCTCTGGAGGAAAACGTGATAATCACGGTGTCGACGTTAAAAGATTTCGGTTGGCTGATCAACCTGCAGAAGTCGTCGTTGACTCCATCCTGCCATCTGGAATACCTGGGTCTGATTCTGGACACGGTGCAGGCAAGGGTGTTTTTACCGCCAAACAAGCTCCTGACACTTCAGGCAGCAATGCGAACCCCGTTATCACGCCAGTGGTCCTCCTTACGGTTCTGTATGCGAGTGTTGGGGCTCATGGTGTCGGCTTTCGAATCAATACCTTACGCCCAGAGTCACACTGGGCTCCTGCAGAAGGCGATTTTGTCGCAATGGGACAAATCTCCCCTATCCCTAGACAGACTGATCAGGTTGGATCATCAGTCCCAGGGATCCTTGGTTTGGTGGATTCGGGCTCCAGCCCTAAAATTAGGAAAATGTTTCCTCCCCCTCAATTGGCCGATAGTAACAACGGATGCCAGCCTATCGGGCTGGGGAGGGGTCCTGGGTCAGTTTTCTGCCCAGGGCTGTTGGTCAGCTCAGGAAGCTTGTCTTCTGATAAATGTATTGGAGCTGAGACCGATCAGACTTTGTCTGTCCCGTTGGTCGGTAAGGCTGCGAGGCCTCCCTGTCCGGGTTCAGTCGAACAATGCCATGGCTGTGGCATATGTGAACCATCAGGGCGGAACAAGAAGCTCGGCAGCAGCCGCGGAGGCGGCTCTCATCCTTTGGTGGGCAGAACTTCACGTGCCAGCTCTCTCCACAATCTACATTCCAGGCGTGGAAAACTGGCAGGCGGACTTTCTCAGCCGTTGGACTCTGGATCAAGGGGAATGGTTCCTACATCCAGAAGTGTTCCGCCAGATTTGCCTCAAGTGGGGCACGCCAGAGGTGGACCTCATGGCCTCCAGATTAAATCACAAGGTACGGACCTTTGTGTGCAGATCAAGAGATCTGTTGGCGGTCACCACGGACACACTGGTAGCACCCTGGGGTCGGTATCGGCTACTGTACGTCTTTCCTCCTCTGAAGCTTCTGCCGCGGGTTCTGCGCAGGATAGAAGCAGAGGGAATCCCGACAATCCTGGTAGCTCCGGATTGGCCTCGGCGTCCTTGGTACGATGATGTGGTGCGGATGGTGGCAGATGTCCCGTGGCGTCTTCCACTTCGCGAAGACCTACTGTCTCAGGGACCCATCTTGCACCCTGCTTTACCCTCGCTGGCTTTGACGGCTTGGCTATTGAGTCCCAGGTGTTGAGGGATAGGGGTGTCTCTGACTCCGTGATCCCTACTATGATTGAAGCGCGCAAGTGTACTTCATGTAAGATTTATCATAGGGCCTGGAAGGCCTATATTGCCTGCTGTGAGGCGGGTGGTTGGAATCCCTGCTCTTATGCAATGTCCAGGGTGCTGACTTTTTTGCAGCAGGGACTAGACAAGAACCTGGCGTTAAGTACGCTTAAGGGTCAGATTTCGGCTCTGACGGTTCTTTTTCATCGACCCTTGGCGTCACATTCGTTGATCCGTACTTTTGTACAGGGTGTACGTCATGTCGCTCCTCGGATACGGTCGCCTCTGACGCAGTGGGATTTGAATCTGGTGCTTTCTGTGCTTCAGAAGCCACCATATGAGAATATTAGGGACATTCCCTTGCAGTTGCTGTCGCAGAAAGTGGCTTTCTTGGTGCCTGTTACGTCCGCTAGGCAGGTGTCTGAGTTGGCAGCGTTATCCTGCAAGTCACCTTACTTGGTCCTTCATAAGAACAAGGCGGTTTTGCGACCTTCCCCTTCTTTCCTTCCGAAGGTGGTTTCTTCTTTTCATTTGAATGAGGATATTGTTCTTCCCTCATTGTGCCCGCACCCGTCGCATCCCAGAGAATTTGAACTACATTCTTTGGATGTGGTGAGGGCCTTGCGGGTGTATTTGATTTCTACAGCTTCTTTTCGGAAGTCTGATTCTTTATTTGTGCTGACGGAAGGTTTGCGCAAAGGCATGGCGGCCTCGTCAGCTACCATTTCTCGTTGGATCAGGAAGACCGTGACTCATGCATATGAGGTTTGGGGCAAGGTTCCCCCTTTTCCAGTCACGGCTCATTCCACCAGGGCAGTTAGTACAGTTGTAACTTCCTGGGCTTTTAGACACCAGGCCTCGGTGTCTCAGGTGTGCAAAGCGGCTACTTGGGCCTCAGTGCACAAGTTTTACAAGGTTGAAGTTTCAGCATCTGTGGATGCTGCTTTTGGCCGCAAAGTTTTACAAGCGGCAGTGTAGGCGCGACTGGCACCGCCTGAGAGGGCTTTTTTTGTTGGGTACAGTTATTATAGTTTGCCCGCCCCTCTTGATTGACACAGCTTTGGGACGTCCCCACGTGTTATAAGAAGGGCTGCGTCTGTCAGTGAACGTAAGAGTAAAAGGGATTTTATTATAACTTACGTAAAATCCTTTTCTCTGAGTTCACTGACAGACGCAGCACCCACCCCTCTGTTGAGTTTGCACGGCTTGTTACGAACTGATATGCTATTGTCTAGCAGGGGGTTATATGCTAGGGTGAGGACGGCCCCCTGGGAGGGGCCAACCTATGCTTTTGTTTTATTTTGCCTAGTCTACTCCTAGTGATATGAGCATAAACCCACATGTTATAAGAAGGGCTGCGTCTGTCAGGGAACTCAGAGAAAAGGATTTTACGGTAAGTTATAATAAAATCCCTTTTTTCCGGTCACGGCTCATTCCACCAGGGCTATTAGCACTTCCTGGGCTTTCCGACACCAAGCGTCGGTATCTCAGGTGTGCAAGGCTGCCACTTGAACTTCTGTGCACACCTTTGCTAAGTTTTACAAAGTTGATGTGTCGGCATCTGCGGATGCTGCTTTTGGCCGCAAAGTTTTGCAGGCGGCGGTGTAGGCGCGTCTGGCGCCTCCCGGAGAGTTTTTGTTTGGTACAGTTGTTATTGTTGTTGCCCACCCCTCTTTGTTTGACACTGCTTTGGGACGTCCCCACATGTCAAGATTAAGAGGCTGCATCCGTCAATGAACAAAAGAGAAAATATAATTTTTTGACTTACCGTAAAATCATTTTCTCTGAGTTTATTGACGGACACAGCACCCACCCCTCTGTGTTCTGAGTTTGTACTGCTTGTTACGAACTGAAGTACTAGCAGGGCGGAGGGGGTTATGCAGAGTGAGGACTGCCCCCTGGGAGGGGCTAGCTTTCTTTTTGTCTGAACTATGTTCTGCCTAGTCTACTCCTTGTAAAAGGTGCATACCCCAC
This sequence comes from Glandirana rugosa, assembly GCA_018402905.1. Classification (NCBI taxonomy): domain Eukaryota; kingdom Metazoa; phylum Chordata; class Amphibia; order Anura; family Ranidae; genus Glandirana; species Glandirana rugosa. Next base: position 1,828,523 of record BLSH010037332.1, read on the forward strand.
ATGTCAAGATTAAGAGGCTGAATCCGTCAATGAACTTAGAGAAAAGGATTTTACAGTAAGTCAAAAAATCCTATTTTTTTCTCCATTGGCTCCTGCTGCTGTCAATCAAATCCTGGGAGGTGGGAGCAGGGTGGTGTTGTGTGTGTGTCACGTACCTGGTGGGTGAGTCTGACAGTGCAGCGGGCAACCTCTCTTGCGGCCCTGGTTTGGGAACCCCTGATAGAGAAGACAGGAAGCTCCGGAGCACAGGGGGGCATGAGGGCTGAGATGGATGTAGATGATGTACAGATCCCTCAGAGGCTCGTGCTAGGCAGAAGATTGGTCGTACAGGCCGGGTCGGTAACTGGCGGACAAGTGCGGTACAGTAGGAGCAAGCAGGCGGATAGTCGGGTACAGGCAGGGTCGTCAACAAGCGGGCAGCAGAGGTACAAAGGATCAGGCAGAAGGAGGGTCATAGGCAAGCTGAGGGTCGGTGCAGGCAGAGTTCATGCAGAGTAGGGCAAGCCGGGTCACAGGCACAGGAAATCTCAGGAAAGTAGTCATAGAACACTTCAGGAAACGCTGTAGATCAGACAGCACTCGCTGTAGGGTGAGCTGGGTTGAAATAGAGCTGTTTGGCGCTGTTTCCGGCTCCGGCGCGCGCACGGGCGCGTGACCGCGCAAATAGCACAGAAAAGCCATCTTTTGCAGGATTTCTCCTAACAGTGTGTGTCAATATATGCAAACAGCCTGGCTTAGGATCGAGCCAGCATGTGTGCCACCATAGCAAGCAGCTTGCTATGGGGACACTTGGAAGGGAGGAGGAGCCAGGAGAGCTAGTGGGAGACCCCTGAAGAAGACGTTTGGAGCTGCTCTGTGAAAAACCATTACACAAAGCAGGTAAATACAACATGTTTATAATTTAAAATAATATGATCAAACCTTCACAATCACTTTAAAGAAAAAAAATAACAAACATGTTATACTTACCTGCGCTATGCATTTGGTTTTGCACAGAGTGGCCCAGATCCTCTTCTCGGGTCCCTCTTCTGTGCTCCTGGCCCCTCCCTCCTGTTGAGTGCCCCCACAGCAAGCAGCTTGCTGTGGTGGCACAAGCTGAGTCACAGCTCCGTGTGTCCATTCAGACACGGAGCTGCAGCCCGCCTCTACCCCCCTTACTCTCCTGATTGGCTGACTGACTTTGGTTGACAGCATCGAGAGCCAATCACGACGTGCTGCTGTCTTAACCAATGATGAGGGGAGTCCTGGGCAGCTAAGACACTTTGGCTACATCGCTGGATAAAGATGGGGCTCACAGAAGATTGATGGGGGGATGCTGCCCACAGAAGGTTTTTTTTTATGTTAACCACTTCAATACCAGGCACTTTCCCCCCTTTCCCGCCAGACCAATTTTCAACTTTTAGCGCTGTTGCATTTTGAATGACAATTGCGCGGTCGTGCAACACTGTACATAAAAAAATATATATATAATTTTTTTCCCCACAAATAGAGCTTTCTTTTGGTGGTATTTGATCACCTCTGGGATTTTTATTTTTTTCACTACAAATAAAAAAAGATCAAAAATTAAAAACAAATAATTTTGTTCCGTCACAAAATGTTGTAAATAAGTACATTTTCTCCTTCACTGATGAGGCTACACTGACGGGCACTGATTAGGCAGTACTGATTGGGACTGATGAGGTGGCACTTATATGTAGCACTGATAGGCAGCACGGATAAGCAGCACTGATGGGCACTGATATGCAGCGCTGATGGGCACTGATAGGTGGCACTGGGCACTGGTAGGTGGCACTGGTGTGCACTTATAGGTGGCACTGGTGGGCACTGATAGGCGGCACTGTTAGGAAGCAGCTATAAGGATGGCACTGGCAGATATCACAGTTGAGCACAGTGCCATCCCTATTGGGCATTGTGTGCGTCTTACCTTGTGGTCTTGGGTGGCATCCCTGGTGGTCCCTGGGTGGCATTCTTGGTGGTGTTGGGCAGGCTCCCTTGATGGTCCTGTGTGGCGATCCTAGGGGAAGCTGCTCTGATAAACAATCAGTGCAGACCCCCACTGTCAGGAGAGCCGCCGATCGGGTCTCCTCTACTCACGTCTGCAGACGCAAGTAGAGGAAAAGCAGATAAACGGCTCTTCCTGTTTACACTGTGATCAGCCGCGATTCATCACAGCTGATCACATGGTAAAGAGCTTCTGACAGAAGCTCTTTACCTAGATCGGAGATGCGGTGTGTCAGACTGACACACCACACCACCGATTGCTGCACGCCCCCGCGCGTCATCTTGCTGGATGTCATATGATGCCCAGTCTGGATAACTGAACCACTTGCCGCCCATCATTCTACATACGGTGGTAGGGAAGTGGTTAATGCATAGAATGCATTACAACGCCTTTAATGTTGTATTAATGAATACAGAGCTGCATTCATTTGTTTTTTTTTATATGGCTGAAGTTTAGAAGAACTCTAACTAAAAATAATAAGATACAAATAAAACGCTATAAAAAAGAAAATAAAAAAGCTTTCTCTGCAATATTTATCTTCAGTCCAATTTCCACGGTAGCACTTTTTCTGCCACTAGATGTCCTCAGTCTAATGGCCAGCATCACTCAATCCACTACCCAGGTCTTTCTGGACACACCCCAGTCTGTGACTGGACAGGGAAAGGAGAAGTAGCAGAGTGAGGAGCTCATCTCTCTCTCTCTCAGCTTTCTCCTCCTATAAGCATGCTTCTTGTCAGAACTTACTGCCCATTTGTACTGCTTCTTCCTTTCACGCTCCAACCCTGCTGTACTATGACCGTAAAAATGACATTTTGGAAATACATTTACTTATGTACTAAGGAATACAGATCTGCATTATTTGCATCTTCTATATCTGTCTAGATTTCAGCTTTAAGGAAACTTGTACTAAGTAAATATGTGGGTTGCTGTTGTAGCACCCTCTAGTGTGCTACTAGAATAGTGCAGGCAAATATATTGACTCATGGAGAAATGAGTCTGAATCTGGGTCAGGGTTTACTGCAGGTCAGGCTGGATGACTCACAGAGGCAGGTCTCTGGTGCGTCCCCCTGGGTCTGGAAGTTTGAAGAAACTTTTAGAAGTTAGTGGGACGAGGCCAGGAGGATTGATCTGCATATTTAGGGGAACCTGGCCAATCTATAGACCTACTGTCCTGGCAGTGTGGCTGAGCCAGCCCTTAAATATGAATAAGTCATGCTAGCAGGGGAGTCGGGTGGAAGATGGAGTGCTGAGGAGGCTGTTGGTGGTCAAGAGGGGTTTCCTAGGTCTAGGGGGACCCCATCTCCAGGCTGGGCTCGAGCTGGCTCAGGAAGATCCATTCAGCAGGGCGGTTTGAACAGGATTCTTGCCTGAGAGTGGGAGCAAGGAGGACAGAGAGAGTACATCAGCACACCTATGGATTTTTAAGGGGAGAGACTGCCATATGTAGCAAGCTTTCTAAAAGGATATATCTTTTATCCTTGCCCTGGGAGATTTACAGAACAGCCAGGAGGGCTGGTAGTGCCTGCGAGCAGTGGAGCTGGAAGCAGTTCTACATAGGAGAGGATAAACTCCTGCATGCAGTTTGTCTAAATTTTGTGCTTTTTCCAAGAGGGGCTAAGAGCTTCTAGTCTGTAATGGACTTTTACTACTAATCCTAAAAGACTGTATTTGTGCAGGAAGGAAAGCAGTCCTGGACTTTTTGTATAGCGGAAAAAAATTGCCCCCTTTTGTTGTTCTTTGATTCAAGCTGGGCATCCCATTAATCCCTTCACTCCATCCAAGTTTTACCCTTAATAAAACATCAAAACAAAGCCAAAGGACTGACTTGTGCTTGAATGCAAGCAGAGAATGCATGTTGCCTGTCTGTCACGTACTGGTCGGAGGCTATAGTGCAGAGAGGGCTCCCCTTGCGGCTAAGTGCAGTACACCCCTGAAGATGGTACAGAAGGGACCAAAGAAGCACAGGTTGTCAGATGGGTTCTGTAGAGTAGGACCAATGAACACCTAATGTTTACTGGATGCAGCAGGATACACAGATGGGCAGGAGTCTCTTCGAAAACCTCAGTAGTACTTGGCAGTAGTGCACACATTAGATGGTAGTGAAAGCCAGGCCAGGGGCCAAACACGGGGGATCCATCAGGAGCAGAGACAGGTATCAAAACAGGAACTAGCCGAGGTCATACACAGGAAGGCAAGCCAAGAATAAATAGCAAAATCCGTAATGCAAGCCATGGTCATATACTGGAGACAGCAGCAGAGTCGGCAGAACAAGCCAGGGGTCAAAGCCAGGAGAGATCAGACAGGTCAGATACAAGCCAGGACACAACAGGAAATCCATGGGTAAAGGCACAGGAAGGCTGATGACAATCCATTAATTCGTGAGAGGTGCTACTGTCCTTATATAGGCCAGTGGATAGGCATTTAGCAAGCTTTGCTTTCGCCATAGCGCGCCATTCGCTAATGCACATGTGCAAATTAGTGAGACTGTATTGGATGTTGGCATTTTTGCCAAATCTTCTTGTAATACTTCGCTGACACTGGCTGTGCATACGTAGGGGAGCCAATTACCAGAAGCCCCTGCAGGGTAGTGCTACACTGTTGCTAACCTTTACTTCTGAAAATGTTAATTCCCTGGCTGTCATGCTAATCCAATACTTTTAACCACTTTCCTACCATGTTATAGCTGAAAGATGGCTACAGAGTTGTTCTCTTAGAGGGTGTCCATGGACGTCCTCACAGAATCGCACCTCCTGCGGGTACCCATCAGGCATGCTCTGTGACCACTGTGTCCTTTAGACACAGCTGATCATGGTAAAGGGCCAAGCACAGCGGCCCTTTACCATGTGACCAGCTGTGTCCAATCACATGTAAACAGACTTGCCAGTTATCAGCATTTCTTTCCTCCAACACTGTGTCTGTGTGAGGAAAGAAGAGCCAATAACCAGCAACACTGACAGGGCACTGCATTGCTTACACTGATAATAAGGGCACTGATCATCAGTGCCCGGATTATCAGTGCAGCCCCATCAGTGCAGGTTATCAGGGCCCAACAGTGCTGCCTATCAGTGCCCATCAGTGCTACTTATCAGCGCCCATTGGTGCTGTCTATCAGTGCTGCCTCATCAGTACAGAAGAAAAATTACTTATTTGCAAAATTCTATAACAGAAACTTAGGAAAACATTTTTTTAAAAAAATCTTTGAAAGCTCAGGCTTTCAGGGGCTCGCTGAGAGGCTCTGTGAAATCAGCAAACTGGATTTCAGCCCGCTGTCTGCTGAAAAAAAAATGGGTCACAGGCAATGGTGGCCCATCCATTAGGGGTGCATGGGCACCGACCCTCCTATCCATGCATTCGACCCCCTGATCTACATTCAGGGCACCAGACCATGGATTCCAATTGGGGGGGGTGATTTTTTTTGAAGCACGTGATTAGAGCCAGAGGCTCTAATAGGCTTCAAAAAAGGGTGGGCTTTGTGTGACAATAGTGAATGAATATTCACTATTATCACACTGATTCTCCTCCCAGCCAAGAGGAGAAGCCTTTCTATTGGAGGAGAAGGCATACAGAGTGAGTGACGGGGGGGTAAAGTCCGTCTGCCGCCCCCCCCAACCGATGGAGCACCAGCCGCCACTGGTCACAGAACCAACTGCTCTCCTGTGATCCACAGGAGAAGTACAGCCAAATGAGCTTTGGCTGTACTTCTCCTGTAAGCTAACAGTGTGCATGAGGCCCTAGGGTGTCTCCACTCAGGATGGAGGGGCAACAGAGACACCCTTCAACAGCAGAATTGTCAGTCTGGGGGGTGGGGTGTTAGATGTACTGGCAGATTTCGATGGACTTGAGTAATATGTTAAAACTGAACTCCAGCCAGTGGTGGCATGTCCATCAGGGGCGCCGCCCTCTGATCCATGCACTCAGCCCCTAATCTCCATGCAGGGTGCTGAACGCATGGATTTTTTTTTTTGAAGCATGTGATTAGAGCAGGAGGCTCTAATTGGCTTCAAAAAGGGTGGGCTCACCCACTTGTGTGACCAATCAGGAAGCGGCCCCTGATACCCAATTGGCCAGGAGTGTTTGGATGAGTCTCACCTGTTCAGCCGGGAGGAGAAGCATCGGCCCCTGCAGCAGCCTACCCCGGATTCAGCAGTGCACCACCTCCTCATCCTCCTCCCCGCAACCCCGCACCTCTACCACAGTATTGGGTAAGGTCACAGATTGCGCAGGGGTGGCTTTAGTGTGAGAGGGGCGCTGCTGTGATCGTTCAATGAAAGGATGACCACTGTGTTTGGTCAATAGATTGAGGGCCGTGTGGGGGGGGGGGGGGAGAGGTGGGTGACGTGTTGTGCTAGTGTGAGGTCCAGGTCTGTTTGCCCCCCCACCCAAATTTTAACCACCAGCCGCCCCTGACTCCAGCCAACACTCTGTAAGCAGTTACAGCAACAGTTTTTTTTTTCCTTTTGGGACAAACGTTTTACAGAAGTGAATGAAAGCTGGCCATGGTAAGCACCCCTGTCGGTGGTAAATAGTTTGTCTCCACCCTATAACTACCATTTTTGCTGGACAGCTTGGTCTGTGAAAGGAAGTTGAAAAATAACACGTGCTGGCCAGATTGCCAGGTGAAAATAAGGGCAAAAGGTCTAAGGAGCTGCAATATATTTCATAGTTGCATAGTAGGTAAGGTTGAATAAAGACAATAGTCCACCCAGTTCAACCTGTGGTGTCAGTGTCTATAATGCTTTCCCATATCCCTGTATGTTGTGTTCTTTAAGATATACATCCAAGAGTCTTTTAAAATTATTCATACTCCCCACAGCCACCACCAATTGTGGAAGAGAGTTCCACATCCTTTTTGCCCTGATGGCGAAGAACCCCCTGCCCAGTTTAAGGTTAAACCACTTCTCCTCCAGTCTCATTGTGTGGCCCTGTGTCTTCATACAATCCCTGGGACTGGATAGTTTTTTCCCTATGCTGGGATTCCCATTGAGGTATTTGTAGATCAATATCATGTCCTTTTTAACATTTTTTTTTACATTACTTTTTTTGGATTTAATACTGCTTTAACCTGCTTGGTGGTATTCCTGAGTGTGGCTCGGGGTGGAATTTCAGTACCATTAGCGGTAACCCCGAGCCACACTCGGGATTGCATCGCTGGATCCAAGGCAGCGTTACTCACCTTGTCCCCTGGATCCAGCAATGCCCCCGCTGTGTCTGCGGGCTGTGTACTCTGCCCAATGCCTCTGTGTGGCGGGCTCCGTTCCCTGCGAGCATCGCGCCGCATGGGGCAGAGACCGGCGGCAAATTCAAAAAGTGAAACACACAGCACATACAGTACACTGTGGTCTGTAAGATTACATTACTGTATGAAATCATTTCACATCCCCTTTGTCCCTAGTGGTTTGCCCAGTGCCCTGCATGCACTTTTATATTACATATGTCATTCTTTCTGCCTGGAAACTTGAGAATCTCCATGGCAACCAAAAAGTGTCCCTTTACGTCAAAAGTGGTTTTTGATCAGCTAGAAAACACCGATAGTAAATAAGAATCATTTGCAGAATTGAGTGATACTGATTTCTGGGGAAATTTATCATCAGACACTGAAAGTAACGACAGCGACAATTCTGCAACTGAGCAAATTTCAGTGTTTTTGATTTAATTACATTATTGAATACATTTTATTATTATTATATTATTATTTTTGATAATTCTTTTTAGATATTTATTATATTATGATTTCATGTTTCAAACGTTATCATACCCGGGATGTCTACTAGACTCTTGTTTGGACAGATTTAAGTGAGTTATTGCTAAGAATTACAGGCCTACAATATAAAACGCCAAATTTCCATGCAAAATAATCGTACCGCTTTCAACACCAAAAATCTGAAATAATCACCGCCAGGGAGGTTAAACTCAAGTGTTGAAGAAAGAACTGTGAAATAGCCTCCTTTGTCGTCTCGATTTCTGTCTTAAAGCGTTAAACATAAATATGGAAATGTGGGATTTCATAGCAGTTAGGAAGCAATTGATACACCTAATCTGCTGGGTTTAACACATCAGGGGTACTAATTCCTACTTCTTATGCATTATTGAACTTATGGATCCCATAAAACCCGCTCTTCACCACTGACACCGTTCTGTTGTTCTGCTGAGAGGAACATTAACATTTATGGGGCAACAACAAAACCTGAAAGCCGTTATTATGACTTCCTAGAGTCGCCGAGTTTGACGCTGTGAATGGTAATACTTGCTGATGCTCGGCTAATCCTCGAGTACTTGGTTACACGTATTTACTAGAGAAAAGTCTAAGCAGATTGTATTTCATTGTGTCAAATAAACAGGCGCTGTGTTATAATCTGGCTAAAGCAAGAAGCTTAAAGTACGATGTGGGGGCATCTGTTCTTTTCCATTTCATGTCCACTCTGCTTTTGCCTTTTCATTTGCTCACATATTAGTTTAAGAGGCTTTACTGGCAGTCGGAGAAATCCAGGGGGAGCTGTGCTCCAACAAATGATCATTCGCCGGTTGTGCCGCTGTGAGCTGTATGAAATAGCAAATAAAGATTAACCATTCCTGTGACTGAAATGCCTCTGCTTGGGAAAAAAAAGAAAAGAGTAAAAATCCATCAATAAGCACACAGGCTAGATAGGAAAGCATACATCGGCTTTTCATTCTCCCCACTTGAAGACCAGGCTATTTGGACTCTTTTTATTTACATGTAAAAATCTGTATTTTTTGCTAAAAAGTTACTTACAACCCCCCAAATATTATATATTTTTAGCAGAGGCCCTAGAGAATAAAATGGTGGTCCCTACAATTTTTTATGTCACACGGTATCCTGCAGCGGTTTTTCAAATGCATTTTTTTTTAATACACTTTATTGAATTTTAATGCAAAAAAAAATATATAAAAGATAGTGTTACGCCAAGTAAATAGATACCTAACATACCCCCCTTTTACAATTCAGCATTGCTCGTGGAATGGCGACAGACTACGATACTTAAAAAATAATTTTACATCTTTTTACAGGTTACCAGTTTAGAGTTACAAAGGAGGTCTAGTGTTAGAATTATTGCTTTTGGCGAGGGCATGATATTTTCAAAAATGTCTTGGTATGCTGATGCCTTAATAAGTCCCTTCACTGGAACTAAAGGGCCAAGCCCAACCCCTGAAAAACAACCCCACACCATAATCCCCCCTCCACCAAATGATTTGGACCAGTGCAAAAATCAAGGTCCATAAAGACATGGATGAGTGAGTTTGGGGTGGAGGAACTTGACTGGCCTGGAGTCCTGACTTCAACCTGATAGAACACCTTTGGGATGAATTAGAGCGGAGACTGCGCACCAGGCCTTCTCATCCAACATCAGTGCCTGACCTCACAAATATGCTTCTGGAAGAATGGTCAAACATTCCCATAGACACTCCTAAACCTTGTGGACAGCCTTCCCACAAGAGTTGAAGCTGTTATAGCTGCAAAGGGTGACCCAACTCAACATTGAACCCTATGGACTAAGACTGGGATGCCATTAAAGTGCATGTGTGTAAAGGCAGGTGTCCCAATACTTTTGACAATAGTGTACATACAGTTGTGCTCATAAGTTTACATACCCTGACAGAATTTATGATTTCTTGGCCATTTTTCAGAGAATATGAATGATAACACAAAAACTTTTCTTTCACTCATGGTTAATGTTTGGCTAAAGCCATTTATTATCAGTCAACTGTGTTTTCTCTTTTTAAATCATAATGCCAACAGAAACTACCCAAATGACCCTGATTAAAAGTTTACATACCCCAGTTCTTAATACCGTGTATTGCCCCCTTTAACATCAATGACAGCTTGAAGTCTTTTGTGGTATTTGTGGATGAGGCTCTTTATCTTCTCAGATGGTAAAGCTGCCCATTCCTCTTGGCAAAAAGCCTCCAGTTCCTGGAAATTTTTGGGCTGTCTTGCATGAACTGCACATTTGAGATCTACCCAAAGTGACTCAGGCTGGGTTCACACCTATGGGAATTGGATGTGGCTTACACTACATCCAATTCGCATGACACTTGAAAACACATTGTTTTCAATGTGTCAGGTTCACATAGGTGCGGTGCATTCACACTCCGCATTGCACAGAAAACACGTGCGTTTTCTGTGCAATGCGGTGCAAATTCCCAGCCTATTAAGTTCAAAGGGAACACATCTAGCATGTTGATGTGTTCCGCACTGAACTGGGATATTTTCCCCTGCTCTTGGTGACTCCCTCCCCCGCAGCTGCTGCACTGTGAGAACGGACAGAAGCCGCCGAACGGTGGCTCAGTCCCTTCTCAGCAGCAAACAGGCTGGAATTCGCATCGCAATGGTGTGAATCCAGGCTCAATTATATTGAGGTCAGGAGGCTGAGATGGCCCTCCAGAACCTTCACTTTATTCTGTCGTAGCCAATGACAGGTCAACTTGGTCTTGTGTTTTGGATCATTGTCATGTCACTTATTCTGGCCATGCATAATGCAATTTTCTTTCCTTCAACAATGTGTAACATCCTCTAATGAAAGAAACAAGTGTTTTTTTTAACCACTTCCACTCTGCCTACTGTATATTCACGGCGGCAGTGTGGATGCGTCCCGCGAATCGCCGTAGATAAGCGGCGATATGCGCGCGCCCGCCGTACTCCTGAGAAGTGTGCCCGCGGCTCGGGCGGACCCGATGTCCGCCGGCGAGCCATGATGAGCGGCCACAGCAAAAGAACGGGGAACCGCCTATGTAAACACGGCGGTTCCCCGCTCTGTTAGTGGGGGTATAGGAGATCTACTGTCACTGGGATCAGTTAGATCTCTTATGCCCATGGTAGCCCAGCCCCCTCACAGTTATAACACGCCTAGGGAACACAGTTGACCCCTAGATGTCCCACTGCAGGTTAACCCCTTCAATGCCAGTGACATTTATACAGTAATCAGTGGATATTTAAATTTCTGATCGTTGTATAAATGTCATTGGTCCCAAAAAAGTGTCAAAATGGTCCGCCCCAATATCGCAGTACCGCTAAAAATCGCAGATCGCCGCCATTACTAGTAAAAAATAAATAAATAAAAACCCCAGAAATTAATTCTCATCATCCGTAAACACGGCCACTTTTGCGCAAACCAATCAATAAACGCCAATTGCAATTTTTTTTACCAAAAATATGAGGAAGAATATAAATCGGCCAAAACTGATGAAAAAAATGTTTTTTTATTTTTTTTTTTGGATTTGTATTTTAGCAAAAAGTAAGGAAAACAGTTTTTTTTTTTTTTGCAAAATTGTCGCTCTTCTTTTGTTTATAGCGGTGATCAGAAATTACGCAGAGGCGATCAGACACCACCAAAAGAAAGCTCTATTTGTGGGGAAAAAAGGACGCAAATTTCTTTTGGGTACAACGTCGCATGACCGCGCAATTGTCAGTTAAAGGGATGCAGTGCCGAATGGCAAAAAGTGCTCCTAACCTGGGAAATCCTTCCGGGGCTGAAGTGGTTAAGCAAATTTCATTAAATGAGTGGATTTAAGAGTTCCCATTCAGGTGATATGTTGCAGATAGCAAAATTGAGCATTTCACTGCAAAACAACTCCGCTCATCCCTAGTTATCGTAGTTCCAATGGAGAGAAATGTAAAAAATTTCCATTGCATTCCAGTGTATTTGCTGAAAAGTATTGTATTTTTTTAACAGGAACCTCAATGCTGTGAACAAATTTCTGTGCAAATTAATGATGGGTACTTTTTTTCTACAGCTAAGCGAACAATTGCCAAAGCCCCGTTGACTCTTGCGTTGAGTTTTAACCAAGTTAAGACAGATTTAGATTGGAGTTTATTGATTAAAACTCAGGATTTTTTGTCTTTCCTTGGCTCACTATGAATAGACTAAGTAGAGTGAAGCAATAAAGTCGAATGTACTGTATATCTTTATTTAAATGTACTGAGCATAGTCTCTTCAGTAGTGGGAATTTTATCTGTTCTACACATGGATGGTCAGGCTTAAAGAGCACCCCTCTAACCCCGCACTTTCCCAGCCAGATCCCGTCAGATAGTAGTATACCTCCCAGCATTAGATAATATGACATACCTCGTTATTGCATATTTTACATGTTATATAATATCAATTATATCCTTCAGATTACTTGCATCTTTCTGTAACTGGAGCAGCTGTTTCTGTAATGAATGGCATGGGAATGGGTATTATACTGTAAAAGGCATTGGATACGGCTCTTCTTTAGCCACTTCTAATTCTGACATCCCTAGAGAATAAAACAGTGGATGTTGCATATGTTTATTAGAGCAAATAGTGCCACCAGCACACCAGGATTTTCAAATGAGTCCAATCTTTAATGAGATGATCACATCGTTACAGCAAAGAGCGAAGTTTCGGAGCCGCACAGGACCCCTTCATCAGGCATGTGGTCCGTGTTTGACCTCTAGTGTCTGTCGGTGGCCATTTTTGGTTGGTCTCCCTGTATGGGAGATTTCCATGTGTTTTTGGCGCCATTCCTTTCGAGAACGCAGCGGCAGCAAGACTATCAGCATCAGCAGCTCGGGAGGGGTCCACAGAAGCACAGGCCGCACTGGGACCTCTGGTTCCCCTAGATCAGTTAACCTCCATCTTGGAGGATTTTTTCGCCTCGGGGGAATCGGACCGGTATAGGGGGGCTCTAAAAAGCGTCCCCTCCAACGCAATCCTCTGAGGAGGACTCGGAACCGGAAGGGGGCTCTGGGGTCACGGGGACCCCCGTGGAGCTCTCAGACGGAGAGCTGGAGCCCTCGGATGGGGAGGAGGACCAGGGGGCCTCGTGGCACGCAAAAAGGTGCTGGAGGGAGCCCTGGTCGCGGCTGTTCGCAATTCACTGCGACTGGATCAGGCTGGAGAGGCACAGGCGTCTGCCTATACTTTTGGGTCCAAGAAGCCCTCTCGTGCTCCTAAGGTTTTTACATACCTCCAGCATTTTGACCAGTGTGTGTATAAAGAATGGAAACATCCGCTGAATTCCTTTACCCTGCCAAAACGTTTTTCTGTGCGCTATCCCTTTGAGGACAGCCTGTTACAGAAATGGGTCTCCCCCGCGGTGGATCCGCCAGTGGCCCACCTGAGCAAAGTGACAACTATTCCCCTAGAGGGGTCTCCCTCTTTTAGGGTTCAGTGTCTAAGGCACTCTTTTTGGTGGCAGGGGCAGCCATGCGGCCAGCCTTGCCGTCTGTCATGGTAGCTCAGCCGCTCACGGAGTGTGCGACGGAGTGAGCCACGGGGAGGCGTAGATTCGCCTGAGTCCATGCAGCAAGCAGAACACCTGGTGCAAGGGCTCCGTTATCTTTGTGACGCAGCTCTGGACTTGGTACCGATGTTGTCAAAAATGTCGGTTTTTGCAATCATTATCAGGCGTCTGCTGTGGCTGCGATGCAGGTTGGGTGACCACGTGTCCAAGAAAGGTCTCACGGATCTTCCCTTTCAAGGTGGCCGAAATTGGATGAAATCATTAAGGATTTCACTGGGGGGAAGAGTAGGTTTCTTCCCGAACCCAATCGGCGTGACCAGCGCCGCAAACAGGGACCTCAGCCCTCTGGGCCGAAAAGTTTTTTTCGTGCGCCCGGTCAAGCGGGCAGGAACTCCCGGGCTGGCAAGTCTGCCTCGGGCTCTGGTAAGTGTCCCTGGCAATGCAAGCCCGAAAAGACGGAGAAGTCCTCCTCCGCATGATGGCCGACTTCTGGGGTTCGGGGACCGATGGACGGCTCGCATCTCCGACCGGTGGGTGCGGGAGGTGGTGTCCTCCTTGTACAAGATAGTGTCCAGCACCCGGCCCCCGGACAGGTTCTTCCCATCCAATTTAAGGCTCCCTCTGGAGCGTCAGCTAGCCCTGCTAGGGGCTGTGCGGTCGATGTCCGAACAGGGGGTGATTGTGCCAGTCCCTCCGGCGGAGAGATTCCGCGGCTTCCATTCAAACCTCTTTGTGGTACCAAAAAAGCGGGGGGGGGTGGGCAGGCCAGTTCTGGACTTGAAAGCGCTCAATCACTTTGTGAAGAAGCGCACATTCAGGATGGAATCAGTCCGTTCGGTCGTGGCCCCCTGCACCAAGGGGATTGGCTGGCATCCCTGGACATCAAGGACGCGTATCTACACATTCCCATCTATGTCGGGCACCAGCCCTTCCTGCGCTTTGCTGTGGGGGACCTTCATTACCAGTTTGTGGCTCTCCCCTTCGGCCTGGCCTCGGTACTCGCTCTGTTGCGGCAGAGGGGAATTGCCGTGGTAGCCTACCTGGACGATCTCCTCCTGCGCGCGGAGTCAGCGCAGGCTCTGGAAGACAATGTGACTGTCACCCTGACCTCACTGAGGGACTTCGGTTGGATAATCAACCTACAGAAGTCGACATTGACCCCGTCCTGTTGCCTCGAATATCTCGGTCTGACATTGGACACGGTGCAGGCAAAGGTATTTCTACCTCCGGACAAGTTGCTGGCACTGCGAGTAGCAGTGCAGTCCCTGATGTCACAACGGTGGTCCTCCTTACCCTTTTGAATGCGGCTGTTGGGACACATGGTCTCGTCCTTCGAGGCAATACCGTACGCCCAGAGTCACACCCAACTCCTGCAGCGAGCAATACTACTGCAGTGGGATAGGTCCCCCTCGTCTCTGGACCGTCTGATCCGGCTGGATCATCTGACCAGGGGGTCATTGACTTGGTGGCTTCAGGCCCTGGCATTGACCCTGGGGAAGTCGTTTCTTCCTCTAAATTGGTCGATAGTCATGACGGATGCCAGTTTCTCGGGCTGGGGAGGAGTCCTGGGGAACCTGTCGGCTCAGGGCCGTTGGTCGACGCAAGAGTCTCGACTTTCGATCAATGTGTTGGAGCTTAGGGCGATCAAGCTTTGTCTCCTCCGCTGGTCGGAGAGGCTGCATGGCCTCATGGTTCGGGTTCAGTCGGACAACGCCACGGCCGTGGCGTACGTGAACCATCAGGGCGGAACAAGAAGCTCAGCAGCAGCGGCAGAGGCAGCCCACATCCTAAAGTGGGCAGTGCTTCACGTGCCAGCAATCTCCGCCATCTATATTCCGGGCATAGAGAATTGGAAGGCGGACTTCCTAAGTCGCCAAAAGCTGGACCAGGGAGAGTGGTCCTTGCATCCAGAGGTCTTTCGCCAGATTTGCGAAAGGTGGGGCACGCCAGATGTGGATATCCTTGCGTCCAGATTCAATCACAAGGTGAAGACCTTCGTGAGCAGGTCAAGGGACCAGTTGGCGGCAGCCACCGATGCTCTGGTGGCCCCGTGGTCCTGGTACAGGCTTGGTACAGGCTTCTGTATGCCTTTCCTCCTCTCAAGCTTCTACCGCGGTTACTGCACAGGATAGAAGTGGAGGGAGTCCCGACAATCCTGGTGGCCCAGGATTGGCCTCGGCGCCCTTGGTACGCCGATGTGGTGCGGATGGTAACAGACGTTCCCTGGCGACTCCCGTTTTGCGAAAATCTACTGTCGCAGGGCCCCATCTTGCACCCTGCTTTACCATCGCTGGCTTTGATGGCATGGCTATTGAGTCCCAGGTGTTGAGGGACAGGGGGGGTCTCTGAGTCAGTGATCCCCACTATGCTTAAGGCGCGCAAGTGTACTTCGCGCAAGATTTATCATCGCACCTGGAAAGCCTATATTGCCTGGTGCGAGTCGGGGGGTTGGAACCCCTATTCCTTTGCAGTTGCCCGGGTGCTGGCCTTTCTTCAACAAGGCCTGGACCAAAAGTTGGCTTTGAGCACCCTCAAGGGCCAGATCTCTGCTCTGGCGATTCTCTTTCAGCATCCTTTGGCGACGCATTCTTTAATCCGTACATTTGTACAGGGTGTACGTCATGTGGCTCCTCAGGTAAGGTCGCCCTTGGCACCGTGGGATCTGGACTTGGTTCTTTCTGTACTGCAGAAACCGCCTTAGGAGAAGATCAGGGATATTCCCTTACAGTTGCTGTTTCAGAAGGTCGCCTTCTTGGTGGCCATTACATCCGCTAGGCGGGTATCTGAATTGGCAGCTTTGTCGTGTAGGTCTCCTTATTTGGTCCTACATAAGGATAAGGTGGTGCTGCGCCCGTCTCCTTGGTTCCTTCCGAAGGTAGTCTCCTCTTTTCGCATTAGTGAGGACATTGTCCTCCCTTCCTTGTGTCCGCACCCAGCTCACCCTAAGGAGATTGCTCTGCATTCCTTGGATGTGGTGAGAGCATTGCGGGTGTATTTGGCAGCTACGGCTCCTTTTAGGAAGTCGGATGCGCTGTTTGTGCTGACGGATGGGCCGCGCAAAGGCTTGGCGGCTTCGTCGTTCCTTTCACGTTGGATCAGACAGACCGTGACCCATGCGTATACTGTTCGGGGGCAAGTACCCCCTTTTCGGGTCATGGCAAATCAATACTCTAGAAGGGTCATTTTTGTAGCCTTGCCCTTTGGTGAGAGGTCCCGTGTTGAGAAGACCGAGTGCTTGATTTGTGTGCCTGGGCCTTGGGAATATCTGTCCTCTGTGTTTTCAGGCTGTCTGGAGTTCATGCCAGCCTATAGATTTTCTGCTACTGTTCTAACTGGAGCAGAGATACACCTGAACCTCCTATTTAGTGACTGCTATGCTTCAGAAGACAGTCTGTGATGCTTATGGATGTCCACCCAGTGACTTCTACCTAAGTTGCTGTAGGAGCCCCATGTGAGTTTTGGAAATTCTAACTTGTTTGTCCTTCTGACCAACACACTTTAAGTAAAGCATTGTAAACCGCTTTCAAGAGTGAACTTACTTTCCTTTAGGTGCAAATAAGGGTAATCCCTCTTGTATCCACAAGACGCCTTTAGGTGGAGGCGCTATATCTTGAAGAACATCAGTACACTACCTGTAAAAATCCCAAAACGCTCAAGATCACTTTATATTTAGTGTGACACTCAGAGATCCTGCCACTGTGAAAATGGAGGAGAAGGTGACACAGGATTTGCTTAGGGGTTAATGCAGAGTTCCGGACTATAGTTTCTGAGCTGAGAAAGCTGTGTTTTTTGTTTTCACCAGAATCTGTAATCCCAGATCCGGGTCTGGAGCTTGAATGTTCCAAAGTGCATTGCATACGATGGAACCTTCAGTCCTGTGTGCGGATTTTACCAGGTGCCTGTATTCTGTGTATGTACGCACGCGCGCAGGGTCCTTGTATACTCAAAGGTGAGGCTAGCTCAGAGCTCCCAGCTGGGGAGACAGAAAGTCTCACTTAGGGGTCAGAGGAGCCCCATCCAGGAGTCAAGAGACAGAGGGTCTCACCCAGGGGTCAGAGGTACCCCAACTAGCAGCCAGGAGACAAGAGGTCTCATTCCAGCAGTTAGATGGGCTCCTACCAGGGTGTCAAGAGAACCCCTATCCAGATGTTAGGATTGGAATGTGCAGCCGGACGTTGTGACTAAAGCCTAAGAAAGCCAAGTGAACCAGCAGAGCTGGACAACACAGTCAGAGGAACTGGTAAGAAGAGCAGCGGTGCTTCTAACAAGAGAGCCAGGTGGCTCGGGAATTCTCTTTAGTGTTCATATTGAGGTGGAAGAACCCCTGCATTGGCAACTGATGCCTATGTGAGCTTTCCATTTTGTTTAATAAAAGTGGGCTACCATGCCCTTAAACAGTTTTTTTTTAATCAGAAAAAGCTTGAGACTCACAACATAGCAATAAGATAGTACATTAAAAGTACAATACTGGTTTGGATAAGAAATATCCTTCAGTGAGTCTGCAGCATATATAACAACAAAAGGGAAAGAAAAGAAAAGAGAAAAGATAATGATAGAAACAAAAACCAAGCAGTACCCCGTGATCAAACTTTCCGCTAGTGCAAGAGCTGCCTTCCCTCAGACAATCTAATAGTCGCCCACTGTGGCCTTGTCCCGTCCTCAGATGTCATTGCCCCAAACGAATATTCTGCCAATAGTCAACTCCCTAGGCGCCAGCCTGGGAGTGTCTAACCATGGGGCCCACAGTTTATCGAACTTGGCTGCACAGTTTCTGTGTTGAAAAATGTATTTCTCCAATTGGAGCAAATCTCCCATTCGAGCGACCCACTCCTTCAATGAAGGGGGGTCAGAATCCTTCCAATGGTGAAATATTAGTTTGCATGCCTGAAAGAGTGCTCTACCGATGGCCTGCTTTGTAATGTCTTCAATAGGGAGATAATCTAGGACTCCTAAAAGAGCCAGTTTAGGGTCCAGCGGGATAGTGACCCCAAATACTTTATTAATAGTATTAATGACTCCGAGCCAATAAATATGCAATTTTGGACACCTCCAGAGGAGGTGAATCAAGTCTCCATGGTCTCTACGGCACCTGGGGCAATGCGGGTCCTCCCTCAGCCCCATTTTAAAGAGCTTAGCTGGTGTTAAATGAACCCGTAATATGATGTATAATTGTGTCTGATGTTGCGACAGACTGAGTGAGCACAATGGCACCGCCTGTAACACCACCTCCCACTGCTCATCGTCTAATGGCCCCACATCTATCATCCATTTGTCTCCTACCTTCGATGGGAACCCTTCCAGGAAAGTACTTAATAACATATAGTAGCATTGGGATATAAATCCCTTAACCACTTGCCGACCGCCGATCGGCATTTGACGGCGGCAAAGTGGTTCGTTCCCGCAAAACGCCGTCATACGACGGCGGCTGCGGGAACGAGTTTAGTGAGCGCGCGCGCGCCGCCGGAGGCGCGCCCGCTGTGTTCGGGGAGGGCCAGGGAGCGGGTGCGGCGGCTTCGATTGCCGCCGGCTACCCGCGATGGCCCCCCCGAGCGGAGGAACGGAGGTCCGTGTATGTAAACACGGACCTCCGCTCTGTGTGAAGGGGGAAGGGCTGTGATCACAGCCTTCCTGTATACGAAGGCTGTGACCACTTCCCTTCCCCAGATAGTGCAGTCCCCCTACAGTTAGAACACGCCCAAGGAACATATTTAACCCTTAGAGCGCCCCCTGCAGGTTAACCCCTTCACTGCCAATGACATTTACACAGCCCCCGGTAGCGCCCATCGGCCGCCGTTAGCTTCGGCGGCGTGGGCGAGGGACCGGGAGGGGCTTGTGTCGCCCGCGCGGAGGCCGCCGCGCGCGCGCGAGTGATTTGAGCAAGGGCGT
>BLSH010037332.1:1854578-1876555 GCA_018402905.1 Glandirana rugosa
TCCCAGAACGGTTAGAAGAATATCGGATCCGGTAGAAGATGGCCTAGGCTATAAGAAGATTGGCAAGACCCTGAAACTGAGCTGCAGCACGGTGGCCAAGACCATACAGCGGTTTAACAGGACAGGTTCCACTCAGAACAGGCCTCGTCATGGTTGATCAAAGAAGTTAAGAGCGTCCTATCCAGAGGTTGTCTTTCAGAAATAGACGTATGAGTGCTGCCAGCATTGCTGCAGAGGTTGAAGGGGTGGGGGGTCAGCCTGTCAGTGCTCAGACCATACGCCACACACTGCATCAAATTGGTCTGCATAGCTGTCCTCCCAGAAGGAAGCCTCTTCTAAAGATGATGCACAAGAAAGCCCGCAAACAGTTTGCTGAAGACAAGCAGACTAAGGACATGGATTACTGGAACCATGTCCTGTGGTCTGATGAGACCAAGATAAATTTATTTGGTTCAGATGGTGTCAAGCGTGTGTGGCGGCAAGCAGGTGAGGAGTACAATGACAAGTGTACCTTGCCTACAGTCAAGCATGGTGGTGGGAATGTCATGGTCTGCAGCTGCATGAGTGCTGCCGGCACTGGGGAGCTACAGTTCATTGAGGGAACCATGAATGCCAACATGTACTGTGACATACTGAAGCAGAGCATGATCCCCTCCCTGGGCCGCAGGACAGTATTCCAACATGATAACGACACCAAACACACCTCCAAGATGACCACTGCCTTGCTAAAGAAGCTGAGAGTAAAGGTGATGGACTGGCCAAGCATGTCTCCAGAGCTAAACCCTATTGAGCATATGTGGGGCATCCTCAAATGGAAGCTGGAGGAGTGCAAGGTCTCTAACATCCACCAGCTCTGTGATGTCGTCATGGAGGAGTGGGGGAGGAATCCAGTGGCAACCTGTGAAGCTCTGGTGAACTCCATGCCCAAGAAGGTTAAGGTAGTGCTGGAAAATAATGGTGGCCACACAAAATATTGACACTTTGGGTCCAATTGGGACATTTTCACTTTGAGGTTGCCACTTTTGTTGCCAGCGGTTTAGACATTAATGGTTGTGTGTTGAGTTATTTTGAGGGGACAGCAAATCTACACTGTTATACAAGCTGTACACTCACTACTTTACATTGTAGCAAAGTGTAATTTCTTCAGTGTTGCCACATGAGAAGATAAAATAAAATATTTACAAAAATATGAGGGGTGTACTCACTTTTGTGAGATACTGTATATCTTTGTTTGAAAGACTGTTCTGTTTGGTGGGTAACAGTAACAGTGCGATGAAAAAAACAAGGGTGGCCATAAAAGTAAGCATACCGTTTCACCGGACAAAGCACCAAATAAAAAATCCAAGAATCCAAAAAATGACTTGCAAGTTCAGTAAGTGACCATGGAAAGGGCAGTAGCATGTTTTGGGAGCCCAAAGATTTTCCCTTCCACTTGTAGCCCTGAAGAAGAAGGGATATTTAGGCCCCTGAAACACATTGGTTGTCTGTTGTCATTTCCATGGTCGCTTATTGGACTAATAAATCATTTTTGGATCGTTTGGTGCTTTTTCTGGTCACAACTGTGCAACTGTGTATAGGCTACTCAATTTGGGTGGCCTGTATTTCTAAGGGGCCTCATCTTTGTGGAGAGCCACCAAACCCAAGATATTTTGCTCTATATAGGAATCATAGGGGGTTGTGGGATTATAACGGTGCCCATCAACAATAATAAACACTTGATTATAAAACATATCCATTTTATTCATACATATTAAAATCCAAACATTTTAAAAGGTATACATGTATCCAGTGATTGGAGCATCCTTACTGAGAATGGTAGTAACATAAGGTATTGTCCCGACATCTTTCGCCAAGTTTGGCTTCCTCAGGGGTATTACAGACCACCATTAATTGCACACATTCGGCAACAGCAGAGACTCAAACATGTATGCGTGTCAAAACAGGGGAAGGGCACATGTGGTCACAGGGGACACAGAAAGTCCTGGTTGCTGCTCAATACCAAAAAATGATACCAGTTCACACCAGGTTTTCTCCAGAAGCCATAGTAGCAAAACACATCAATATTTCACTGCCTTTGAAGTCTCACTGTACATAACCAGCAATTTTATACCTAAATGGACTTATATTGGCTTATCTTACAAGAATTGGTTTAGTGGGCCCAAGGCTGGGAGTGTCTGGCATATTCTAACTATTGGATTATGCTTGTTTCAATTGGAAACAGTTTTTAACTTTTTGTATGCAACAAAAATTATTTAATTTACCAATTGTCTGTTCCTTCCTGAGATGTAAAGCACTGTTAACATCCCATATCTTGCTTTCAATTCTTTCTGGTATAATACTTATGGATGTGGTGCTTGAAATGCCCATTCATGCTATGTCTATAGTAAGGACTTCATTTTTACTGGTAGATGATTATTAGCCCCACTCCAGCCTTGTTAGGAAAGTACACATGGCTTATTATCCGTTAGATAAGTTTGAACAAAGTGTATAAGGCAGATTTTAAAATGGCAACCCAAATAGCTATGATCATTGAAGAACAAGGAAACCATCAGCACATTTGTCCTTTTGAGTGACTGCACCCTCTTGGGTATATGGCAGTTACACGCTTGCCTAGGCAAATTCATTCACCTTTGTGCTGCTTCGGTCTTTAAATATCAAGTGCAGTAAGAGTTTGGTCCTGGCGCCAACCAAATTAAGCGTAGCTAACCCGTAAAACATTTATTTGTCAAGAAAAAGGGAAAAACAAATAAATTTTTGTCATGATTCTGGAAAAAATCGACAGTCAGGCTCTTAGTTACAAACAGGGAAATCATTTATCTGTCAAGAATTATAGAAAAGTCAATACATTTTGTCATAATTCTGAGTGAATCGACAGGCAGACACTAGTATATCAGAGCTCACAGTTCTAGTCGTAGTAAGGTTCATTAAATGGTAGTTATATGACTTCGATTCCAGCGGCATTGTTGAAATTCACCACCTAAAATTATTACTTGAATTAATGTGTATAATATTACTATACCGAGAGGCTCAACTTTTTAATTAAGGTGAATCCAAAATTTAGTCATGGATTAAAATTAATAATTTCCCTTTGTGATCAATAAAGTATTCTGAATCTGAAAATGTAGTCATGGATATGCAAAGTGACTAAATGTGCCTGAGTTTTGCAGTTCCTTTATTGGATGCCCTGTTTTATTAATGTGGTCCTATAGCAGGAAATTACAGTTGTCTGTGTGCTCCAGAAAACTAACAAGCTTTTACACATAATGCAATTCCATAATGCAGTAACCCATTCCCTTGCAAAAGAGCCCTGCCCTTAGTGGTGGGAAGCCAATTTGTAAACTGTTACCACCACTGTGCAGTTGAAGCTGTAGCTCACGGTAAGAAAAAGGGAACCCTGGCGTTATGTAAATTTACAAATGATTTAAAAAAAATCCTTACAACTCTAATGTCCTGGGTATGTTTGTAATTTAATTTTAATAGCGTGAGCAATGTGTCTGCTCTGCCAATCCCACCACTGGCTTCTGATTGCCCAGCGAATTAAAAGTATGGCTTTTTCTTTTTTTCAGATTCATACTTACCTAGGTGGATGCAGCATCCCTCCGATGCTGCATCTGTACCCCTGCCGGCCCTAACACTAAGAACCAACCAATCAAAGTCTGCCAATCTTAGGGCTCCCTGAACAGAGAGCTGGTGACTGTCAGTCATGGGCTTTCTGCTCTGCCCCCTCGCTCACTGGAATGTTGGGGTGTGAGGGGGAGGGAATGGCTGGCTCAGGCTCTTAGGGGCTCGCTGAGAGGCTGAGCCAAGTGCCGGTCCAGACATGTGGGCGGATCCTAACTTCATTGACGCAATCTTGCCCAAGCCTGGACCGGCTCTGTGATGTTAGACAACAGTGGGCTTCAGCCCGCTGTCTTCTGAAAATGGGTCACAGGAGTGCAGAACGAACTGCACTGCTCTGATCCACAGGAGAAGCACAGCCAAACAAGCTTTGGCTGTACATCTTTATAAGAGAAGTATGGATTTTTTTTTGTTTTTACAAATTGTACTTACCTAAGTGGATGCAGCATCAGCCCGCTGGCTCTAAGACTGAGAACTAAGTGACCAAACACTGCTGATTGTTCAGATCTCAGTGTTCTGTGAGAAGAGAGCTGTTGACTCTCAGTCACCGCTGTCTGCTCTGCCATGCTCACGGGAGTGCTGGGCTGTGGAGGGTGCGGGAGTGGCTGGGTCGGCAGCTCACTGAGAGGCTGAGCCAGGTTCCGGGCCAGGCTCCTGGGTGGATCCCGATTATATGGTAGAGATCTTTCCCCAGGCTGGACCAGCTGAGAGACATGCCCACTGTCAGCTGGAGATGGGTCACAATAGTGCAGAATGAACTGCACTCCTGTGATGCACAGGAGAAGTCCAAAGGAGCTTTAAATCCAAAATGCTAACAACAGCATACAAAGCCATCCGCAATTCTGCCCCATGCTACATCACCAATCTTGTCTCCAAATATCATCCAAACCATCCCAAGATCTCCTACTCTTAAGCTCTCTTTTCTCCTCCTCCCATGCTCATCTCCAGGAATTCCCCAGAGCCTCTCCCATCCTCTGGAACTCTCTACCTCAATCTGTCCAGCTATCTCACACTCTTTAGGCAATCCCTGAAGACTCATCTCTTAAGGGAAGCCTATCTCACCTCCAACTAACAAGTGAACTTTTAACTCTTCCAACAGCTCATCTCCCACAGTTATAACCTTTTGTATCACTTGCCCCACCCTATTAGATTGTAAGCCCTTATGATCAGGACCTTCTTGTATTTTATTGTATTGTAACTGTACTGCCTCCTTTTATATTGTAAATCACTGCACAAACTATTGGCGCTATATAAATTCTGTAAAATAATAAAAATACTTACAATTGGGACTGACCATTAAAATTGCTAAAATACCTGTGCTGGTTATATGTGGCTTGTAATGTAGTTATTTAGAATTATTTATATTGTGCAGGCAGTTTATCTGCAATATTTTTCCGATAACAATAAGTCATTTAAAACAGTCGTTACTCCTGGAAGGGAACTTGCAGTCTAATGTCCTCATTTTCCTTCAAAAACATTAGGGTCTTATTTTTTTACTTTTGTAAGGGAGATTGGAGTAACCAGGAAAAACCCTTACAACACAAAGGAAATGGTACAGGAACATCTGAATTATAATAAGCGGGATATTTGGAGAGAATTTCATTTATCTATAGACTGACTACAGGATTGTAGTCCCCTGAGTTAAAGACTTAATGACCCAATGAGTAAGAGTTTTCTCTTATCGTATATTTGTACATCAAGGAGGTATTATTCGTATTTTATAGATGACATCTGGGTTTAGAGGAATCAATACTCTCCATCTCTTTTTATTTCTCTTGTTTCTATCTATTTTTTTGTTATATATTGACACAGTATATCTTGTCTGATGTTTTTATGCTTGATGTATATGGGTAATTTTAAATAGAGCTATAATGGTTGAATTTAGATGGAAATGGAGAATAAAAGGTTTTCGGTGATTATCTTGTCAATCTGGGAAAAAATATTATTTTTTTCTGTTCTTTTAATATTAAAAAATAAGTTCATGCAAATTCCATGTAGATAGTTTTCTTGGTGGGAATGGCACTCATGAACAGTGCAAAGAAAGAGTGCTGACTAGAAATGATTGAACTGATTTCTACAAGTCAGACGTTGTTGCATTTAGGGCCTTGTTCACTGGCAACATAAACATTGTAGGGACAGTTTGCTCAGTGAACTTGTAAAGTTGTCCATAGGACCCAGGGTTGCTGTTAGTAACCACGGGGGCCCCATACAGCCAACCTGACAGGCTTCAGTTATGAATGAGCACAATCAGTACAGATCACTCACTGTGTTCATTCAGCTTGTAAACGTGACATATTTCCCGGACCCTTTCCCCGACGTCCAACCTGAAGGATCCTATTGTGTGCCTGTAGCTGCCAGTGCGAAGGAGAGGAGGGAAGTTGGCAGCACTGCAGGGGTAGAGGGGCACACAGGGAGGCCTGGGCAGCAGGGGGAACTGTATGGTGCGCAGGGAGGGTGATCGGTGTGGGGGGGGGGCAATTACCGGAACTCATCCCCTGTATAGTTCTCTCTGCAGCAGATGAAAGCCAAAAGGAGGAAGATGAGAAGAAGCCACCTTTCAGCTGCTGCAGAGAGAGCCATACAAGGGATCAGTTTCAGTACCCCCCACCCCCACCGTGCTGCTCACTGTCCCTACCCACATCTGATTCACCCAGCTGCCTGGGCCCCATACAGGGGGCCCCGTACAGGAGGACTGGTGGTACCCCCTTATCCATGGCCCTGATAGGACCACTTACCAATTCCCTGTGCATTAGAAGACTGGCAGTGGGATGCCCCCAAGCAGGTAGCGTCCTCTCCAAAGGATCATAGACTCGCTATCTCCTGGGTGACCCTTGGCTATCTGTCAGATTTCAATAGGGACCCAATTTTTTAACGTCACTGGGGATTATGGGGTGACATTCTCTCATTCTCTACCTCAGATGATGTTATTTGGTAGTAAAGTAGCATTTACATTGATATTAGGTGATTATTAGGGCAGTGATAAAATAAGGAGATATCTGCGCTACAAAAAATATTGTAAAAGGATTATAAATGATACACAGCAGCCTGCTAATAGGGATGTAGATAGCGGTCCCTGTCACAACAAAAAGTAATAAAATTAGCGGCGCTTCAATACATGAATAAACATTTGATTTCACAGGAGATATTGATCAATCTTCAGTGATGATTTAAGAATAACTCAATAGCATAACCAGCTCTACACAGTCCAATGATAGTTCATAAGAATGTTCCAAAGGCTTAGATAGCAGAAACTTCACTTCCAATAGCATAGGCACCCAGTGATGAGGATGTAGAAACACCAAAACATTACACTCAGTGTCCACCACCAATAATGCGGGGCCGCTTACCAGAAAACGTGTGGCTTCCAAACTAATGGAAAAGCCGAGGGAAGCTTGCAGGGACGTAATACTCCCTTATAGAACCAGCTGTAGCAAAGGACACTCTTCTATACATCAGAGGAAGTGGCACCAACGCTCATCCAAAAAAATACAAAATGACCATAGCGTGATACTGTTTGAGCATTTAATAAAGGTATAAAAACGTATTGCACTCACATGATAGTGGAATAAAAGCAGGCATCCAAGTAAAAAATCCAAGTGAATTCACTGTACACTTCATTCAGTAAATCGAACACAGAGACGCACTTTCAGATGTCGCGCCGACCGGTTTCGTCATATAATTGACGTCGTCTGGGCGTAACTATTGAGAGTGCGCTGTGTTCTTATTGGTAATTTCATAACTAAGGGCGGAAGTCTCCATTCACGAACCCATGCGAGTACCGGAAGGAGGGCAAAAAGTGATTGTAACCCGCGCCCATCTGCGGGATAAATACTAATGATTTAATACACTTGAATGAACTCATGTTTGTATAAAAGAAGAGGAGAGCATATAAAAATTAGTCATCCGGATCCCCTATTTGAATATACTACACGGAGCCGTTCCAGCATAAAAATAAAAGCGTGGAGCAGGACCAATGCCATCTAGTGGACATATTAGAAAATTACAACAAAAAAGATAATACAATGACCTCCAATGGGCAGTCGCACAGTGTGAATGTATAAACTTCACCCTATCTATACATCACAAAAGAAAATTAAAATCAATATATAAATAACATTAATATCTAAATTATGAAACAAAGAAAACACCCCCATCCATATTAATAAACATATACAAGGGATGTTGAAGAATGGGCTAATTAATCCATATTAATAAACATATACAAGGGATGTTGAAAAATGGGCTAATGGACTCAACTGTTATTGATGAAGCAGTTGACATCCCATTCAACATTTAAACCAAATGGAAAATAACTCTTTATATTGTATATCCATCTCCCTTCCATACGGGAGATGGTTCTTCTAGTATTACACCCCCTCCAATGAGCATCCAATTTGTCGATAGTAATAAAAAGCGTATCACCAGGGTTTCTACGGTGGCAGCGGTCATAGTGTTTAGAAACACTATGGCTTGGGAGGCCTCTTCTAATGTTGCCCACGTGTTCGTTCAAACGAACATGTAGGGCCCTGATGGTTCGGCCCACATATTGTTTGCCACATTTGCACTGGAGCAAATATACCACATTTTTTGTGGAGCAAGTAATAAAGGTGTTAATACGGAACTCACGACCTGTACTAGTGGAACGAAAAGTTTCTATCTTACGTCCCTTAAATGAGTTCAAAGAACAAACATTGCATCTGTGACAAGGAAAAAAACCTTTGAGGTTTTGAAAAAAAGAGGGTTTAATAGGCCGATCAACTACATTTTGAGCTATACTATTACGCAGTGATGGAAGACCCCTAAAGACAACTTTTGGACGTGGAGGTAAATAAGGCCCCAATACCCTGTCGTTTTTTAAAACCGCCCAGTGTTTGGAGAGTATTCTTTTGATATGGAAATGTTGCGCAGAATAAGACGTGGTGAAGATGTTTTGAAATGAGTTATTTTGATCTGGTCTACTGCGTTTTTGTAATAAGAGATTTCTATCAGTAGCTGCTACTTCCTTAATGGAGGAATCCAGCATTACTGGACTATATCCTTTCTCCATAAACTGTTTTTTAAGGGCATCTGCCTGTACTAAGAAGTCATTTAGTTGGGTGCAGTTGCGTCTTAATCGCAAAAATTGCCCTTTAGGGACCGCCTTCAGCCAAGGAGTGTAATGACAGCTGTTAGTCGGAATAAAGCTGTTGCGATCCGTGGATTTAAAATGCGTGGTAGTAATAATTTGATCACCCCGTACTGTTAAACACAAATCCAAAAAGGTGATTTGACTGGTACTAGTCGTATAGTCCAACTTGATCCCTCTATCATTAGAATTAAGGTTGCCCATGAAGTTATCTAGGGAGGAGAGGTCGCCATCCCACAGGAGGAGGACGTCATCTATATACCTCCGCCACAAAATTAGTTGTGGCGGCCGGTTATGATAGACGACGTCCTCCTCCCACCGAGCCATAAAAAGATTAGCAAGGCTCGGGGCGAATTTAGCGCCCATTGCAACTCCACATTTTTGCAAATAATAACTGTTATTAAACCAAAAAAAGTTATGTTGCATGGCAAATGACAATAATTCAAGGATGAACGTTTTCTGTTCACTCCGAAGGGAGTCCACAGAATCCAAATAGTATGCTACCGCATCCATACCTTGTTGATGGGATATGATTGTGTAGAGGGCGCCACATCAGCAGTGGCCATGATGTATCCCTCCCTCCACGTCAAGTCATTCAAAAGGTTAAGAGTATGAGTAGTATCCTTAAGATAAGAAGGCATGTTGGAAACCAATGGCTGAAGGAACTCATCAATATATTTACCAATTCTTGACGTGAGGGAGTCGATGCCACTGATGATGGGGCGTCCAGGTGGTTTTATCGGGTCTTTATGTACCTTCGGTAGAAAGTACATAACAGGAATACGGGGAGCTGAAGGGATGAGATATGCTTTTTCTTTTTTGTTTATGATACCTTCATTGAAGGCCCCATCTATAAGGGTCATTAGTTCCCGTTTATAACTGATGGTTGGGTTATTAGGTAACTCCATATATGTATGGGGATCTGATATTATTCTGTTCATCTCCGCAATATATTCATCCTTATCCAGAACCACAATCCCACCCCCTTTATCGGCGGGGCGGACAACGATGTCTTTCCTATTACATAGATCTAACAGGCCTTTTTCAAAATCCTGGGTATTTGTCCTCTTTTTTATATGCAATTCATCTAGATCTTTTAGAACCAAATCTTTAAAGACCTGTACTGATGATGAAGGTTTCCCTGAGGGGTTAAATAACGAGGCATTGGCTAGTGTGGTGTGAGTATATCTATCACTCCTTGTATGGTTTGGATTGGTGGGGTTCAGAAGAAAATGTCTTTTGATGTTCATCCGTCTGACAAACTTTTGAACGTCCATAAATGTATCGAACTTATTGATGTTTTTAACTGGAACAAATTTCAAACCTTGATTTAGTACTAAGGTTTCCTCTTTTGAAAAGGTCACCTTAGATAAATTAAAAATTCCCTTGGCATCTACATTCTTCTTCTTTTTTGCCCTCGCAGACCTCCCCCCTCTGGAACCTCTCTTGGTTCCATATCCCTTTTTCTGTTGTTGAAAGTGTCCCTGGGAAAATCCCCCTGATGGGAGTTTCCCTGGCGGTAATGATATACCTGTTCTTCTGATTGGCGTTGCCTATAATCTAAATGATTTCCATGGTAAGGGTATGGTTCCTGATAGGTTTCTCTATAGAAATCTTGGTTTCTCCATGTACCTCTATTTGGAGAACTCAACGGATGTTTAGTGATCACTCTATCGTGGGGTGGAGGAGGTGAATCCATATTAATCCCCCTCAATGGGGCAAATCTGTTAAACATTGGAATGTCACGAGATCTGTTAGGTGTATATATAGGGGATCTATCTCTACCCCTTGGAGTATATGACCTCATAGTTTTATTTCCTCCTCTATCTCTCTCAAAAGGTCTTTGAGAGTTAGGTGGAGGATATGATGGTTTTCTTACTCTATAGTTGGGACGTGGGCTAAAATAGGGCTGTGGGTTAGCTAAGGGAGCCGAGGTCTCCATCCGTGTATTGACATCAACCCCTTCAGTTTGTTGAGATATTGCCGACTGCCATTTAAACACTTTACAGTTTTTATAGTCTGAGAGGTCCCTGTTATATTTTCGTTTCTTTTTAGACTTTTGTTCTCTCTCCTCTTTTTCTAGATGGTTTTTAAGGGAGTCAGAAAGTTTTTTGTATTCATCATTGTCTTTGGACCCCAAAACTAGATCTTTCAGGGATCCTATCTCACCATCTATCCTGTTAATTTTAGCCTTTTTACGGGCAATTAGAAATTCTAAAAATTTCACTCCAGCTGTATTGAAATAGGTATACCATCCTTTAAGATCCACCTCATCTGATTGGGGACTAACTTCCCACCTAAGACTGCGGGGTACCATATTCTCCGTGACATAATGTTCCAAAAAGGCAACATCCCATCTGGTATGGACTTCTGCAGTCATGAGATTTTTTAAACGCATAAAACGACCTGGTAGGTCATCTTGGGGTGATGGATTACCATCAAAAACCCCTGTAATATCCAAAATATGGTTACTACGGAAGTCAAATATATCCATGTTACACAAGAGAAAAGCTGCAGATAGATTATCTACAAACAACAGACAATAAAATAAGGAGATATCTGCGCTACAAAAAATATTGTAAAAGGATTATAAATGATACACAGCAGCCTGCTAATAGGGATGTAGATAGCGGTCCCTGTCACAACAAAAAGTAATAAAATTAGCGGCGCTTCAATACATGAATAAACATTTGATTTCACAGGAGATATTGATCAATCTTCAGTGATGATTTAAGAATAACTCAATAGCATAACCAGCTCTACACAGTCCAATGATAGTTCATAAGAATGTTCCAAAGGCTTAGATAGCAGAAACTTCACTTCCAATAGCATAGGCACCCAGTGATGAGGATGTAGAAACACCAAAACATTACACTCAGTGTCCACCACCAATAATGCGGGGCCGCTTACCAGAAAACGTGTGGCTTCCAAACTAATGGAAAAGCCGAGGGAAGCTTGCAGGGACGTAATACTCCCTTATAGAACCAGCTGTAGCAAAGGACACTCTTCTATACATCAGAGGAAGTGGCACCAACGCTCATCCAAAAAAATACAAAATGACCATAGCGTGATACTGTTTGAGCATTTAATAAAGGTATAAAAACGTATTGCACTCACATGATAGTGGAATAAAAGCAGGCATCCAAGTAAAAAATCCAAGTGAATTCACTGTACACTTCATTCAGTAAATCGCACACAGAGACGCACTTTCAGATGTCGCGCCGACCGGTTTCGTCATATAATTGACGTCGTCTGGGCGTAACCATCGAGAGTGCGCTGTGTTCTTATTGGTAATTTCATAACTAAGGGCGGAAGTCTCCATTCACGAACCCATGCGAGTACCGGAAGGAGGGCAAAAAGTGATTGTAACCCGCGCCCATCTGCGGGATAAATACTAATGATTTAATACACTTGAATGAATTCATGTTTGTATAAAAGAAGAGGAGAGCATATAAAAATTAGTCATCCGGATCCCCTATTTGAATATACTACACGGAGCCGTTCCAGCATAAAAATAAAAGCGTGGAGCAGGACCAATGCCATCTAGTGATGTCACACAGTGGGCATTTATTTTAAAACATGGCTTTCCCAATGGGTCAGGGTGATGTGAAGGTACTCTGCATGGAAACAAAAGTAACTGGCAGACTGATTTTCCCATACAATAGTGTGAAACCACTTGTTTTTACTTATGTTTTGCTAGTGAGATCTCAGTAAATATTTGAGATTCTCTTTTTGGTGCGCAGGCCATTTTTTCATTGTAGGTAGTGCTGCTGTTAATGGAAGTGGGTAAGAGTGGTTGGACAGCAGCTCCTCCTGTCATTGCCATTCACAGCAGAGCAGACTGGTCCTGTACAATCACTCAGGCTGTTCTGCTCCAAGTAGATGGATGCAATTGGGTGAACTGGAACTAAAGGAAAGAGTAAAAGGCATTTTGGAAGTTTTTAAAAAAATACTTTGCTATACCATTTCCTTTGGGAGTCAGTTCCCATCCTTGCATTGTAAACACTGTGGTTTAGGCGTACAATCACTTCAAGATGTCATGGTTAAGCCTGTAATTTTCTGCTTGTGTATTCTTACCTGCTTGCTGCAGTGGTTCTGCTAGACCTCTTCTCTTATATCACTTCCTGGCCCGCCACCTAGTTTGCTTCCCTAAGACATGCTCAGGGCAGCCCGCAATTCCTGAGCAAATTGTTCATTCTCTGAGCTCCTGTTTGCCTTGCGTTTTTATGTATTTAGTGTCTGACTTCCAGCATACCAATCCTAGCTTCACCTTCTGTTTGTGCCTGTCTGCTGCCTGCCCTGACCTCAGCTTGTTTCCTGGATCCTCTTCTGTCTCCTGCCATCTGTACTCTGCATATGTGAGTGGTCTCTGTATCATCAGCTGGGTGTACTTGGAGGCCATGACCTAGTTTCAACTTGCTACAAATTTATCCCCATAATCAGCGGTCCCAAAGCATGCTGGAGCGTAGACTCAGCAAACTGGGGAACTCTAGGTTCTACGATAGCTCACTAACACAGAAACCTGACACACAAATTAAAACCCATCATTCAGGCATAGGTGTGCTTGGTACCAACTTTGAGATAAGGGATTTTATGCATTTTATTATACAGTACAGATTTTACTAAAACTGGAGAGTGCAAAATCTGGCAAAGCTCTGCATAGAAACCAATCAGCATCTAGGTTTGTTTGGCAAAGCTTAATTGAAAAAAAATGAAGTTAGAAGCTGATTGGCTACTGTAATGCCCTCTATTCTACGTTAGGTAGGTGCTAGTTGAGGATTTTTGTGTTAGAGCGGGTACATTTAGGCAGACTTGGCTGATGTCAGGCCTATTTGTTTGTGTTCTGGGTATGGGAGTGTTCCAGGGAGTGGCTGGTGACTATAGGTGGTGATACTCTTTCATTGACCCCTCCTGTTTTCAGAGAGTTCTGGAAAAGGGGAGTGGGGCAGAAGAGGTGGAACTGCTTGGCCTTTGGGAAGCCCTGACCAATCCCCAACTTGGATTTGCAGGGGGCAGGCCTTCTTAAATAGCCTGGAGCAGCCCAGTGGGGGGGGGGGGGGTAGTTGGAGAATGGAGACCGAGTACTGAGGCAGTCGGTGGGCCTTCAGGGAGTCCCCAGTCTGGGGGGGAAGGGAGCATCCAGGAGGAGTGAGATCCTGGCAGAGAGGCACAAGGAGGAGCAGGAGTGGACAGCAGGAGGAGAGTACTACCAGCAGGGCTCCAGGAGGAGTTCTCCAGGTGTCGGTGAGTGACACAAGCCCAGGGAAGTGGAGATGCACTCTGCAGCAGATTGGGAGAGAGACAGTCTGGAAGAGGTGCATGAAGAGACTTGGACTTTGGTGTCAATAGGCAGTATGCAGGTGGATGCTGGCAGTCAGGGAGACTGTGGAGTCCATCAGGCCAATTAATACATTCTACAAACTTTCTCTACACTATAAGGGCCTGCGGTCCCTGGCTGCAAAAGGCAGTTACTAGGCCTGGTCAAAGCCAGAGCAGGCCTCACCATGTGCTAACTAGGCTGGAAGCAAGTGTTGTGCAGGAGAGAGGAACAAGGAGAAGCTAAAGTTGTGCTGGAAGAAGGAGAGTGTATATATTGAGTGTATATAGAGGTCCCATGTAAAGAACTGTTGATCTTTGGGCATCCCATAATCATACCCCATCCAAGTTTAACCCCCTAATAAAAAACAAAAACAAAGACACGGCCTGTTTTCTGACTCCAAATGCAAGAGAGGAGTGTGATTGAGGGCAGTGTGAGCAGGTGAACCACTTTCAGCAACCCGCAAGGGGGCATTGGCTACGCTGCCACGAAAGCTGCACCAGATTTTGCACTCTACAGTTTTAGTAAATCAACCCCTATGTCCTTTTCTGAAGACCCAAAAATCTGTATTATGGTGTATAGCCAGTAGAAGAATGCTGTGTACATTTCCTTTCTGTCTTCTCAAATCTTTCTTCCCCATGTCAAGCCAAAGGAAAGCCTAGCTTGACTGTTCTTCTGCTACATTTATCCACAGTGAAAAGAAAATAACTCTAAATCTTCATGAGCAAGGGCAATGATTTACAATGTGCTTGTCCTCTGAATAGGTCAACAAATGCTACCATAACTGAAGCAAATTCTCCTCACTTAGGTCTCGTCAAGACTTTGGAATAACTTGGCAGTGCTTTTTTTTTATAAATACTTGATATGATGTACACAAAGTTACTAGTTTACAAGTGAAAGTTGCTCTGGTAATGCCAATTACTTCTGAATATTTGACTTCAGCCATTATTCAGATATGTTCTGGAGAAGGTCACTTGTTTAAGTCCTTGGGATTTTTTGACAGCTCCTCAGACGCAGACCACGGCTGCATTTATTAATATACAGTGTTTTAATACTCTCAGAAAACATTCCTCCCAACGTTCTACTTTTCATGTCAGTTGTCCTGGTGTTGATGCTCATTTTTTTTTTAGCTAGCAGGGATTTGGGATTATGAGTTAAAATGATATTAAAGGCATCGTTTTTTAAAAAAAATAACAAAAATATACTTACCTGCTCTGTGTAATGGTATTGCAAAGAGCAGCCTGATCCTCCTCTTCTCGTGTCTCCTGTTAGCGCTCCTGGCCCCTCCCCCTGCCGAGTGCACCTAAGCAGGCTCGCTCCCGAGCCACTGCTCTGTGTGTCCATTTACACACAGAGCGCAGCTCGCTCCTGCCCCCACTCTCTCCTCATTGGCTCACTGGTTGTGATCGACTGTAGCGGGAGCTACTGAGCCTTTACAACCACTATAATAAAGATAAACGATTGGTGTCATTGCCCCTCTGTGGATTCTCTATAGAAATATATTGCAAATGCACTTGAGATATAGGAAGTTGCACACACACACCACAGTCCTTGCTGCTATATTCTGCCAAAGTGGGGTCTCCCCTCCAGGATTAAAAAATCTATAATACAGGTAAAATCATTTTGGGTATTGTTCCACTTTAATCCCTTCAGATCCCCGCTATTGCCCAAGTACGGCTCCAGCGTGGATCTGAATTTCCAGGATGACATCCATGGACGTCTTCCCTGTTGACGCTCCCGCGGCCCGCACTCACAGGCAGCGCGCGTGGCCGCCGCACGCTGCGTGGGCATGCCCGCGGGTTGGGCGGACTCGATGTCCACTCATGACCCGCGATCGCCAGTCAGAGCTGCAGAACAGGGAACCGCCGATGTAAACACAGCGGTTCTCCGCTCTGTAAAGGGGGACATAGCAGATCTACTGATCCCTGTGATTGGGATCAGTGAGATCTGTTATGTAGCGGCCAGCCTAGCCCCACGCAGTTATCAAAGTCATCATCAGGATCATAGTTCACCCCTTCCCTGCCTCCTGCAGGTTAACCCTTCACTGCCAATGACATTTATACAGTAATCAGTGGATATTTACATTTCAAAAAAAGTGTCAAAAATGTCCGACATGTCCACCCCAATATCATATAAGTCCAGATAAAAATCGCAGATTGCCACCATTACTAGTAAAAAAAATAAAAATAAATAAAAATGGCATAAATCAATTCCCATAGATTGTAGACGCGATAACTTTTGCGCAAACCAATCAATATACACCGATTGCGATTTTTTTTTTACCAAAAATATGTAGAAGAATATATATAGGCCAAACCTGATGAATAATTTTTTTATATATATATATTTGTATTATAGCAAAAAGTAAAAAATATTGTTCTGTTTTCAAAATTTTTGCTCTTTGTTTGTTTATAGCGCAAAAAATAAAATCCGCAGAGGTGATTAAATACCACCAAAAGAAAGTTCTATTTGTGGGAAAAAATTATAAAAGTTTTGTTTGGGTACAACGTCACACGACCACACCATTGTCATTCAAAATGAGACAGCGCTGAAAGCTGAAAATTGGTCTGGGCAGGAGGGGGGTTTAAGTGCCCAGTAAGCAAGTGGTTAAACCTGAACTCCAGACCTACCTTAAGTTTTGCACAGCTTTACAGGCTCCTTTTCTGTACTGAAATCACTTATTCTGATTTCACTGCACACTGAGCTTCACACAACCTTTATTTACAACCCAATTCCTTAATTTAAAAAAAGGCCACGCTTGCAGTGAACCCAACAACCCCCACCCTCCCTACACTGCAAGGGTAAATGCTATTCTAGTTTAAAGTAGGAGTAAACTCCCATGCATAATTTGTACCTATAGGTAAGCCTATAATAAGGCTTATCTATAGGTAGTGTAAATATCTCCTAAATGTGCGCCGTTTAGGAGATATTTACTATGTCACCGGCGCATGAGTTCTCAAGGAACGGCCACCCGAACCATTCCTTCAGAGTCCTGTGCCGTAAATGTCGGCTCCTGCACGCATGCGCAGGAGTGATGTCATTGCGGCTCCGGCCAGTCACGCGGCTTTAGTTCGCGACCCCGGAAGGAAGACTGGTGAAGATGAAAGCCTTGTCAGCAGTGACAGCGCACTGCTGGAAGGGCTTTGTTCTAAGGTACGTTTCACAAAATGTGCTAGTATGCAATGCATTCTAGCACATTATGGCTTTACCTTGCAGGTTCCAGAAAAAAAAACACACACAGCGGTTTACTACCGATTTATAGGAGAAGATACTTACTTACCTTACTCCTCACTCCAGCAGGCTCCTTTCAGCACTGCAATTTGTCCTCCACAGCTCTTGTGTGAGCTGGGACCATCTTCCATTGCACTCTAGCCTCCTAAATGTACAATACAGAGGTTCATAATATCCCATCCATAGACTGGAGCTTTGTGCTGAAGAGGGGAGCACTGGAGCGGGGTGTAAGGTAAGTGTCCCCTAGATATAACAAGCATTTGACCCTTGCAGCTTGTGTGTGTGTGTGTGTGTGGGGGGGGGGGGGCATTGCAAGGGTTTTTTGTTTTTTTTTTCATGTTCAATGATATGGGCTTTAAAATATAGAAATAAAGGATAACTGTTGGTAATTGTAATGTTTGTCCCAACCTCTGTCACTGACAGCTTGACAGCTTTATCGGCATGTAAATGTAAATAAAGATGGAATTAATATACTAAAAGCCATAATTATACGTATTAACTGCATACAGTTATCAGAGTACAATTTTTCACAATAATGATCCTTTAATTTTTCTAATAGATGCAGTAAATTGTCTTTCAAATGAGGGCACATTGCAGCTTCGTCATAAATCACAGCAGTTAAAGTTGAAGTATTCATTAATAAATCCATAAGTGTGTCTTTTAAATGCAACTAGTACCTGAACATGACTTGGTATTAGTCTCTTGCTATCCCTTATACAGCAGCACACAGACTAGAAGAGGGAGGGACAAGACCGGGAGCCAACCAGGAGTGTTGTTTAAAAATGTGCCAACAATGCCATGCCAATAAGAAGAAGGAGCACAGAGAGCAGTAGGACAGCCTCTAAAGCAGTAGTGGCTGGTGCTCAATTTTTTTGGGGGAGGGGGGTGCGGCCCGCAGCCCTCCCAGCCAGCCAGACACCCCCAAACTCCCGGCGCTTGCTTGATCGATCACCGCTTCCCCCCTTGATCGCCACATCGCTCGCCCGCCAGGCCCCCCACCAGCCCCGCATTTACCCCATCCAGTTTCCCCCCCTGCCTCTCTTCCTAGCTCTCGCTTCTCCTCCCGGCCAATCGGGATTTAGGACTCACGACCAATCGGGTCTTAGGACTCCTGAGACCCGACTGGCCAGAAGGAAAAACGGGAAGACTCCAGGCACCGAGCCCACCCCTTTTTGAAGCCAATTAGAGCCTCGGGCTGTCCCTGCGGTTAGGCATCCCGTCTCAGACCAAGGACTTGCAAAGTACCACACTCTGTCCCCTCAATGACAAGGAGGTTCTCTCCTTGTTGCTAGAAGCCCCCTGAGATGAGTCAACACAAGTAAACACAATTTCAATTCTTTGCTTGCTTGGGGAATCCTGTGCAGGAATTAGGTATCTGGCTACTTCATAAACTACTCCCTTTGTCCCTACCTTAGTCAAGGGGGTAATTTATATCACATTTGATATCACTCATGTTGGATATTCAGGATATAACCTTCTGCAGTATACTGCAATTTCCCCTCTTCCCATTGAGGGGACAGAGTGTGGTTCTTTGCAAGTCCTTGGTCCGAGACGGGATGCCACCTCGTCCAATCAGAAAATGTCTTGTATTCATTGAAAGAAATACAAGGGGTCTGTAAATGGTGATGGTGCCACGCGAGTGACCCCTGTGGTCAATGTGCAAAAGGGAAGCCGCTTGGCACAGGATCCTGGAGATTGTGACAATTGCCGCAGTACCTCCAGCTATTAAAGCGATTGTCCGCTTCCCCTGTGGTCTCTTTGGTATAAGATATGCATTCATATATTGGTCCAAGCTAGACCAATGTGAGTATACAATTAAGATCAAACCTTGAGTTCAGATTTAAAATCTCAAAGTATCCAAAAGGCAGATATAAAATTATTTGTTTGTCTTGCCAACATGAAAAAAGTACAAGTCCTGTGTATGATGTTTGTGACGGGAGTCACTTTGGGCAGGGGGCCCGTGGAACCCAGCTTACCTTAGAGAGCATTTCTTTGTACCTGTGTTTGAATAAACAATCTTATGTTTCTTACCACCCTACACTGATGTCTCGACAAGTAACTGGGTGCGCTAAGGTATCTTGGATCGTGCTGGTACCAGGCAAGGGAAGATTATATGGCGGACATACTCTTCTTGAGTACGGGGGTGCATCACGGTGTTGGTGCCATGTGAGCAACCCCCTGTGGTCAGTGTATAGTAGAGAAGTCACTTGGTACAGGACCCAGAAGATTGTGGGTGTACCACCCACTTCTACAATGATTGTCATCTTGGTCCTTGGTGGTCCCTCATGCCAAACTGGACCGATATAAGTATGCAACTGAGATCATACCTGGAGTTCAGCTTTGCCGTGTTACTGGCCTGTGCATTTACGGTATAGGGTAATGACCTTGTGTTTAACAAGTGGGGGGGGGGGGCATTGCAGAGAAGTTTGTTGATGTACACAACACAGCTAAGACACAGATGAAAAACTACAATGAACACAAACCATATTTTACCCAATGAAAGATTTTTTTAAAAAAAAAACTGTCTTAATAACGATTAAAGCCTAACTCCAGGATATGCCACCTCCCCCTCCTCTCCACTAACTAACTGTGGTCTAAAAAAAAAACAAAAAACATCCAAATCTCCATTTTAAGCCATAATCACATGACAATCCTTCTCTCTTCTTCTTTTTACTTCCTTTGGTCTTTTTTCAACTACCTACACGATGTGGTGGATATTGGTGGAGATGATACTTCCAGAGACCAGGTCCTCTCTCTTAGGCTCCAGAGGCAAGAAAACTCTTGGGGGCAGTGATGGGACCAGTATCCAAACATGTATTGAATGGGGAAAAATGCTGGTCTCCAGGGCAGGATTTTAACTTGACTCATAGAGGAAACTATGACTTTGACCTGTTACATTGAAGGATGGCTTAGGAAGAGGCGTTTGGAATTAGGACTAAGGGGTAAGTGATGCACAATGCTCTATTTAAATGTCATTTTTGCTCAATGAAAGGTTTTGTTGAAAGCGTCCAAATTAGGATTAAATCTCAACTCCAGGATATGAGCAACCACCTCGACCCCTCTAACCAACCACTGGCACGAGAAAAAAAACCAAATCAAAATTTTACTTATATGAAGCCATGGTCAAATGACAACCGTCCTCTGTTTTTCTCTTTACTTCCTGGGGTCCTGCTTCAGCTGCCTGTATTATGTGGACCTCTCCTATTGATGGAGGTGACATTTCGAGTTCCAGTGATCAGGTCCTCTCTCATAGGCTCCAAAGACAGGAGAACTCTTGGGGGGGGGGGGCAGTGATGGGACCAGTGCTCAATAGACAATTTACACAATGGAAAAATATATTTGCTTACCTATTCATTAGTTAAAACCTTTGTTACCCCAACACTTCATATTCCTGATGTGTGCCTGCTGTACCATGTACTTGTATTAGAACATATCCTGTTCTCTTTGTATGGCTTCCTTTGTGTGAAATTCCTGGTGTTCCTGCCAGCCCCCTTGCTTTCTTATTAAAAACTGACTACACTAAGCAGGAGAACTCTAGCTATGCTGGGACCTGACACCCCCTCCCCTGCACAGCCATTCACTGGGAAGCTCAGTGTGCTGCTGCTTCTCCTCCCCCAGCTCTTATGCAGCTGAGAACAGAGGGAAGGTGATCACTTACAAAAAAAAGGTATTTATAATTTTTTTTATATCTATACAGACATGTTTTGCCTTTTATTTTAAACTAAATAGGTTGTTTTACAAGGTGATTGTTTACAATCACTTTAACTAAATCATTTTGTTTCGTCGTATTCGTTATGTTAGCATGATTCGTTTTCAGAATTCGTTTCGTATATTCTGATTTGTTTTATACATTTGTTGTTCCAAATCAATTCATATTTTTGGAAGGTTGGTTATATTTATTTCAACAGGTTAATATGCTATTTCGGGAAATCACTTATGCACTCTGAGTCATCATCCCTGCTAGTCCAACCCACAAAGAGAAATGGATCTGGTTGGATGAGATTGACTGGAATTATGTGCATCCAAAAGTATTGAATGGAACAAAATTAATTGGCTGATTATCCAAGAGACTACTGCGTTGCTCTCATCTGAAACATAAATATTAATTAGTTATGTCTTTGAATTAATTTCCTAATTCCCAACTGACTTTGCTGGGCTGTACACATACAAATTAAAAGGAATGGCCTCTCGAGTTCAGCCCCAATAAAACAAGAATCTTATTAAAATATTCACGCTATGCTCACTAGAGTTAAAATGAATGAATCCAAATCAATTTGGTTCATTCGTTATGTTGTTACTTTATTTCGGAAATATTAACAAAAGGCCCAAACTATCGTATCATGTCAGCCAAATGAATTTGTTGTTTTCGTTATAATTTATCTCAAATTTGTTGAAATTCATTACTATTGTGATTCAGGGATTCCGATACATCCGAATCTCCAAATAACAAAAATTTTGCCCGAAATCTTGATTCGTAACAAAACGAATGACACTAGCCCTCAAGAGTATAATGAACAGAAAAAATGTCTGTTTCCCAGGGCAGGATATTAACTTGGCTCATAGAGGAGACTATGACTTTCATCCATTACATTATGGGGTGGCTTAGGAAGAGATGTTTGGAATCAAGACTGAGGAGTATTGGAATTGATGCTCAATGTACTATCTAAAGAGGAGTTTTGCGCCCCC
>BLSH010037332.1:1880110-1890349 GCA_018402905.1 Glandirana rugosa
TCTATCGTCATATGTCTCAGGGTCTATCGTCATCTGTCTCAGGGTCTATCGTGATATGCCCCAGGGTCTATCGTCATATGTCTTAGTGGTATATAGTCATATGTCCCAGGGTCTATCAACTGCTAACTGGGGCTCTGTATACTGCTATCTGGGACCCTGTATACTGCTATCTGGGACCCTGTATACCCTATCTGGTACCCTGTATGCTGATATATGGTGATTCTGTATACTGATATATGGTGACTTTGTATACTGCTATCTGGGGCTCTGTATACTGCTATCTGGGACTCTGTATACTGATATATGGTGAATCTGTATACTACTATCTGGGACCCTGTATACTGATATATGGTGATTCTGTATACTGCTATCTGGGACCCCGTATAGTGCTATCTGGGACTCTGTCTACTGCTATCTGGGACTCTGTATACTGCTATCTGGGACTCTGTATACTGCTATCTGGGGCTCTGTATACTGCTATCTGGGACCCTGTATACTGATATATGGTGACTCTGTATACTGCTATCTGGGACTCTGTATACTCCTATCTGGGGCTCTGTATACTGTTATATGGTGATTCTGTATACCCCTATCTGGGGCTCTGTATACTGCTATATGGTGACTCTGTATACTCCTATCTGGTGATGCTGTATATACCACTATCTGGTGATGTTGTATACCCTATCTGGTGATGCTGGGCTGTATACTCCTGACACAAGGGGTGGAAACTATAAGGGGTGGGGCTTATGAGAAGTGAGAGGGGTCAAAAAGGAAGGGTGGGGTCTGGCGCCCCCCCCATCCTAAAATTTCACCAGCCGCCACTGCTGGACACTGATAGAAGTCACAAAGCTGCTATATACTGCTGATGAGAAAAGGTATTTAGCAGTTTATATTTATTAAAATAATTGCATTTCCATGTTCTATGTACTGTGGGAGACCAGATATAATAAATGCAGGGTCCTGGGTTTAGTAACACTTTAACACACCAATCTATATAATGTGGCTGTGGAATGTCACCAGCGGACCCAGGGTAGAATAGCATATGTGTACCAAACTGTGATAGGAGAAATGAGATGAAAGTCACTCTGGATAAGTCAGTACTGGCACCTGGCAGTGGGAGTAATTTGTGGAGGAAGCAAATGTCAGAACAGGTAGCAGATAGAGTTGAGCGGACACCTGGATGTTCGGGTTCGGCCGAACTTCACGAAAAAGTTCGAGTTCGGCCCCGAACTTGACCCCGAACCCCATTGAAGTCAATGGTGACCCGCACTTTTGGGCACTAAAATTGCTCTAAAAAAGTCCTGGAAAGGGCTAGAGGGCTGCAAAAGGAAACAAAATGGGGGTAAGAGTAGGACAAGTGCCCTGCAAACAAATGTGGATAGGGAAATAACTTAAAATAACATAAAAAAAATAAAAAATGGAGGAGGAGGTGGATGTGGAGTAGGGGGTTGAGGAGGCCGTGACCGTGGCGGTGTAGGTGGAAGTGGCGGAGGAGGAGGTAGCCAACACTTGGTTTATTTTTCATGTTTCTCCTGTTACAAATTCCAATAAAGACTTATGTTCTATAAAAAAAAAAAAAGAATAAGTTCACTTAAGTATACCAATGGCTGTGTGAGGCCGGTATAAATGTCTATTCTGCACAAGGTACAGACAAGTCCTGTGGGATTCATTCCTGGTTCATTTTAATAAACGTTAGCTTGTCCACGTTGGCTGTGGCAATGTAGACGCACAGCAAGGTGCAAATGTACTATGTAGCACTATCTTTTATTTATTTTTTTAAACCAGCAATGTCGACGCACTTTTTAATTTTGTGCAAGAAATGCACAGCAAGGTGCAAATGTACTATGTAGCAATATTTTTTTTTAAACCAGCAATGTCGTCGCACTTTTTAATTTCTCATTCCTTCATTGACGGACGCAGCCTCTTATTCTTGACATGTGGGGTTTATGTACCTTTCACTAGGAGTGGACTAGGCAGAACGTAGTTCAGCTAAAAGCAGACACAGCCCCTCTCAGGGGGCAGTCCTCACTTGGCATAACCCCTCCTGCCCTGCTCAGAAACTCAGTTTTTTCTGCCTAGTGCAAGGAGTAGGACCTGGCTCCCTGCTGGGATCTGCGGTTCCCCATTTTTTCTTTTTTTCTCAAGATTCTGATGAAAAATGCAATCAAGTTGCCCGCTGGGTGACAGGCTGGTTATCCTAGATCTAGGGAGTCTCCCCAGCGCGGCAGATGGATGCGAGCCGACCTTTAACTGTATGCGGGGTCGGGCCTCGCTCCGTGTGGGGTGGCTGGCGGGTTAAACATCCCGCCAGCACAATTAGGACCGGGGCTCGCGTCACGGGTGTTGCGTGGCCAGCAGCTTCCCCTGAACCGGCGGGGTGGCAGGTCTGCCTCGGGTGGCTACCCGCTACGCCTGTCCAGAGTGGTGAGTATGCTTCTCCCCCCCGCGAGGTGCGGGGGGGCAGGCGGGTGGTGTCCCCCTTCTTAGGGCATAGATGGGCTTGATCCTTCCTACCCCTTCCTATTTTGTCTCCCCCCCACCCACCCCCACACCTCCGGCGCTGTAGCTCTCCTGCCTGGCTGTGCTTCCTCCTGGGTGGGCTGCGGTGCGGCGGCCAGTATGTCTCTGCCCGGCCGCCATTTTCCCGTAGCCGGCTGCATGTGGTATCGCAGCCGCCATTTTGCAGTAGCCGACCGCATGCTTGGCCTCTAGTGCACAGGACGGCCATGTTGGCGTGGTCCGCCGCGTGCTGGCCTCGGATTCGCTGGCTGGATGGGCGGTCCTGGATGTCTCGGCGCCGGGCCATGCCAGATGAGCTTCCTACACGTGGGGGAGGCGGAGCAGCAGCAGGGTGATTACGGACAGCTACAGCAGCGCTAGCAGCAGCTCCTCTCGGGGTCAGTGTGGTGAGTCCTCCTGGGTGCCTCTGGGGCCCTAGTGCGGCAGCTTATGTGGTGGTGTGGAGCGCCCGGTCCGGTCTCTGGCCTGTGGGTGTTTCCGGGGTGCGGTGCAATGGCGGCTGAAGCAGGTGCTTCCCAGCCAGAAGTCTCTGGTGGGGATCAGGGAGCGCTGGGACCTGTGGTTCCGCTGGACAAGTTATCGGCCATTCTGGAACAATTCTTCTCCCGGGTGGAGCCGACCCGTGACCGTGGGGTGGCAAAGAAACGTCCACCCCTCCCGCGTCCTCCGGTGAGGGCACGGAGCCTGAGGGGGGCTCCGCTGTGTCGGGGACCCCCCTGGAGTTATCGGAAGGCGAGTTTGGGGACCCCTCGGATGATGAGGATGAGCCCTCGGGGGCCACCGCGGCTCGTGAACGGGCTCTGGTAGGCTCTTTGGTCTCAGTGGTCCATGAGCCACTGAAACTGGGCCCGGCTGCGACACAGGGGGTGTTCCCTTATTTGTCGTACTTTGATCAGTTTGTTTACAAGGAATGGCAACACCCTCAGGGTTCATTCGCCATGCCTAAATGCTTTTCTGTGCGTTATCCCTTTGAGGATACCCTGTTGCAGAAGTGGGCGTCTCCTGCGGTGGAGGACTCTCCATCCTTTAAGGACCCGGCCGAGAGGAGGACTGAGGCGGTGTCCAAGGCAATGTTCCTAGTCGCAGGGTTAGCCATGCGGCCGGCGCTGGCTTCGGCGCTGGTGGCACAGGCGCTTGCGGAATGGGCGGCCGTTGTGCACCAGGCTTTGGTGACTCTACAGGCCCCTCCGGAACCTGTGCAGATGGTGGACCAGCTGATTCAGGGCCTTAAGTACCTCTGTGATGCGGCCCTCGACATGGCTCCCATGCTGTCGAAACTGTCCATGTTCGCAGTCATCATTAGACGTCTGCTGTGGCTTAGATGTTGGTCGGGAGACCAGGCGTCAAAGAAGGGCCTGACGGACTTGCCTTTTAAGGGAAGT
Source organism: Glandirana rugosa (assembly GCA_018402905.1). Taxonomy (NCBI): domain Eukaryota; kingdom Metazoa; phylum Chordata; class Amphibia; order Anura; family Ranidae; genus Glandirana; species Glandirana rugosa. The sequence continues at coordinate 1,884,013 of BLSH010037332.1, forward strand.
CGTTTTTTTGGGGCTTCCCTGGATGAGATCATCAAGGATTACACTGGGGGGGAGGAGTACATTTCTCCCGGAGCCTAGAAGGGGTAAGGAGCCCCGGTGTAGGGCGGGTCCTTCCTTCCCTACTCAAAAGAGGTTTTTTCGTGCGCCACGCGCCTTGAACAGGGTCTCTCAGCCGCTAAGGCCTCTGCAGGGGGCCAGAAGCATCCCTGGCAGTGTAAGGCTGAGAAGGTGGAGGAGTCCTCCTCTGTATGATGGGTAGCCCCCGCCCGTTGTTCGGGTGGGGGAACGGCTCTTGTGGTTCGCGGACCGGTGGATCTCTCGCATCTCAGATCTCTGGGTGCGCGAGGTGGTTTAGCCCGGGTACAAGATAATAGAGTTCCGTACCCAGCCCCCGGACAAGTTTTTCGCCTCTAATCTGAGGCTTCCCCCGGGGTGACGGCAGGCCCTGTTTGGGGCTGTGCAAATCCTGGTCCACCAGGGGGTGATTGTTCCGGTCCCCTCTGCGGAAGGTTTTCGCGGTTTTTATTCAAATCTTTTTGTGGTTCCGAAAAAATATGGGGTCAGGCCTGTCTTGGACCTGAAGGCTCTCAACCTCTTTGTGAGGGTGTGGAAATTCAGAATGGAATCAGTCTGCTCTGTGGTGGTGGCGCTTCGTCAGGGAGACTTCTTGGCCTCCTTGGACATCAAGGACGCGTATCTGCACGTGCCCATATGTGCGCGCCACTAGTGCTTTCTCCGCTTTGCGGTGGGGGATCTCCACTACCAGTTTGTGGCCCTTCCGTTTGGTCTGGCCTCAGCCCTGCGGGTCTTCACCAAGCTCTTAGCTCCAGTGCTGGCTCTGCTGCGGCAGAGGGGCATAGTGGTGCTGGCCTATCTCGACGACCTCCTCTTGCGGGTGGAATCAGCCTCAGCCTTGAGGGACAGTGTGGGCATCACCCTCGGTTCCTTGCGGGACTTAGGCTGGGTGATTAAGTTTCCGAAGTTGGTACTGACTCCGTCGCGCCGGTTGGATAATCTGGGCTTGGTCCTGGACACGGAGCGGGCGACTATGTTTCTTCCTGACACCAAGGTGTTGACGCTCCAAGTAGCGGTGCAGGCCCTGCTGTCCCAGCGGTGGTCCTCTCTCAAATTTTGCATGAGGGTGCTGGGGCTGATGGTCTCCACCTTCAAGGCAGTTTTGTATGCCCAGAGTCACACCCGGTCCCTGCAGCAGGCAATTCTGCTGCGGTGGGACAAGTCTCCGTTATCCCTGGATCGGGTGATCAGGTTGGATCACCGGACCCTATATTCCCTCGCCTGGTGGCTGCGGGCCCCGGCCTTGGGGCTGGGGAAGTCATTTCTACCCCTGGAATGGACGGTGGTCACAACAGATGCCAGCCTGTCCGGCTGGGGGGGGGTCCTGGGGCTGTTGTTGACCCAAGGTCACTGGTCCCCAGAGGAGTCCCATCTCCTGATCAATGTGCTGGAACTTCGAGCGATCAGGCTTTGCCTCTCCCACTGGCCGCGGAGGTTGTACGGTCATCCTGTTCGGGTCCACTGAGACAACGCCACGGTGGTGGCTTATGTGAATCATCAGGGCGGAACGAGGAGTGCGGCAGCGGCGTCAGAAGTAGTCCACATTCTGAGGTGGGCAGAGCTTCACGTATCGGCAATCTCTGCCGTTCACATTCCGGGCGTCGAAAATTGGCAGGGGGACTACCTCAGTCGCCAGAGGCTGGATCATGGAGATTGGTCCCTACACCCGGAGGTGTTCCGCGGGACGTGGACCTACTGGCATCCTGGCTCAATCTGAAGGTGCAGGCCTTTGTGAGCAGAACAAGGGATCCATTGGCAGGCGCGGCGGATGCCCTCATGGCTCCGTGGTCTTGGTATCGACTGCTCTATGCCTTCCCTCCGCTTCCGCTGCTCCTGCGCCTACTGCGCAGGATAGAGGCAGAAGGGATCCCAACCATTCTGGTAGCGCCAGATTGACCTTGGTGTCCTTGGTACGCCAACGTGGTGTGGATGGTGGTTGATGTTCCCTGGCGGCTCCCGCTTCACGAGGACCTACTTTCACCGGGACCCATCTTGCACCCTGCTTTACCCTCGCTGGCTTTAACGGCCTGGCTATTAAGTCCCAGGTGTTAAAAGATAGGGGACTCTCTGAGTCTGTAATTCCCACTATGCTCAAGGCACGTAAGGCCACTTTGCATAAGATCTATTACCGCACTTGGAAGGCTTACATTGCCTGGTGGGAGGCGGGGGGATGGAACCCCCATTCCTTCTCAGTGGCTTGGGTGCTGGCCTTCCTTCAGCAAGGCCTAGATCACAAGTTGGCATTGAGCACGCTTAAGGGGCAGATTTCTGCCCTGGCGATTCTTTTTCAACGTCCTTTGGCGACGCATTCATTGATTTGTACTTTTGTCCAGGGGGTTCGTCATGTCGCTCCCCAGGTACGGGCGCCCTTGGCGCCTTGGGACCTTAATCTGGTCCTATCAGTGCTTCAGAAGCCGCCTTTCGAAAATATCAGGGAAATTTCCCTGCAGCTGCTTTCGCAGAATGTGGCCTTCCTGGTGGCTATTACATCCGTTCGGCGGGTGTCTGAGCTGGCGGCTCTGTCCTGTAGGTCTCCGTACTTGGTCCTACATAGGGACAAGGCAGTTTTGCGCCCTTCTCCGTCCTTCTTACTAAAGGTGGTCTCTTCTTTTCACATTAATGAGGACATTGTTCTCCCTTCGCTGTGTCCGCGCCCGTCTCATCCTAAGGAGGTTGCTTTGCACTCCCTGGATGTGGTTAGGGCTCTGCGGGTGTATCTGGCGACCACGGCCTCTTTTCGAAGGACGGATGAGCTTTTTATCGCGGTGGATGGTCCGCGCAAGGGGATGGGGGACTCGTCGGCCACTATTTCCCGTTGGATACGACAGACGGTGACCTGTGCGTTTGCTGTTCGGGGCCAGGAGCCCCCCTTTCCGGTCACGGCTCACTCTATCAGGGCAATTAGTACTTCCTGGGCTTTCCGTCATCAGGCGTTGATTTCTCATGTGCGCAAGGGGGCCACTTGCACCTCGGTGCACACTTTTTCAAAATTTTACAGCGTTGATGTTGCAGCGTCCTCAGATGCTGCTTTTGGCCGCAAAGTTTTGCAGGCGGTGGTGTGAGGCGCGTCTGGCACCCCCCGGAGAATTCTTTTGTTGGGTACTGTTGTTGTTGTTGCCCACCCTTCGTTGTGACACTGCTTTGGGACATCCCCACATGTCAAGAATAAGAGGCTGCGTCCATCAATGAACGAATGAGAAAATAGGATTTTTTGACTTACCTTAAAATCCTTTTCTCTGAGTTCATTGACGGTCACAGCACCCACCCCTCTATTGTTGAGTTTGTACTGCTTGTTATGAACTGAGTTGCTGAGCAGGGCAGGAGGGGTTATGCCAAGTGAGGACTGCCCCCTGGGAGCAGTCCTCACTGCTTTTAGCTGCTTTTAGCTGAACTACGTTCTGCCTAGTCCACTCCTAGTGAAAGGTGCATAAACCCCACATGTCAATGAACTCAGAGAAAAGGATTTTACGATAAGTCAAAAAATGCTATTTTTGTGCAAGAAATGCACAGCAAGGTGCAAATGTACTATGTAGCACTAATTTTTATTTTTTTTTAAAACCAGCAATGTCGACACACTTTCTAATTTTGTGCCAGAAATGCACAGCAAGGTGCAAATGTACTATGTAGCACTATTTATTATTCTTTTTTTTAAACCAGCAATGTAGACATATTTTTTATTTTTGTGCAAGAAATGCACCGCTGGCCGCAAATGTAGTATTTAGAATATTTTTTTTTTTAAACCAGCAATGTAGACGCACTTTTTATTTTTGTGCAAGAAATGCACCGCTGGCCGCAAATGTAGTATTTAGAATATTTTTTTTTTTTTAAACCAGCAATGTAGACGCACTTTTTTAATTCTGTTCAAGAAATGCCCCGCTGGCTGCAATGTAATATTTTGCACAAAAAAAAAACATTTTTTTTTAATTTCTCTTACTGAAATGTAAAAGCAGTATTTAACCACTTCAGCCCCGGAAAGATTTGCCCCCTTCCTGACCAGAGCCTTTTTGCGATTCGGCGCTGCGTCGCTTTAACTGACAATTGCGCGGTCGTGCGACGTTGTACCCAAACAAATTTTTTTCCCACAAATAGAGCTTTCTTTTGGTGGCATTTGATCCCCTCTGCATCATTTCTGATCGCTGCTATAAACAAAAGAAGAGCGACCATTTTGCAAAAAAACCCAAATTTCTTACTTTTTGCTAAAATACAAATCCAAAAAAAAATATAAAAAAACATTTTTTTTCACCGGTTTTGGCCGAATTATATTCTTCCTCATATTTGTAATAAAAAAAATTGCAATCTGCGTTTATTGATTGGTTTGCGCAAAGTGGCAGCGTTTACGGACGATGAGAATTCATTTCTGGGGTTTTTATTTTTTTTTATTCTTTACTAATAACGGCGACGATCTGCGATTTTTAGCGGTACTGCGATATTGCGGCGGACATGTCCGACCATTTTGACACTTTTTTGGGACCATTGGCAATTATACAGCGATCAGTGCTATAAAAATGCACTGAATACTGTGTAAATGCCATTGGCAGTGAAGGGGTTAACCTGCAGGGGGCGCTCTAAGGGTTAACTATGTTCCCTGGGCGTGTTCTAACTGTCTTACTGTTTGACTGGCAGGGGGAGGGGAGTGATCACAGCTTCCACGTAGAGGAAGGCTGTGATCACTCCCTTCCCCCTCTAACAGAACGGAGGTCCGTGTTTACTTACACGGACCTCCATTCTTTCACTCCGGGGGGGGCATCGCGGGTAGTCGGCGGCGATCGAGTCCACCGCACCCGCTCCCTGGCCCCCCCGGACACAGTGAGTGTGCGAGCGCGCCTCCGGTGGCGCCCGTGCGCTCACAGTGCGCGATCTGGCAGCCGCCGTCGTGTGACGGCGGTTTGCGCAGGAGAGCCACCTTGTTGCCGTCAACCTGCGGTTGACGGTCGGCAAGTGATTAAATATGCCAAAATGTTGCCACAGGAACTATCAGAACACTATTAAAGTAGTGTCCATGACACACAAGCAGTTGCAAATGTACTGCACTTGCAAAAATGGCTGCAAATGCCCACCTAACAAACAGAAGAATTGCTTAGGTTTTATATGAGGCACTTTGCTTAGCAAACAAAATGTACTCTAGCAAACAAAAATCTCTTCTAGCACCCACCCACCAATAAATCACTGTTTTTAACAGATTTTCTAAAGCTAATTTGTCCCTCACAGCAGCAGCAGCAGCATCCTCTCCCTACACTAGTATGAGATGATTTTCTAAAGCTAATCTGGCCCTCACAGCAGCAGCAGAATGCTCTCCCTACACTAGTATGAGATGATGTGACATGCAGCACTACTTGACTCCAGCTTATATAGAGGCTGGGTCACATGATGCACTGGCCAATCACAGCCATGCCATTAGTAAGCATGGTTGTAATGGCTTCTAAGGGCAAATGAGTGAAACGCTTGTTGATTGGCTGCCCTGCAGCTATAAAACAGGCACGAAAAAATACCCGAACCCGGACTTTTTCTCAAATGTCCGGGTTCGGGACATGGACACCCTAATGTCCGGTACGAACTTTACAGTTCGGGATCGCTCAACTCTAGTAGCAGACAGTAGAAGAATCTGTTAAATGTAGCAAATGTCAGGACATAAAGCAGAAGGATCTGATGAACACAGCAAAGGTCAGGGCAAGCTAAAAGCAGTAGAGGTATTGAATGAATGCAGCAAAGGTCAGGGCAGGCGGCAGGCAGTAGAGATATCCATTAAATGTAGCAAAGGTCAGGGCAGGCTTCAGGCAATAGAGGTACCAGTTAAATGTAACAAAGGTCAGGGTAGGTGGCAAGTAGTGAGGTAACCATTACATTTAGCAAAGACAGCAACAGATATAAACAAGCAAAGATACAGATCAGCATGAAAACACTTTTACAAGCATAGAGACACAGACTGATGCACCCCCACTCTCCCCATCACACCAGAGTCATCTTTTTACATTAGAAATCTTCTCCTAAAATTAGAGTTCTTTTCACATCAGAAGCCCCTCTCATCAAACAAGAAGCTCCCCGTCACATCAGAAGTCACCCATCACATCAGAGTTCCACTTTTACATCAGAACCCCCCCCATCCCTTTTAACATCAGAGTACACCTTTTACACCAAAAGCCCCTCTCATCGTGCCAGATGCCCCCCCCTCAATCGGACTAGAAGCTCCCCATCACATCAGAGTCCTTTTTATCCCATCAGGGTCCCCCCTTTCACTTCAAAAGCCCTCCTTCACATCAAAGTC
>BLSH010037332.1:1901375-1926399 GCA_018402905.1 Glandirana rugosa
CGTCCCACTGCCCACCTGGTGTTCTCAGTCCTCTTTTTATGTCCCTAACAAGGTTCATTTAGGCCAGATTCCCGATACGAGTTAATGGCGTTCTTGTTCCTTGTCTCCCACGTGGTTGGATCTGGTAATGGAATCACTATTTAAATAACACATTGCCCTCCTGACCACCTCCGTGCGAACTCTCCAGACCCTCGTACGTCAGACCCTACCCACGTCTCGGTCGTCCTCCTGACGTTGCAGTACCCGTCGACGTCGGTCCTCCCGACCGTCACGGAATTCTCCCGCCCTGTATTTTTCTCCTGACTCTTGTGGTCCACCCGTCACCCTGCCCAGCCCTGCATTCACCTCTCAGACTCTCCAAGACAATGACCAGTCCATGGCTTTGTTTTTTTTTTTGTTTTATTGAGGGGATTTAACTTGGATGGGGTATGGGAAATATGGGATGCCCAATAGAATTAGAAGAGTTCTTAGTGGGACAACTATATACACTTCTCTCTTCTTCCAGCACACTACTTGCTTGGATTTCCAGGCACAGCTAGCATTTGAAAGTTCAGGCCTAGCGCTGACTCCACTAGGCCTTAGCAATTGCCTTTTGCAGGCAGGAAACAAGGGCCCCTATGGTGTAGCAGAAAAATGAAACAGTTCCTTTGCTAGCTGTCCTGTTGGTGGACTACTGATCCCAGTCAGCCCTCTTCAGGCACTGCCAGCCCTCCTGGCTGCAGCTGCCCATGACGTTGCAGTCCTCCTGCTGGCTCTGCACCCATCCCAGACTGCATGCTCCCAGACCTCTCAAGCGTGCCTCCACCAGTCCTCCCATCTGCACATGTCACTCACCAGCCCTCCTGGCTGTGACCAGTGGTTCACTCCTGGAGGCTTGCACAGCAGCACTAGCTCCCGCTGTCCTCATTGACTCCTCCTGTGCCTTCTGTTCAGATCCTCCATGAATTCTTGAGAGGATCCATCCTGCTCCCGAGTCCCAGGCCCAAGGTCACACCCCCCCCCCCCCCGGCCCAAGGTCACACCCCCCCCCCCCCCAGAATGGGGTGCTCCCTCAAAGGCCCCAACAGCCTAGTACTCCATCTCCAGTTCTTCCACCCAAACTCTCCTCCCCAGCTGGGCTGACCCCAGGTATTTAAGGAGGCCTGCCTCCAGCCAATCTACGTTGGGGATTGGTCAGTGCTCCTTAGAATACCCCAGGCAGCTCCACCTCTCTTCCCCTCCTCTTATTCTAGCACCTTCTAGAAGCAAGAGGGAGGTAACCAAGAAGTGACACCACATGTGAGTCAGCTAGGCCTGCCTAAATTTACTTGTACTCACCAAAAATCTTACTCTTACTCCTAGCACCTACCTAAGTAGAGGGTGCTACAATTCACTCTGTGCAGCTCAGGCTGCAGAGATGGATATTGAGGACTGTGTCCTCAGTCTCCTTTCTCTGTCTTAAAAGTGAGAAATCAGGGGTCTGTTTAGACTCCTGATATTTCACCAAAGCCTCCCAATGGGGCTGCTAAAAACAATTGCAAACATTTTCTTTTTAAATTGTAAAAAAAATAATAGAATTGTAAAAAAAAGAAAAATAAAATAACAAAAATAAAAAAAAAACACTGGCACCATGCACTCCCCTCATGACACAGTCCATGGCTCTACTAACTGACACCGTCCACTGCCCTACTGACACCATCCTCTGCGCTACTGACACCATTCACTGCTCTGACTGACACCATCCACTGCCCTATTGACACCAACCTCTGCCCTACTGACTGACACCATCTACTGCTCTACTGACACCATCCACTGTCCTACTGACACCATCCACTGCCCTACTGACACCATCCACTGCCCTACTGACACCATCCACTGCTCTACTGACACCATCCACTGCTCTACTGACACCATCCACTGTCCTACTGACACCATCCACTGCCCTACTGACACCGTCCACTGCCCTACTGACACCGTCTACTGCTCTACTGACACCATCCACTGTCCTACTGACACAGTCCACTGCCCTACCGATACCATCCACTGCCCCACTGACACCATCCACTGCTCTCCTGACAGCATCCACTGTCCCCACATGCTGTCCACTGCTCTACTGACTTACACTGTCCACTTTTAAGGTATTTTTCTAGGTGTTCCTTACTATTTAGTTATGCCTTGCTGAGTAATTTAATTAAAAAAGGCACTGAACTCCGGTGATTATTGATATTTTTCATGTTATTCAGGTAGATCTCCACCTCTGAAAGGTTGCCTACCCCTGCCTAAAGCCTAATACACACGTGCTGAATGTCGGGCAGCATCTGTCGGTTCAATAGAAACCGGTCGACATTCGGCCCGTGTGCACTTTAGCCAGTCGGACAGAAGCCTGCCATTTGGTCGGTTTCTCTCAATAGATAATAGCTAAAAAAAGGTTTGCCGATTGATTCCCAATCAGTGCTCTCAGCCAATGGCTGAAAGGGCTGACTGGAGTGTTCTGGAGCGTCCCCTGTCAGAACACAATAGCACAGCAGGGAATAGAGCTGTTGTTAGAAATCACGGGGCCCGTACAGCCTACCTGACAGTGCCCCCTTCAACCACACCCTCAGCCCCACCCCTAGTCCATGCCCCTGTCCCGCTGACTACCGATGTTTTCTTGGGACCAAGAGCTGTTTACAGCAGCTCAATCTTTGTGCTGGATTGAATGGATCACGTACAGGTTTAGGAGATATTTATTTTACCTACAGGTAAGCCTTATTGTAGGCATACCTGTAGGTAAAAATGCCCCTAAAGGGTAGACAACCGGTTTGACAGATAAATCCAAATTGCTCATACATGCTTCTACTATAAATGAATAATTTGGTAATGGTTACCTATTTACATATATGTTAATGTGATTAATATTTCATGATATCAATGCAATAAAACATTGGTAGTGGGTTATATACAAGCTATGTAAATCTACCCCTTTCTGTTTCTGTTTGAGTCTTCTAAATTGCAACTTTTCAATAAAAATGTTTGAAAACAAAAAAAAAAAAAAGAAATGGCATCAATTAAAATAATGCATTAAATAATCCTTTTCTACATATTCTAACGATAAATGAAACAAATCACACTGATGAGCAGACCAGTCTGCCAATTAATGAGCATTCCTCCGTTTTCCATCATCGTTATGCTTGTTTACTTGATGTAATCGTTACATGTGGACCAGCTACATCATGTAACCTCTCCAACACCCTAACCGCCATTATGCCAACCAGATCAGTAAATCTACAGCTCTGTGTGCTTTGCAGTCATTTGCTATGAATAAGTAACCTGTCAGTGAGTATCTGGTTCTCAAGCCACAGATTAATTGGTAATTTATACTAATTTGTAGCTAATAGCCAATTCCTATTTTTATCATTAATTGCAACTTTTGATGGTGTATACAGTATTGATTTGGTGCGCCTGTTAGTTTGCTCTCTTCAGTAACATCCATTCACCGGTAATACCTGTCCTGTAATGTAGGCTTCCACTGTGGAATCCAATTACAAAGCACTGAGTTATTTAGTAAATACAGCCAGACTTACTAATGAGCCCTCTTTAATTAAATTTCAAAGTTCCATTGATTCGATAAGTCCATGTGGGTTGCATAATTAACATAGGACTTTAATGCAAATTTGAATTGCACTAGTCTGCAGCATATTAGACCTGTTAATAGGCTAAAAATATAACAACAATTTTGTCTTTAATGTCCACAAACCAAATCTCAGGAGGCAAACATATCTCTTTCATTGTTTTAATATGAAAGGAAACATATCACCTTCTCTCAAAGCAATATTTTACTATCTACATTATTACTGTATTAACAATGTTAGGGAGCCTGTAATCTGAGTGTATGGGAAGACACGGGGCTCTGGTGTTTTAAAGCTCCTGCAATGGTACAGCCAGGAAAAAACTCAATATCCTCCTTGTAACACTGTAATGGTTAAAGACAGTGGTGGCTGGTGGGTTTTAATTTGGGTGGGGGGCACTGCCAGCACCCCCCGACAGCCGGCAATGACAGCACCCCCACATCCCCCCGTGGCCCTGTCTCTTACCCGATCGTGGCTGTGATCTCCTCTCCTTTTCTGGGAGGTGCAGGGAGCTGTGGCCATAGGTGCAGGGAGCGGCCCGGAGGTGTGGGGAGCGGCGGCCATAGGTGCGAGGAGCGGCCCGGAGGTGGGTGTGGGGAGCGGCAGCCATAGGTGCAGGGAGCGGGCTGGAGGTGGGTGTGGGGAGCGGCAGCCATAGATGTGGGGAGTGGCCCTTAGGTGCAGGAAGCAGAGGCCATAGGTGTGGGGAATGGCCCAGAGGTCCAGGGAGCGGCGGCCATAGGTGCAGGTAGCAGCCCAGAGGTGCAGGGAGCAGTGGCTCCTGTGTCCGCTCCTTCTCACAGCGTACTGTAGGTCAGGGCTGCAATCTCCTCTTCTCCTTCTCCCGGAGGTGTGTGGAGCAGCAGCCATAGGTGCAGGGAGCGGCCTGGGGGTGCAGGGAGCGGCGGCTCCGGTGTCCGCTCCTTCTTACAGCGTACTGTAGGTCAGGGCTGTCATCTCCTCTCCTTCTCCCGGAGGTGTGGGGAGTGTCGGCCACAGGTGCGGGGAGCTGACAGAAGGTGCAGGGAGCGGCGGCTCCGGTGTCCTCTCCTTCTCACAGTGTACTGTAGGTCAGGGCTGTGATCTCCTCTTTCTCCAGGAGGTACGGGGAGCGGTGGCCATAGGTGCGGGGAGCGGCTCGGGGGTGCAGGGAGCGGTGGCTCTGGTGGCCGCTCCTTCTCACAGCATACTGTAGGTGAGGGCTGTGATTTCCTCTCTTCCTTCTCCTGGAAGTGTGGGGAGCGGGGGCTCCAGTGTCTGCTCCTCCATCTCCCAAAGCATACTGTTCCTCTTCTGCCTAAGCGCTATGCATCCAATAGGATCGCCTGACGCTTAGGCCAATTGGGAAGCAGGTCTCACTACCTGCCTCCTCATTGGCGGGGAGGAACTATTAGGGGAGGAAAATAGTGAAAATGAATTTGCTATAGTCACACAACAGAGTGGGATCAGGACACAGTGCTTTGCGCCCCAAGCCAACCCTTTTTTGAAACCTATTAGAGCCTCTGGCTCTAATCACGCGCTTCAAAAATCCACTCCCCCCATTGGAATCCATGCACCTAGTGCCCTGATATGTAGGGGGGCTGTGCCCGTATGCCCTCTATGGACGGGCCACCCCTGGTTGAAGGGTTAAATAATTGTTTAATATAATATGAATAATATTTCAGACTGTAGAGTGCTATTTTAGGTTCTGTTTGGAAGCTTTTTGTTGCAAGCATATTTGAGAAAATGATATAGTAAAAGTGAAACTTAAAACGAGGAACTTATAAATTCAAGACTAGCCTAGCAGCGAGACAACTAGCAGAAGCTGTCTAATGGAAAATTTTAAGGTTAAGACTATTCTATAGATCATGAATAATTAATTTGTTATACTATGTGTATCTCTATGATTGGTTAAATGAATACAGGAGGGTTTGGAGCAGTATATTGCTATTGTTCATATGTTACAGTATTGGTTACGTTGCTCTCCACACTTCGGCACCCTCCATGTTGGACGGTCAATCGGACCTCATGATGTATACCGCTTCTTATTTTAGATGGTTTACACTTTGTTTACTTTTTCTATGACTGTTTTCACACTGTGTTGTTTTCATCATGCAATCTGCATATATAAATAAAGATTATATTTAAAAAAAAAATGAATAAAAGAGGTTTTCTCTTAAGTCACCTAATGCACGTATCATAATATGCCTTATATTTTTCTGATTGGTGGGCAGAGATGGTCCAATCCACCTGCTTTTGTATACTTAAAGCAGGAACCTGGGAAAAAAAACTTTTTTCCATGTCCTTGTTGCGGATCTCCTACCTTCACCAACTATGCCATCCATCTTCTTCTGAGCTCTGTAGTTCCTCTGTAGTAACCTGCTGAATTTGCTGAAAAAATGTTATTCCCCTCTGACATCTGGTTTGTAAGACCGCTGGAGCCTCTACGTCCTGTAGTGTTAGCAGCGGTCTGACATGCCCACTTGCAGTATTCTAGCAAAAGCAGCTAGGATGGACTTCCTTGCTGGAGTGGGCGGAGGGAGTCTCGCAACCCCCAGTCTGTGCCGCCCATAGATGTGGTTTCCTCCTCCCTGCTCCTCCTCTCTGTCAGCAACGCCCCTCCCTCCCCCTCGTCCACTCGCCCGCCGCCTCATCAATTATAGCAGAAATCTCTGCTATTTCTGGAATTCTTGGCATGTTTGCTATGTGAACACCGCTCTTTCCACTGTCACAGCCGTATTGTGATATACACTGCAGAGCGCAGCTCCGATATGGCTGTGACAGGGGAAAGTTACAGAGCGGAGATTACTTAGCAAGCATGCCAGGAATTCCAGAAATATCAGGCATGTCGTAGCAGGAGATCTCTGCTATTTCTGGAATTCCTGGCATGTTTGCTATGTGAACACTAGAGTTGAGCGAAGTTCGGGACCCGGACCCGAACCCGGACATTTGAAAAAAAGTTTGGGTTCGGGTATTTGATCCCGCCTGTTGAATAGCTGCAGGGCAGCCAATCAACAAGCATTTCACTGGTTTGCCATTAGAAGCCATTAAAGCCATGCCTACTAATGGCATGGCTGTGATTGGCCAGTGCATCATGTGACCCAGCCTCCATATAAGCTGGAGTCACATAGTGCTGCATGTCAGATGCTCTCAGGCTAGTCTAGGGAGAGGAAGCTGCCGGCGCTGTGAGGGACAGATTGCAGATATAATAACATCTCATCCTGCATTACAGAATGATCTGATTCTAGACTAGGTAGAGTCTACTGCTTTGAGGGACAGATTATTGTTCTAAAATCATCTCCTAGTTCTATAGGGTCAGGTTCCTGCTGTTGCTGTAAGGGACAGATTATTGTTCTAAAATCATCTCCTAGTTCTATAGGGTCAGTTTCCTACTGTTGCTGTAAGGGACAGATTATTGTTCTAAAATCATCGGTACTCCTATAGGGTCAGGTTCCTGCTGTTGCTGTAAGGGACAGATTATTGTTCTATAATCATCTCCTAGTTCTAAAGGCAGAGGTTCCTGCTGGTGCTGTAAGGGACAGATTATTGTTCTAAAATCATTTTACTTCCTTTTGCAGCCCTCTAGCACTTTCCAGGACTTTTTTACAGCCATTTTTGTGCCCAAAAGTTCGGGTCCCCATTGACTTCAATGGGGTTCGGGGTCTGGGGTAAAGTTCGGGTTAAGTTCGGTACCGAACCCGGACTTTTTCCCGAAGTTTGGCCGAACCCGCCGAACCCGAACATCCAGGTGTCCGCTCAACTCTAGTGAACACCGCTCTTTCCCCTGTCACAGCCGGATCGGAGCTGCACTCTGCAGTGTATATCACAATACGGCTGTGACAGGGGAAAGAGTGATGTTCACATAGCAAACATGCCAGGAACTCCCGAAATAGCAGAGATCCCTGCTATCATTGATGAGACGGGGGTTATTGCACTGATAAAAGGGACATGGTGTCACCGCACTGATGGACACTGATAAGCGGCACTGATCGGCATGGTGTCACCGCACTTGTGAGTATGGTGTTACCGCGCTGATGGGCACTGATAAGCAGCACTGGTTGGCACGGTGTCCCTGCACTGGTGAGCATGGTGCCACCGCACTGATGAGCACTGATAGGCGGCACTGGTGGGCACAGTGTCACCACACTGGTGAGCATGTTGTCACCGCACTGATGGGAACTGATAAGCGGCGTTGGTGGGCATGGTGTCACCGTACTGATGGGCACTGATAAGCGGCACTGGGGAGCACGGTGTGACCGCACTGATGGGTACTGATAAGCGGCGCACTGGTGGGCACGGTGTCAGCACACTGATGGGCACTGATAATCGGCACTGGTGGTCACTATGTGACTGCGCTGATGGGCACTGATAAGTGGCACTGTGTGACCGCACTGATGGGCACTGATAAATGGCACTTGTGTGACCACATTGATGGGCACTGATAAGCGGAACTGATGAGGCTGCACTGTTTACTGACACCATACACTTCCATATATCTGTAGGAGGCGTTTCCAACACCCCTGCAAAGTTTCATTTTTATGTCTTATTTTCAGTTTGATATGTATTATATGTGATGTTACGTATCACAAAGGTTGGCATTGTGGTGATACCTTACAACAAATGGAACTGAAGGAATTAATAATAAATAATAATAAAAAGTTATTTTATTATTGGCATTTATTATTATTCATTTGTTATGTTCCATTTGTTTAGACATGGCATTTGTTATTTCGGAAAATTCTTAACTTTGGATAAATTCGTATTCATTCCATTCACTAAAAGCCAAATTTAAAAGGAAATTCCAATACCTATAATTTAATAGCTAATAAGAGTTACGTTATTATTAGTTCGTTGTCCAGGTTTTCGGATTTTCGTTCCTATTTTCTGATTTTCGTTCTTTTGAATTTTCGTTCTTACTTTCTAATTTTTTGATTTTCGGATTTTTGAATTTACGAATTTTCGAATATTCTGAAAAAATAGTTAAACAGGTTTTCATTAATTTGGATATTTCCGAATTAATAAATTTGTTGAAATTCGTTAAAAGACGAATTTGGAACGAAACAAATTGCACGTGTCTAAATCAGTTATGGTCCCTGCATAGTTATAACTGTATTAGAAAGTGTCTATAACATGGTATGATCCCAACGAGTTTGAGCTTAAAGCAAAACTTGTACCGTCACAATGACTTAAACCCTCAAAATATCACTCCCTGAAACAAAAGTCCACTCTTTCTTCAACTTCGATGCGTGTGGCCGGCAGTCGCGATGTCCGCTGGCCACCCACGATCGCTCTTCAGAGAGCCAGAATGGGGATCTGTCAATGTAAACAAACAGATCCCTTTCTGACAGGGGAGTAGAGTGAGATCGTCTGTTTCTAGTGATCAGGACCAGCGATCTCTCTTCCTCCAGTCAGCCCAGCCCCCATACAGTTACAAACACCTCCCAGGGAACACATTTAACCCCTTGATCACCACTAGTGTTAACCCCTTCCCTGCCAGGGTCATTTATATAGTAATCAGTGCATTTTTATAGCACTGCTTGCTGTATAAATGTCACTGGTCCCACAAAAGCGTCCGATCCATCCACCGCAATGTCGCAGTCCTGCTAAAAATCACTGATCATCGCCATTACTAGTAAAAAAAAAAAAATAATAATAAAAATGCCATAAATCTATCCCTTATTTTGTAGACGCTATAACTTTTGCACAAACCAATCAATATACATTAATTGCAATTTTTTTTTACCAAAAATATGTATAAGAATACATATTGGCCTAAACTGATGAAGAAATTAATTTTTTTACATTTTTTTGGATATTTATTATAGCAAAAAGTAAAAAATATTGTTTTATTTTCAAAATTGTCTGGCTTTTTTGTTTATAATGCAAAAAATAAAAACTGTAGAGGTGATCAAATACCACCAAAAGAAAACTCTATTTGTGGGAGAAAAAGGACATACGGTAAATTTTGTTTGGGTACAGCGTCGCACGACCGCGCAATTGTCAGTTAAAGTGATGCAGTGGCGTATCGCAAAAAATGGCCTGGTGATTAAGGGGGTAAATCCTTCCGGGGCTGAAGTGGTTAAGCTTTACAAAACAGAAACAAAAGCTTGGACGCTGACTGGTTTATATACAGAGATGCACCAGATTTTGCACTCTCCAGTTTTAGCAAATCAACCCCAATGACTGCTTGGCACCATTCCCCTCCACGCCTTTTATAGTGAGAGCGCTGACTTATGTAAAAGCCCCCCTTATTGGTCCCTCTAAGCTTGTGGATCAAAATTCCTAAGCCACCCAGTGCTAGACTTGCAGGATTCATCTCAAATCCATTGTAGTAGCAAACCAGAATCTCATCACAGATAACAAATACAAATTATTTGCATTATTTCTCAGATATTACTAATAAAGGACCACCAAAAAAAAAATGATGCCACCCTCTCATTTTGGGCAGTTTGATATTGTTATTGCAGAGTGCCCATACATATATACATCCGTTGCCTGTTATTTTTTTGGGCAGTTGCCCATTAAAAAATATAATTTTTGGGTTGGCATCTCACCATTAAAATTATGTATTCAGATTCTCAGTCTCTGTCTCATCAGTATGCTCTAGGTGTGCCAGTATCTAAGCACAAGCTCCCCAGAGTCCATGTTTGGAGATGACTATACTTCGACTTCTGTGGAAGAGGAATGTAATTGGATCAGGTAAAAACAGACTTAATGTGGCATTGTCTCTTCTTTTGTTTGCTAGTATTTAATGAGTATTTCAAATCCTTTTGTGCAGGTGGAAGGTTGATGGGATACAATTGGATTTTCTTATGTTAAGTTAACCTTAGAGATCTCAGAGCAGATCGAGTTTCTCAAGCAAAGAAAAATGCATATGCCACTAACTCTTCTTTATAAAAGTGATTAGACTTATTGTGGGCTCATCATAATCATTTTAGAAAGTATATCTTTGGAAAAAGAACATTTACAAAGATTTCTAAGCAGTGCGAGCTACTGATTAAACTTAGCTACTCTGGTATACTGTACTTTCCTCATTATAACTGTCACAGATTGAATGCAAGAAGAAAACAAAGACCTTCACAGTAAAAAGCTTGAAGATCTTTGTAATTAAAAAGAATCTATCTCCATACCCACCAGAGACAAGAATAATAGCGTTGGCATCAGTCTGGTTTTTAGCTGGATAGCCCAGGTCTGTTTCTGTTTTGCCAAAAAGTTTTTATGGCAGTTGCCATAAAGTTTTCAAGTTGTGTGGCTTCAGTACATTCAGATAACAAGTTGTGAGTATTGTGTTTGATATATCTCATTGGTGGTAATGATGGATTAAAACCACTGTTGCATTCTACATGCTACAAGCTGTGATTGTAGCACGTGAATCTCAGGTAGAGGGTTCTGCTTCCCCCAACCACACATACATAACCAGTAGTGCCAGGAATGGGGGCACAGATACTGTTTATATGGTGAATGTGGTGATTGTGTTGGTGGTGGTTCATAGTTTGATACTCTACATTCCATGATCCCTTTGACAAGCCAGAAGCCTGTGCAGGCACTTCAGCCAGTCATGCCCAGCCTGGTCACTTGGCTGAAGTGGAAACCAGGATAGTATTGAAGGGGGGGGATTCAGCAACACCATTTCTCTAATTTTGCTGCTGCCTGCTGTATCAAGGCCTGCTTTATTCTGGCTGCATTCCTCTGAGGCACCAGTAGCAAGGAGCATGAAGAGGAGGGTTGTAATGTTGGCAGTGAGGAAGAGGGCATGGGGCAGGCTTTCAAGAGTGTGTGTCACCCCTACCAAACCTGAGTTGTATGTGGGTGGTGTGAGATGGTTGTGGACACCGTTGGCCTCAGCGACACAAGGTTCTTCTGCTATAAGAGGGTTTTGGCGGTTGGCTCATTCATGCTTCAGTGCCTGCGCAAGGACCTTAGGTATTGGGCCATCAGGGAGCCCAAACATTCCCATAGACACACTCCTAAACCTTGTGGACAGCCTTCCCAGAAGAGTTGAAGCTGTTATAGCTGCAGAGGGAGGGCCAACTCAATATTGAACCCTACGGACTAAGACTGGAAAGCCATTAAAGTTCATGTGCGTGTAAAGGCAGGCGTACCAACACTTTTGGTAACATAGTGTATCTATGCTCTCTGTAGTATATTAAAACTTCAATATACTTAATGCAAACAAGCAAACATTCAAAAATAAATAAAAAATCAGCACAAGGGATATTACTTTCCTTCAGTGGGATGTGTTCCTTGTGCTGCTTTTATCTTCCATTGGCTATTACTACTGATTCTATGAATGAAAGACAATCCATGAATGTAGGAGGTGGACCTATCAATCATCCACCTATTTAAATATACAGTTGCAAGAAAAAGTATGTGAACCCTTTGAAATTATATTGATTTCTGCACAATTTGGTCATAAAATTTGATCTGATCTTCATCTAAGTCACAACAAAAGACAATCACGGTCTGCTTAAACTAATAACACACACATAATTAAATGTTACCATGTTTTTATTGAACACACCATGTAAACATTCACAGTGCGGGTGGAAAAAGTATGTGAACCCTAGACTAATGACATCTCCAAGAGCTAATTGGAGTGAGGTGTCAGCCAACTGGAGTCCAATCAATGAGATGAGATTGGAGGTGTTGGTTACAGCTGCCCTGCCCTATAAAAAACACACACCAGTTCTGGGTTTGCTTTTCACAAGAAGCATTGCCTGATGTGAATGATGCCTCACACAAAAGAGCTCTCAGAAACCTACGATTAAGAATTGTTGACTTGCATAAAGCTGGAAAGGGTTATACAAGTATCTCCAAAAGCCTTGCTGTTCATCAGTCCATGGTAAGACAAATTGTCTATAAATGGAGAAAGTTCAGCACTGCTGCTACTCTCCCTAGGAGTGGCCGTCTTGTAAAGATGACTGCAAGAGCACAGCGCAGACTGCTCAGTGAGGTGAAGAAGAATCCTAGAGTGTCAGTTAAAGACTTACAAAAGTCTCTGGCATATGCTAACATCCCTGTTAGCGAATCTACTATACGTAAAACACTAAACAAGAATGGATTTCATGTGAGGATACCACAGAGGAAGCCACTGCTGTCCAAAAAAAACATTGCTGCACGTTTACAGTTTGCACAAGCCCAACTGGATGTTCCACAGCAGTGCTGGCAAAATTTTCTGTGGACAGATGAAACCAAAGTTGAGTTGTTTGGAAGAAACACACAACACTATGTGTGGAGAAAAAGAGGCACAGCACACCAACATCAAAACCTCATCCCAACTGTGAAGTATGGTGGTGGGGGCATCATGGTTTGGAGCTGCTTTGCTGCATCAGGGCCTGGACGGATTGCTATCATCAAAGGAAAAATTAATTCCCAAGTTTATCAAGACATTTTGCAGGAGAACTTAAAGCCATCTGTCCAGCAGCTGAAGCTCAACAGAAGATGGGTGTTGCAATAGGACAACGACCCAAAGCATAGAAGTAAATCAACAACAGAATGGCTTAAACAGAAGAAAATATGCCTTCTGGAGTGGCCTAGTCAGAGTCCTGACCTCAACTCGATTGAGATGCTGTGGCATGACCTCAAGAAAGCGATTCACACCAGACATCCCAAGAATATTGCTGAACTGAAACAGTACTGTAAAGAGGAATGGTCAAGAATTGCTCCTGACCGTTGTGCACGTCTGATCTGCAACTACAGGAAACGTTTGGTTGAAGTTATCGCTGCCAAAGGAGGTTCATCCAGTTATTAAATCCACGGGTTCACATACTTTTTCCACCTGCACTGTGAATGTTTACATGGTGTGTTCAATAAAAACATGGTAACATTTGATTCTTTGTGTGTTATTAGTTTAAGCAGACTGTGATCGTTTATTGTTGTGACTTAGATGAAGTTCAGATCACATTTTATGACCAATTTGTGCAGAAACCCATATCATTCCAAAGGGTTCACATACTTTTTCTTGCAACTGTAGAAGCTGTAGTACCAGCTTCTATGAATGCAGCAGCTGGGTGGAAAGTGGTGACATAGTCGGACACTTTTGATGGAAAGTGTATGACAGCCCCTTAGTTCTTTTAACCCTCACCACACCACACCTCGCACCCAATTCGCAGTAGCAGGAGATTGCGACCGGCTTTCTATGGAGCCGGTTCACACACCCCCGGAGCGGCTCCGGTGCGAATTTTCACAGGGGTCCTGTGCTTCTTTTGGTCCATTTCAGGTCCGAAAATGGACCTGAAACAGTGAATGGGGATGCACCAGACCCTTGCTGTGAGCCAGAGTGTGCTCCAGTGTAAACCCAGCCTAAAAGATTACAGGGACTGGGGTTGGGGGGCATCGAAGGAGGAAGATTCTAGCAAAAGGACATACCAGCATAAGAGACACATCTCACTGAAGGTAAGTCATGTTTTTTATGCTGATTTTTGGATTTTTTTTTTGTGAGTTTAGGCTTTAAATCTTTTAAATTGGAAAAAATATAAACTTTAATTCTCTGACCACCAAAACTAAGTGGGGATGTATTTTAGGCAATGAGGCCTACAAGAAATGTAGAAATACTAAGCATGATGCCTGTAGCATATTCATTGCACTGTTCATAGGTAATAACATGCTGAAATGCTGTCTATGTAGTGTGTACAATATATCTTCATTATTTTCTGTGACATATACAGTGGCAAAAATAATGATCCCCTGCACATTTTGTAAGTTTGCCCACTTACAAAGAAATGAAGGGTCTATAATTATCATATGTGTATTTTAAATGATAGAGACAAAATAACCGAAAATCCAGAAAAAACACAATACAAATGTTATAAAATGAGTTGCAGTTCAATGAGTAAAATCCCTACCTACCAAAAATAATTCTGGCTCCCACAGACTAGCTACAGTATGTGCTCATGTGGTACACAGATTAGTCCTATCAATTTAAGAAGGTGCTCCTAACCTCACCATCACGGGCAAGACCAAAGAGCTGTCAAAGGACATCAGGGACGAGATTGTATACCAGCACAAGATTTTGGGTAATGATGATCAAGAGAAAAGTGAGGGATCAGGCCAGAACTACACGGGAGGAACTTGTGAATGATATCAAGGCAGTTAGGACCACAGTCGCCAAACAAGCCCTTAGTAACACGATCCTCAAGTAGGCACATGTACAGCCCCATTTTAAGTTTGCCAATGAACATCTAAATGATTCAGAGAAGGATCGGGAGAAAGTGCTGTGGTCAGATGAGACCAAAATTGAGCTATTTGGAATTAACTCGACTGTGTTTGGAGGAAGAAAAATGCTGACTATGACCCTAAGAACAGTTCATGTACAGAGGTCAAAACATGATGCTTTAGGGCTATTTCTCTGCTAAAGGTACAGGCCGACTTTGACGAATTGAGGGGTCAATGGACACGCCATGCATTGTAAAATCTTGGATAAGAACCTTCTTCCATCAGCCAGAATACTGAAGATGGGTTGTGGATGGGTCTTCCAACATGACAATGATCCAAAACATACCACCAAGGCAACAAAGGAGTTGCTCAAGAAGAAGCACATTAAGGTCATGGAGTGGCCTAGCCAGTCTCCAGACCTTAATCCTATAGGAAATATATGGAGGGAGCTGAAATTTCAAGTTGCCAATCGACAGACAAAAAACCTTAAAGATTTAGAGAATATCTGTAAAGAAGAGTGGACTAAAATCCCTTCTGAGAAGTGTGCAAACCTGGTCACCAACTATAAGAAACATGTTACCTCTGTGCTTGCCAACAAAGGGTTCTCCGCCAAGTACTATGTCATGTTTTGCTTGGGGATCAAATACTTATTTCTCTTTCCTTTGAGTTGCAATTTTAACCCTGTGTCACGTATGCCCTGATCAGGTGAGAGTGCTTTTGGCAAGCACAGATGTCTTTAGGGAAGATCACAGATACATTTTTTTTGGGAAGAAATGAAATACTAGTCTGGGTGGATCAATTAAAGCCCTAAATTGCTTTCCGTTCTGTCGCATAAAGGTATAAGATAATTTGTTGTGTGGACAAAAGAGGAACTACAAGGAAAGGTGGTTTCTCTCCACTGTTATAATGGGTTATGGCAACAGTAAAATAGGTATACCATCACCGGAGGTTGGGGAGACATGTAAGGACTTTGTAGCCCGTGTATGTGGAACTGATTACTATCTAATTGACCCATGGGTGGACAATTTAGCAGGGAGGACAGAAATAATGGGCAGTATTGATCCTTTTCCCCGGGAGGGTGACAATGACACTTTTCATATGGACATGATCAAAAGTCTTTGTTTGGGTGATAGACAGGCTTTTCTATGGTACCAGGGTGACCCAGAATGGGATAAGAAATATATGAGAAAGGGAGGAGAGAACTGGCTTGATTACGCCCCATATTGGTATAAGAGAGATAATAAGAAACAGAAGAAAATGGGAATAAATCCTAATAATAAGAACTCTCAGGAATTACATGAGTGTGAGTCAGAAATAGATAGACCCACACACCCTCTCATGCCATTCTCCAATCCACCTCCCCCTTACGTCCCGAAGCCTGCCAAACTCTATCCAAGTCTCACAAAGGATGACATTGATTTTCTAGCTGGATATCACACTGTACAAACTCCCACTGCACCCCATCCACCAGTCCCAGTCACCACGCAGACACCACCAGTACAGCCCGCCACCCCTACTGTCCAGACCCCTTCAAATCAGGGTGGGGCCATAGGAGGAACTGGTAAAGAGACTACTGAAGCTGATGATTCTCATACTGAGGAACCCACCAGCTCAGGCTCTCTGTTAGGCAGATTTGCTGATGCAGCAGGTTTAACTAACATCTTAAGTCCCTCACATACAGGAGACGGGACCCAATATGGTGCCGATTCATCCAATGCCACACACCAACCCACACACCTCCCCTTCATGACAATATGACAAAACATTTTTAAAAAACCCATAGAAATCGAGGATATGAATTGCATTGTAAAACACTGTCCAAAACCAACTGTTTCCTCATTAGCTACAGTCAGTTATCTTAACAAGGCATGTAAAGGGAGGAATTACACACAAGAAGACATGCACCTCATTCTCAAAGGCATTGTGGGGCAGACATCTCCCTGGAACTGGGACAATGTCAGAACCATATCTGCTGTAGAGGGTAGCAGAGTCACTGCCACAGCTTACAAACTAAACACAGAACAGGGAAGGACTGACATGTGAAATGAGATTACACAAGAAATGGAAAAGGCATTTAATTCCAAATCTTCCCACCCCACGGCAGTAGCATGCAAACACAAATCAGGAGAGTCAGTGTTGGAGTTTTGGAAGAGATTTAATGATATCTGGACACAAGAGGTAGGGCTCACTTTACAACCTAATATACACAGTTTACTGATTCAGACCTTTTTATCTCATTTGAAGCCTAATGTAATGTTGACTGTAAAACAGATGATTTCTGAATGGCCCACATGTACGAGGGAACAGTTTCAAGAAAAACTAACAGAAAAAGACGCTGCTGGGTGCTTTGAAGCTCCTAAAGTGGTAGCCGCCCATTATCAAGGGGGGCCACCACAACAAAGGGGAAACCGAGGAGGTTACAGTAGTAAGGGCAGAGGCAAATTCAGGGGAAGGGGAGGAAACAATAGAGGAAGAAATACAGGTTGTTTTAATTGTGGAGCTGAGGATCATTGGAGAAGTCAATGTCCATATGAGACTCAAGACCACTCCCAACAGGTTTCCCCTCAGTATCAACAAAATAGGGACCTGCCCCAACAAGGCATAAAATTCCCTGTTACCTGGCAACAGCCACCTCAACAAAACAAATGAAGCTGCCCAGAAGGTAGTATCCCAACATTCCCTCTTGTCTCTCACTCTTATAAAGAACAGCCTTTCATATCATTACATGCGAATGGGAAAATGATCCCGTTTCTTCATGATACAGGCGCGACCTGTAGCACAATTAGCGAAGATTACTATAGAGGAGAGTGCACTAATTGTGAGCCTTCAATAGGAATAAATGGGATACTCACTAAAACTTACAAAACACCTCCTCTCCCCATTTTCGACCCTGTGCATGGTGACACTCTAATGCACCACTCATTCAGAATTATCCCAAACTGCACAGTAAACCTGTTAGGTAGAGACCTGATGGGAGAACTAAACATTAATATCAGAACCACAAAGAAGGGTGGGATTGTAGCGCAATCCACCAAGGTCCCAATAATTTCCCTCCTAACCCTGATTGTGGCAGACACCCACGGCCCACCTCCAGGTAGGATAAATGACAGAGTATGGGCAGAAAATTATTTTGATGTTGGCCTCATTTCCTGTACCCCCTACAAGGCCACTCTTAAGGCATGGGCAAAGCCTGTGTACAATAAACAGTACCCTTTATCAAAAGAAAAGGAGGAAGGTATTGCCCCAATGGTAAAACACTTTCTTGAAGAAGGTATTTTGGAAGACACAGTTTCTCCCTATAATACCCCAATTAACTCAGTGAAGTAACCAGATGGCAGCTACAGATTTGTACAGGATCTGAGAGCCATAAATGAACTTGTGGTCCCCATTGCCCCAATAGTGCCAGATGTGCCATCACTCTTGTCCTCCATTTCATCTGATGCAGAGTGTTTTACAGTGATTGATCTGGCAAATGCTGCTTTTTCCGTCCCTGTGGATAAGGAGACCCGGCCAATATTTGCCTTTTGTTTAAAGAATTACCAACTTACCTGGTGTAGAATGCCCCAGTGCTATGTGGACTCACCTGTAGTCTACTCGATTGTGCTCCAGGTCACACTGAGGTCCTGGACTTCCCGTCATGGTTCGGTCCTACTAAAGTACGTGGATGACCTCATCTTCTGTAGTACAAATCAGGCAGCCGGACAGGAGGACAGTGTGGATCTCATAAACTGGTTATTTGAAAGTGGTCACAAAGTGTCTAGAAAGAAATTGCAGTGGTGTCAGGAAACTGTTGAGTACCTTAGTTTTGTCCTCACAAAAGGAGAGAAAGTCAGTCACAAGAGAGCTGCCGGCTCTCATGGGTCTGCCCACTGACCAAGGACATGCTTACCTTCCTTGGTATGATTGGTTACTGCCGCCAATGGATACCTGACTGTTTCTACTATGACAATCTCCTGAGACAAGCCACAGGTTCTGATATGCCATATTGTGTAAAATGGTCAGGGGAAATGTGTAATGCTTTTGTGTATTTGAAAAATGCTATGGTAACGACCCCTAGTCTCGGCCTGCCTGATTATGGCAAGATGTTCCACTTTTTTGCCAGGGACAATTGTAAAACGATGGCGGGAGTCCTAGCTTAGGAACATGGAGGAAAGCTCCGCCCTGTTGTTTTTTCTCAAAGATGGTTCCAGTACAGGTTCAAGGCATGCCTGCGTGTCAGAGAGCTCTAGCATCCTGTGCGATGGTGGTGGAAATGGCTACATCATTCACTCTGGGACATGATACCACTTTACACACCATACATAATGTGTCCATTCTGTTGAAAAATATACACACCCAACATATGTCGGCCCAAAGGCTTAGTGGTTATGAGGTCATACTGCCCTCCAACCCTAAGCTGACTAACCTGAGATAAAATATGCTTCTCCTACCTCAGGCCCAGCCCCAATCCTCCAAATGTTTTGTTAGGATTATAAGGAGAACGGGATGAGCTTGTCCCACAACGTGATTGTTTGGATCTCATCCATCAGGACACGTCCCCAAGACAGGACATGTCTTCTGTGGCCCTTTCAGATGCACAGAATGTGTTTGTAGGCTCTTGTTCAAGGCCCAATAACAACACATATCATGCAGGATATGCTGTTGTACAATTACCAGACAAAATCCTAGAGGCAAAACCAATTCCTTACCAGTCAGCCCAGGCTGCAGAACTGATAGCCCTCACAAGAGCTTGCCAGCTCTTTGAAGAACAAGATGTGAATATTTACACAGACTCTAAGTACACTCAAGTACGTTCGATCACGGAGTCATTTGGGAAAGAAGAGGATTTATAGCAGCAGATGGTAAAGCCATCTCACACTCCTCATTAGTTAAAGAACTAATAAAAGCCAATAGAGCTACCAAGGTCCATTGGCATTTTACATTGCAGGGCACACACAGGCCAGCAGACTGATATAGCCAAAGGAAATGCCCTAGCAGATAGAGCAGCGAAGGAAGCCCCGTCCACTCAAAATGCAACCACCCAAATGCCACACCCAAATGCCACTTCTAGACCAAACATTGCAAGACTTACAGACATAGATATCCGAGATTGGAACAACGCAGGTGTGCAGATAAGCCCTAATTCTGGACTTATCTGCCAAGAGGGGAGACCATGCATTCCTGTTGCCAGTGCACCACTCTTTATTTCACAATATCATGGGGTGGGACATAGAGGATGGTAGACTACATGTGAACTTTTGGATTGCAATTTCTATATTCCAGGCCTCCCCTCCTTTGTCAAGACATATGTCTCCAGATCCATCACATGTATTAGAAACAACCCCAACAACCCATAAAGGGTGAAACATGAACACCTGATATACCCAACAACACCGTTCACTCACCTACAGATAGACTTCATGCATATGCCAAAGGTGGGTAAGAGACAGGAGTACCTTTTGGTGATCGTGGATATGTTTTCACAATGGCCTGAGGTCTTTGTAACCACAAAAGAAAATGCCCAAACAGTTGTAAAAATTCTTACACAAGAGATTATTCCCAGGTGGGGATGTCCGCTCCAGATTAACTCAGACAATGACCCTGCATTTGTGGCCAAGGTCTGCCAACATCTGGTAAGGACTCTTAATATTGACTGGAAGTTTCACATACCTTATCATCCCCAAAGTTCAGGTATAGTGGAAAGGATGAATAGGACTCTCAAGGATAAGATAAGGAAGGCAACTGGAGGTACGTATGCAAATTGGAAGAAGGTCCTCCCGGCAGTTCTGGCCGAGGTAAGAATGACCCCCTCCAAGAAGACAGGTTACTCCCCTTTTGAGGTTTTAATGCAGTGGTTCTCAACTCCGGTCCCCGGGACCCACTAACAGGCCAGGTTTGCAGGATAGCTGAAATGCATCACAGTTGATATCATTTGCTGCTCAGTGATTGCAGTATTCTAGTCTGCATCTCCCCAAGGCAATACTTAAAATCTGGCCTGTTGGTGGGTCCCGAGGACCGGAGTTGAGAACCACTGTTTTAATGGGTAGGCCATTTCCCACTCCATGGGCCAGATAGCCACTTATGGTAGAAAGAGGGGACCTAGATCTAATCCAGGAGGAATATGTGAGAAAAAGTTTTGAAACTCTGGACAAAGTTGAAAGAAATGTCACTCGCACATCTCCTTTTTCTTCACAGGAACCAACCCATTCTTTCCAGGTGGGAGATACTGTGGTGGTCCTACATTTGAACCGAAATAAGAAGCAAGAATACCCTTTTGGACCTCCCACGAAGGTGATCGCGGTGACCAGAACAGCTATACTGGTGGAAAGCTCACAGTCTTGGATCCACGCCAGTCGTGGGAAGAGGGTGAACCAAGCACCCAAGAAGCAAGATAAAGACAAGAGAGGCGAAACAGGTGGTATAAGTCTTGGAACAGCAAGTGAAACAGGTGGAAAAGTCCCTGAAAAAGATGACCTCGCTTTTTTGCACCACAGACTTCTGGGAAGGCATTTTGTCTTCTACTCCTGCTGGCCCTGACTGTATTCCTGCCAGTATGGATCATTACCAACTGTATTTACCATCCAGATGATTTACGGGTGATAAAGGGTATATGTAATGTCTCTCCCCAGGATGTTAATCGAGATAATACAGAAACCACACACACAACACCATAGTGCCATACAGAAAAGGGAATTGAAGAAAGGGGATAGGGATGGAATATATACTATGACAGTCCAAGGGGGAGTGACCACCACTGTCCAATTTGATCTTTGCAGTACCATGACCTGTCCTAAAAATGATTATGGTGTGCTTCAATACAGAGAGGCTGATAAATATATGTGTTTTCATTCCACCTGCCCCTCCTGGAGTGATGTGTGGTGGACTACAGACAATGCAGGATATTATAATAGAGATGCTGTAATCCCTGAAAGGTGGGCGGGTCTGGCGTCTAGGATATCCATTAGTAAATCATCTTAAAATGGGAACATAATAGTTCTTACCATAAAAAAATCCCAAGAGTACAGATAGTGGGAATTATGGAATAGGTGTAGCCCTCCATTTGAACCCAGATCCGATTGTCCGGTTCATTATACACATCACACAGGATTCTACAAGTTCCATTACAGATTCCACGCCTTTAAAATATAGAGACTTGTTCAAGACAGAGTTCTCACATAAGGAACAGCTCAGTATTGAAACTGGATATGGAGACAGAAATGAATGGATAGAATGGGTTAGATGGACCACCAAAAATAAAGGACAGGGTGACTGTATTTCATGTGCTAATCCTCGTCCCTTGCCACAGTTCCTGTGCTGGAAGAAGAAATCAATGCACCTTGTCTGATTAGAATGTACAGAGAAACCTTACTGATAAGGGATGCATTAAAGTACTTAGGAAGTTTCCTGTTACCAGGTTACAAAGTCTACCCTCGGCCGCCAAACCGGTACCAGGAAATTTCACCTGCTTTAATCATAACGATACTGAAGGAAGAGACTTAGGCACACTCTCACATAACTATTGTATCAGAACCATCCCCACATCTGCAGTAGGCTATCAAAAGAATGGTTTTGAGATCAGAAACAGCAACTGTCAGATGTGTGGTGGTTGTGTGGAGATATAAAACACAGAGCCAGGCTTCCCAACCGATGGAGGGGAAGCTGCGCCCTGACCCACCTCCTCATGCCTTTTTACATGATCAAGGTAGAGGATAATAATAAGGAGCATGCCCATCTTAGAGGGACATAAATCAAGAAGATCTGAGAGAAGTGTACCCCAGGGTTCCTTTGATAATAGAATTTATATAGATTCCATTGAGGTTCCAAGAGGGGTCCCTGATGAGTTTAACTACTTCAATACAGGGCACTTAGAACACTTCCCGCCCAGACCAATTTTCACCTTTCAGTGCTGTTGTGATTTGAATAAGAATTGCGCGGTCGTGCGACACTGTACCCAAACAAACTTTTTATCATTTTGTTCCCACAAATAGAGCTTTCTTTTGGTGGTATTTGATCACCTCTGCAGTTTTTATTTTTTGCGCTATAACAAAAAAAACACCGAAAATTTAGAAAAAAAACCAAAACAACTTTGTATAAAGTACATTTTCTCCTTCATTGACGGGCACTGATATGGCTACACTGATAGGCACTAATGAGGCTAGACTGACAGGCACTGAGGAGGCAGTACAGATTGGTACTGATGAGATGGCACTGATAAGGTTGCACTGATGATGGGGCACATATGCAGCACTGATGGGCGGCACTGACGGGCACTGATATGCGGCACTGATGGACACTCATACTCGGCACTGATAAGTGGCACTGGGCACTGATGGGCACTGATAGGCGGCACAGGTGGGCACTTTTAGGTGGCACAGGTGGGCACTGATAGGTGGCACAGGTGGGCACTGATAGGTGGCAGTGGTGCAACAAGCACTGTTAGGGATGGCACTGGCAGACATCATATATGGGCACAGTGCCATCCTTACAGTGCACTATATTGCCCTTACCTGGTGGTCTAGTGGGGGCTGCCTGGTGATCCTGGGCAGCCTCTGTGTTCCTTCCCTGGTGGTCCTGGGCGGCCCCCTTGCAATGTCCGGGGGGGGCTCCCTGGTGGTCCTGATTGGCTCCGTGGGGGTCAGTGGGGTGATCCTGAGGGTGGCTGCGCTGATAAACGTTCAGCGCAGCCCCCCCGTCAGGCGAGCAGCCGATCGGCTCTGCACTGCTCAGGTCTGCAGACCTGAGCAGAGGAAAAGCCGATAAATGGCTCTTCCTATTTACACAGTGATCAGCCGTGATTGGTCACGGCTGATCACATGGTAAAAAGCTTCGGATGGAAGCCTTTTACCTCAGTCGGTAATGTGGTGGGTCAGACTGACCCGCGGCACCACCGATCACCGCGATGCGCGCCCCTGGGGGCGCACGATCGCGGATTATCCTGAGGACGTCAATAGAAGTCCAGTCAGGATAATGAACACCCCACCCGGATGTCATTTGTCTATACGCCGGGCGGGAAGTGGTTAAGGCTCAAGACCCGATTGCTGAAGGATTTACTTCTATTGCCATTTGGGTACAACCCAACAAAAATGTAGATTGGATGAATGTTGGAAGAATGGGCTAAGTCAGGAAGCTTTCATTAAAATGTAGCTAGAGTAATGCTTTATGTGAACCTATAAAATGTTGATTTATAATGTGTAAGGGAAAGTTAGAGTGCTCTTTTAAGAATTATATGAAGATATAATAAAAGTTTAGTTTAAAGAAAGTTTAAGATAAGGTGAACTTTATGTTTGCATACAAGGCTTATGCTGCAAGGTACAACAGGATGCGCTTGTAGTCAGGGCGTTAAGTATGTTATAATAAATATGTCTATGTCTGGTTTTTATTTCTAGCAAAGGTGTTAGATGTGTGCTATTAAAATTCTAAGAAGAATATGCTCATATACAAACTATTATTAGGTGATTTTTTTTAAAAGCTATTGCTAGGCAGACTTTAGCAGAATATTTGTCATACTTGTCATTACCTGTCAATATTTAATTGGCCCATAAGGAGGTGTATATGCTTTTGATTATATTATATAACATGTGAACCCACAATAAACCAATGTAATCTTGCTACACTCAAACTTGTTGCCAGTGTCTTGATTACCCGGTCGACCGAAGAGCTTCCACACACCCGAACCAGAACCTTAGAACCAAACAAGAACCCTTACAAGTGGTACCAGAAATGGGGTCATTGCACCTCAGGTGAGTGAAATTTTCTATACAAAATATTTCTTTGTGTGTCTATTTTTCACTTGTCCTGAGCCGATGATCTCGACTTAATATAAATGTAATAGACTATCTCGAGGGAGCTAGGCTGGCTCACCTGGGGTAGAAGCAAAGGTTCTTAAGGAAAAATAGAGTAGAATATTAGATTATCTTGAGGGAGCTAGGCTGGCTTACCTGGGGTAATATGTCTGTCTAAGGGACCAGAAGGACCCCTTATTGTAACAGATAAAAGAAGGGAGGATATAAACTATCTCGAGGAAGCTAGGTTGGCTTACCTGGGGTAGGAAATTAGTTGACGGCATTAAGGGACCAAAGCGACCCCTTATAACTGGTCAACAAGTGTAAAAGGGTGTGTGGACCTCTTGCAATTATTAGGTGGTGGTATTTGAGAAATATATGCGCATTAATTGGAACATTTTGAAAAAGTCCTATTTATGAATTGTGCAGTGTAAAACTGGTTTATTATTGTTCTGTTATACTGGACACAGTACTTATTTGGTTGCTACGCTGCAGGGAGGATACCACTGTAGAATTGGAAAGGGTGCACTATTTCCGAGCGGT
>BLSH010037332.1:1978336-2003300 GCA_018402905.1 Glandirana rugosa
TGGTTTGGAACCTTGTCATGGACGCGACAAAAAGAAGCAAGAGAGTTTTGCTAACCCAACGTGACGATGACAACCGACTCAAACGGATGTTGTTGTGGCAGGTGAGCCGGTTGGCCGTCAGGGGTAAGACCCGGTTAATACCCAAGGTAGGGTGTAAGGACGGACTCGACTTGTAGTTTTCGAGACAGGGACGCCGTGTCCTATAATGCTCGAAGGAAGTCAGATTATCATTCTAAGACGTCCTCTGGGATAAGTCCTGAGTACTTATCTCAACTCGCTTGGAGACCTTCAAGCCCAAGACGACCAGGCAGGCTTGAAGAATGGGGTTCGTTGTCCGTGTGATCGTTCGGGTTCCGTCCGGACCCGGACTTTGTCCCGAAGTTCGGACGGACCAGCAGAACCCGAACTTCCAGAGGTTCGCTCAACTCTATTCATGAGTCCTGAATAGGGTCTCCTGCAGAATCTTACTATTAGACTGAAGGAAGCTCGTAATATCCTGTGCCGCAGGGACAGAGCTTTTGATGTTCAGCTCAGGCAGGAATGTGGGATGGAACCCATAATTGGCCCAGAATGGGGACTGCCGGTTGGCCGAGTGGACGGTGTTGTTGTAGGCAAACTCAGCCAACAGTAGCAGTGCAACCCAATCGTTTTGAGAGAACGAAGAAAAACAGCGCAGGTACTGTTCCAAGGTTTGGTTCGTTCTCTCTGTCTGGCCATTAGTCTGCGGGTGGTAGGCAGATGAGAATGCAAGTTCTATCTCCAACGCTGCACACAAAGCACTCCAGAATCTGGACGCGAATTGGACCCCGCGGTCGGATACAATGTTACTAGGTATTCCGTGGAGCCAGACTATTTCTTTGATGAAAATATTAGCCGTTTCGGCCGCTGTGGGGGTCCCCTTCATGGGTAAGAAATGTGCCATCTTTATCATGCGGTCCACAACTACGAAGATGGTAGAGTATCATTCTGACGGGGTCAATTCCACAATAAAGTCCATCGCCAGCTGCGACCACGGCCGCTCGGGTACTGGCAGTGGGTTCAGGAGGCCCCAGGCTTTGGCCTTATCTGTTTTACTCCGGGCACAGATGGGACAGGCGCTGACATATTTTTTACAGTCCTCTGTGATATTCGGGCCACCAGAGAGAACGTGAGAAAAACTCTGCCATTTTCCGTGAGCCAAAATGTCTGGCCAATTTATGGTCGTGGCAATGACCTAAGATCCTGGGGTGCAGGCTCACTGGAACGAACACTTTATGCCCGAACCACCATAGGCCATCTTTGGTGGTCAGTCTGGTGTCGCTGACATTAGTGGATCCGGCAAGGGCTCGTCGTATTTGAGAGAACATGTCCTCATTGGTCAGGAGAAAGTTCCGTGCCAGGAGTATGGTGTCAGGCGGGGCGGCATTTCCTGGCTCTGAGAACATCCTGGAGAGAGCATCAGGCTTGCTGTTTTGGATCTTGGCTGGTAGGTCAAGTGAAAATGGAACCTGGAGAAAAAGAGTGCCCAGCGGGCCTGTCGGGGTCTCAGTCTCTTGGCCGTTCTGAGATACTCCAGGTTCTTATGGTCCGTAAAGATGAGAATAGGGTGTGAAGCTCCCTCAAGCAGGTACCGCCACTCTTCTAGGGCCGATTTATTGGCCAGCAGTTCTCTATCTCCCACGTCGTAATTCCGTTCTGGTGCCAACAACTTGCAGGAGAAGAAGGCTACTGGGTGAAGCAAGGCCTTAGCGCTGAGATAGGATGTCCCCCACTGCGGTTTCTGAAGCGTCCACTTCAAGGACATACGGTAACGCTGGGTCTGGATGCTTCAAAATGGGAGCGGAGGTGAACAGGGATTTGAGTTTCTGGAAAGCGGCTTGAGCCTCGGGAGACCAACGGAACCGGACGTTCTGTTTGGTCAACTGCGTGATGGGTTCCACGATAGCTGAGAAGCCTTTAATGAACTTCCTGTAGAAGTTTGCGAAGCCCACAAATCTCTGAACTCCCTTTCTGTCCGTAGGTGTGGGCCATTCCAAGATAGTGGAGACTTTCTGGGGATCCATATGAATGCCCGTAGTAGAGATAATCAGGTCCAGGTAGTGCATGCTAGGCTGCTCAAAGGAGCATTTTTCCGCTTTCGCATACAAGCCATGTTGCCGGAGCCGACCCAGAACTTTGGTGACATGCGTGTGGTGCTCTTCGAGGGAAGCAGAGAAGATCAGGATGTCATCCAGATAAATGATCACAAAGAAGTCAAGGAAGTCCCGAAACACATCATGTTGAAATGTCGCTGGGGCATTGCATAGACCAAAGGGCATCACCAGGTACTCATAGTACCCAAAGCGGGTGCAGAACGCTGTTTTCCATTCGTCTCCCTCTCTGATACGAATGAGGTTGTATGCTCCCCGCAAGTCAAGCTTGGTGAAGATGGTGGCTGCTCCTAACCTCTGAAACAGTTCCGGG
This sequence comes from Glandirana rugosa, assembly GCA_018402905.1. NCBI lineage: Eukaryota > Metazoa > Chordata > Amphibia > Anura > Ranidae > Glandirana > Glandirana rugosa. The sequence continues at coordinate 1,980,779 of BLSH010037332.1, forward strand.
ACTAAGGGCAGAAGGTACCGGTTTTTAATGGCCACCCGATTGAGTTCCCGGTAATCTATACACAGCCTAAGCGAGTGATCCTTCTTCTCCACAAAGAAGATGCCGGCCCCAGCAGGAGAAGTGGAGGGTCGGATGAACTCTTTCTTAGAGTTCTCATCCAGGTAGGCCTTGAGGGCCGCTAATTCAGGTTCAGAGAGGGGATAAATCCTCCCGAAGGGCAGCTCTGCCCCCGGCAACAGTTCAATGGGGCAGTCATAGGGCCTATGCGGAGGTAGTCTATCAGCCCCTTTCTTACTAAAAACATCCAGAAATGAATGATAGGCCGGTGGAAGGAGGGTACGGATGTCAGGTTCTGCGTCAGAGTCCAGGCAGAGTAGTGGGGGAACAGCTTCACCTCTGGAGGCTAAACAATGTTGTTAGCAGTAAGCAGGGCCGGATTAAGAGCATCATGGGCCCAGTGCTGAGGATTTTGGTGGGGCCTTTTTATGGAAATAAATAAAATGAAAATGCAAACAATTTTTTGTTAAAACAAATGAAATATGCTGCCGTAATTTACATATCAGTCATGTGTACACTGTATACAGAGCAGGACGGGGCAGTATTAGGGACTCACTCCCACCACTGGGCTGGGCCTATCCTAAGGAAGGGGCCTGGAGCTGCAGCTCCAATAGCCCCTATGTTAATCCGGCTCTGGCAGTAAGGCGACTGGAAGCGGACTGTCCCTGTGGCCCAATCAATGCTAGGATTGTGTGCCCGGAACCACGATAAGCCCAAAATAATGGGACAGAGGGGAGAGGCAATGGCGTCCAGCCGCAGGAATTCTTTATGACCATCCAGTGTGACAGAGGGAAGAGGGACAGTCTCATGAGTAATGGTCCCGGATTTAATGTGCGACCTGTCAGCCACCATCTTGTGGGATTTTCGTTGTAAAGGAATGCCATGCGGCAAAGTCCTGGTCAAGGAAACAACTGCACGCCCCGGAGTCAAGGATGGCTGGGACCGTGGTATTCCCTCCGGGAAGCTGCAAAGAAAGGAGAAGAGTGAAATGAGCTGAAGAACTGGGAGAGCTAGGCAGGTCACTTGGGGTAACTGTAAAGCACTTACCGCGCTTAGCGGGACACACCCTGACCACATGGCCTGGTTCACCACAATACAGGCATAAGTTCAGAGAAAAGCGATGTTGCCTCTCTTCGGCGGTGAGGGACGGGCGTAACAGCCCAATCTGCATTGGCTCAGGGGCGTCTTGCGGAGAGGAGGAGGGTGCTGGGTGGAAGGCAGGCGAAGCTGGGCTACTGCGAACCCGTGGGAGCATCCAGGTGGGGCGTAACTGCCCAGATGACCTTTCGGCGCGGCGCTCCCTGAGGAGCCGGTCAATGGAGATGGCCAGATTAATTAGTTCCTCTAAGGTCTTAGGTATCCCCACTTGTGCCAGCTCATCCTAAGGGTTCGGATAGCCCCATACAGAACTGAAAAAGGAGAGCGGCACTGCCCCAGGTTGTATCTGCACTCCAGCGTTGGAACTCAGCAGCATAGTCCTCCACCGGACGGCGACCCTGCTGGAGTGTATACAGAGTGACCTCCGCTGTGGAAGCCTGGTGGGGGTCCTTGTACAGTTGTGCCCATGCCTGGGGTTCACCCTGCAGCAGGGAGATGACGAATCCCACCTTGGTGGTCTCAAGAGAGAAGGTGCACTGCTGGAGCCCCAGGTAAAGTTCACATGCACTCCGGAAGACCCGGAACTTACGTCGGTCCCCATAAAACTTATCTGGCAGCGGGACCTTGGGCTCAGAGGGCAGGGCCACGATGGTGTGGGCTGCAGCAGGGCCAGCGGCTGGGAAGGTTGAGAGCTCCTGTACCCGTTCTTCCAACCGGGTGTAACCCTCCTGCAGGTTCTTGACTGCTTGTGTAAGACCCGCAAAGTGCGCACACAGATCATCCATGGCGGAGAGGGTCCCCTGCGCAGACTCGGTCATGGCTGTCCGTTACTGTCACGGTCCTGGTGGTGGAGTCTGTCTTGTGCAGGGAACAACCGCTCTTGTGCACCCGATTCAAGGACCCCTGGTAGAGCAGACAGAAGTCCAAGAGTGCGGGATGGCACGAGGGCTGGATGGTCACTGGTGATGATGTGATGATCCAGGTGGTCGTGCTGATCAGAGGGATGGTCGTGCAGGCTGGGTCGGCAACGGCAGGCAGTGCGGTACAGATGGGTCAGGCAGAAGAGTGGTCAAGTCCAAGCAAGGTTCATTATCAGGTGGGCAGCAGAAGTACCAAGGGAGCAGACAATGGGAGGGACGTGGAAAGCCGGGGTCGGTGCAGGCAGTGTATCAGCAGGTCAGGTCAGGCCAGGTCAAATAGGAAGCAATGGAAGTACGGGAACGGAAGGTTGAGCTGGGGCTCACAGGTCACAGATGCTGTAGAACGGACAGCACTTGCTGCTGGGAGCAGAGGGTTCAAATAGCGCTGTTTGGCGACGTTTCCGGCACATGCGCGCTCACGGGACCGCACGGACGCGGAAATGCCTAGAAAGCATCTGGACTGGTGCTTTTCTTAACACAAACTCCAAGCATTGATTATCCACGTAACCCCCAGTGCCGTAAATAGGCAGTGGCTACTTTGATTGGATGGTACCGGGATATCCCGGTACCGTTTTTTGGAGCGGACCGTCGACTATCCGGCGATAACGGCCGATCCGGCTCGGGAGCCACTCGATCGTTATCCCCGGGGGCGGGTGGGGACATCCTCCCCTCCCGTTGCCTTCCACCGCTCTTCTCCAGCCTCCCGTCCCACCGGGAAACCAGAGCTAAGATCCGGCGCGTCCGCCGGCTCAGAGGAGACCTGATCGGGTCTCGTTCGGCAAATTCTGGAAAGTGACGACATAATGTCACTTCCGGTTTACTCGGCGTCTAACGGCGCCCGTTTTAGAAAAATGACAGTATTCAGAATCACCGTTTTTGGCGATCTGAATACTGTGATAGCAATAAAAGTGATCAGAATTTTTTTTTTTAAACGAACAGTGTTAAAAATAAATAAATAAAAACCCTGCACTGGAGGGGGGGAGTGAGCCATGGGAATGCCTGGTACTTTTCCCATTCGTACTGCGGTGGTGCCCCTTGCTTGGGCATTGGGAATCTCTGGGCCGTCCCACAGCAGAGACTCTACTGCCCTCACCCGGCCATGAACGAGGGCTAGCATACGGGGCTGTGGACAGTACACTGAACCTGCCTCTCTGGGGGAGACAATGCTAAGGATTCCTCACCTCATGCTGTGCTAAAACTGCCGTAGCACCTGGAACTTGGCTGATGACATGGGATTGAGGACTGGGAGATTCACTAGAGCATGCTGCTTGTCCTAGGTACCCTGAAGCTGGAGGGATATAATCTCCTATGCCCCAGAATACCTCCCACGTACTAGGCTCTTGATTTACAGTACTCTGTTTTTTGGTTACAGTGCTGCTTAGACGCGGCTGCCATGCCTGCGGTGCCACAGGTTGCCCCCATTTTTATGGATGAGGCATCAAGACCAGTTATAGCCACTCGGCTAGGGGACGGGGTGACCTTCTTGCATTGCAGGAGGCCGCCTGCCCCAGGTCGACGGCTCAGGGTTGATAATTGTTATGTATTAGTTGCTTTTAATTTTCCTCACTATTTACAGTTGGTTACAATTGTTATGATATCTATCTCGCATATTTGTTATACCTTAGGGGTGCAGGAGAGGGTTGGACTCATCTGTACGTGTCAACTCCGCCTACTCACCCACCTAGATTTGCCGTGTGCTGCCCTAGTTGGCTGGCACAGTTATTTACTTGTTACCTTAGCTGGTGCATATTGCCCGGGCCTAGAACCCTAGCTGACTTGGGCAATATTTCACCACTTTGTTTTTTCTGTTACTCTTTTCTACACTAACTCATTCTATTTCTTTTCCCCTCTCTTCTTTCCTCTCTCTGTGCTTTTCCTGGCCCTCTCTCTCCCCCCTTTTCTTGTGGTGCGGGGTGGTGATGGATAATCTTAAAGTGTTGTCACAGAACGCAAGGGGTCTCAATACCCCTGAAAAAAGACGTATCCTCCTGACAGACCTTGAACGTGCTAGGGTTTACATGGCGTTTATTCAGGAAACACATTTCAGGGACGATAAACCTCCCATTCGCAGAAACAGACACTACCCACTGGCATACCACTCTACTAACATTGAAGCCAAATCTAAAGGGGTATCAATTCTCATATCAGGCAAACTTCCGTGGCCTTGCCTGGGGATGTGTAAGGACCCGTTGGGCCGGTATCTCTTCCTGAAGGGGAAAATAGGGGAGGCTGCTGTGACCTTAGCCAAGATTTATGCTCCAAACAACCAACAGGATAGCTTCCTTAAATCGACCCTGCGGTTACTTGCTGACTTCCAGGACGGCCAACTCTTACTTGGAGGAGACTTTAACATCCCTCTGATTCCTTCCGCTGATACATCCTCAGGCTCCTCCTCGATACCCCCCCCCCCGCGTCAGAAAGAATATTGCGCAGTCCCTTCATAGGGCCCAGCTAGTTGACGTGTGGAGACTGCAACACTCGGGAGAGAGGGACTATTCGTTCTATTCTCCCCCCCCCATAACCTTTATTGTAGAATAGACTTCTTCCTGATCCCACATGGACAGCTACACGCGGTACGCGATACCTCTATCGAACATATAACGTGGTCTGATCACGCAGCGATCACCCTGACATATGCCCTTTCTGACACAACACACTCTAAATCCTGATTTTGGTGTCTAAATGACAGCCTCCTACAAACACCCGACGTGCTGACCGACGTCATGCAAGAATTATACCATTACTTCCGCACTAATGACTATGAAGGCTGTGACCCTAGACTTTTATGGGAAGCACATAAGGCGGTGATCAGGGGAGTATTCATTAAGCATGAAGCGCACATCAAAAAGGAGCGCAATAGACAGTTGTCTTCTATACAAGAGCAACTTCATAAATTGGTAGCGAAACATAAACATGTCCCTACCCCCGCACTAGACGCTGAAATCCTACTCCTCCATAAACAAATCTCTGACCTACTACACTACAGGGGTAAAGCTGCACTGCAATCCTGCCAGAGAATAGGATATGAATTCTGTGACAAATGCGGGAAATTACTGGCGAACCTAGTTAGGGACCGCAAGTCCTCCTCATACATCCCTTACATTACCAACATGAGAGGCACTAAGGTTGTGCTCCACAAACAAATTTGACAGACCTTTCGAGACTTCTACTCCAAACTTTACAATCTACCTGATCGAACCTCCCCCCAGACAGATATTGATGACTATATTAAGTCCTCACTCCTCCCTTCGCTTTCTGCGGAAACCCGAACAGAATTAGACCAACCTATTACATTGAAAGAATTGCAGGGAGCCGGGGCTTCCACTAAAAGAGGGAAAGCTCCTGGCCCGGACGGCTTTACCCTATCGTACTACCAGACTCTACTACCGACCTTCGGGCCCCAGATGGTTACATTCTTCAATGCAATAAAAGTAGACAACCCCTTCCCCCAGGACTTGCGGAGAGCCCACATTTCTGTTATCCCGAAAGATGGTAAAGACCCCGCACAATGTGGTAGCTACCGGCCCATCTCCCTTTTAAACATTGATTTGAAACCACTTGCAGTCCCTCATCCACCTAGATCAAGTGGGTTTTATCCCGACTAGAGAAGCAAAGGGATAACACAACCAAAGTCCTCAACCTGATCCGCATAGCCTCCGAGACCCGCACACCCTGCGTGTTCCTCAGCACTGACGCTGAGAAGGCATTTGACAGGGTAGATTGGGGATTCATGTTCTCTGTCCTTCGCCATATAGGTTTGGGCAGCTCCATAATCGGCTGGATAACAGGCATATACTCCCACCCCACCCCACAGCTCAGGTACAGGCTAACGCCATGTTATCGGACCCATTCCCCATAATTAACGGGACACGGCAGGGCTGTCTACTCTCCCCACTTCTATTCGCCCTCTCACTGGAGCCTTTCCTCTGTAGAATCAAGTTGAACCCCGACATTCAGGGCCTAAACATCGCTGGTAATCCACATAAGATCTCCGCCTATGCAGATGACCTTTTTACGCTCACGAATCCCACTACTTCACTTCCCAATCTCATGCAAGAATTCACCATCTACGGGCGCCTAGCAAATCTAAAAATTAACCGACAAATCAGAGGCAATGGGAATCGCTCTCCCGAATAGCCTCAGGCAAGCATTAAAAGCCAATTTCCGTTTTAAATGGACTCCTACATCGCTGAAATATCTTGGCACCCATGTACCGGCGGACCCGACTCGTACATTCAAACTGAATTTTCCACCCCTGGCGACTAAAATCCGTATCCTACTAGATCAATGGCACAAAGGGCTACACTCCTGGTTTGGGCGATGTAATCTCCTGAAAATGGTTGTATTGCCCAAATTCTTATTTTTGTTTCAGGCCCTACCGATCAGAATTCCCCCGACCTATTTTAGACAAGTGCAATCACTGTTTTTCCGCTTTATATGGGCACATAAGAAACCCCGTCTCCCTAGAGTACACTTAACTTCGCCAAAGCAATTTGGTGCTCTAGCGGTACCGAATATCAAAAAATACTACCTAGCTGCACATATAGGCCGACTGATCGACTGGAGACGACATATGGACCGCAAGCTGTGGGCACAGCTAGAACAGACACAAACGCACATCGCGCACTTTGGTGCTATAAAGTGCTGTCTTCAGCTCTGAAGTCTCATCCGCTTATCGGCACCACACTCCGCCTGGGCTGCCAGGAGATGGGCCAAACGCCGTTTACTACTCCGGACTCCCCCCTATACCCTATAATAGGGAACCCTCTCTTCCCCCCAGGCCTCGACTCTCGTGACTATCGACACCTAACAGAAATGGGCCAAGACCGAGCTGCGGATCTCCTGAAGGACGGTCACTGGCCATCGATCACAACTCTGATGGAAGAGGGGGGCCGGTACCCACTTCCGTTTTGGCCTGCCTCAGGACTGCACCATTTTTTACAATCCCTTCATAACCCAACTAGGTTCCACCAACCTCTGACGACATTTGAGGAATATTGTGCAGACACAGACGATTTGCCCCAAGTTCTATCTAAGTCTTATGCATTATTAAACACCCCAGAGGAACAACCACATTTACCATGCCTGGCTAAGTGGGAAACGGACCTTGTGCACACCTTCAATCCAAATACAAAAAATACTCTGATTTACCTTAAAATCATCTATCTCCACTATGATTTAGGAAGCAAACTTCAAAATACTAACCAGATACTACACTAATGTCAAACTTCACGCGTGCTTCCCTACCTCTACGGATCGCTGTTGGTGATGTCGGGAGGATAGAGGGACTATGTTACACATATTTTGGTCCTTCCCCCGATTACAAACGTATTGGTCGACAATACACACAATTGTGCAAAAGTTCACGGAACACCAAATTCCAAAAGACCCAGCTTTCTTCTTTCTCCACGTCTCTCAGATCTTTACCAAACTCTATAGCAAATCTATTCTGAGCCACCTACTAAACGCAGCTTAAGCCTGTATCTCCCTATACTGGAAAAAATGAACCCCACCCTCTATAACCTGCTGGTTTCACAAAGTAGAACAACTAAATAAAATGGAAGACTCGATCCTCACCTCCCAGCACAAAAGGGAACGATACTATAAAACCTGGGCATGGTGGAATGTGTTCGTGTTATCTGCAGAAGGTAAAGCACTGCTGACCACACCGTCCCCTGGAATCTGCCTATAGCTTCCAATTTTAAGTCCTCTGACCATCTTGATGAGCTCCATCGCCGCCTCGCACTTCTTTTTTCCCCTTTGGACTTTACCCTACCCCTCATACTCTAATCTTCACCTCTTTCTCCCCTCTCCCGCTATACTTCTCTTTTCCTTTGTCCTTTTCTTTTCTGTTACTTACCTTCTCTTCTCAGCTGCGTATTTCGTCCCCCCTATCTTCTCTTACTCTCTTTCTGAACTAGAAAAGGGAAGATTAGGGGAACGCCGCCAGATAGCTTATATTTACTGTATGTATGGGATTCAGATATGCCTTATGGCAGCTGTATGTGATTGCCACCGGTATATGCTTTTTATTGGCTTTTTGTCGCTACTGTTAATTCAACGTGTTACCTCACTGAACTATGGCTGTAATGCACTGGCGTTTGCCCTTATTGGGTGTTAATAAAGATGATATTTGAAAAAAAAAAAAAAAGAAAGAAAAAAAAAATTTAAAGCGCCACTGTCCCCACGAGCTTGCGCAGCAAAGAAAACGCATACGTAAGTCACGCCCGCATATGAACACAGTGTTCAAACCACACATGTGAGGTATCGCCGCGATCGCCAGAGTGTGAGCAATAATTCTAGCAAAAGACCTCCTCTGCACCTCTAACCTGGTAACCGTTAAAATTTTTTAAAGCGTCGCCTATGGAGATTTTTAAGTACCGGACTTTGTCGCCATTCCGCGAGTGTATGCAATTTTCAACCGTAACATGTATGGTATCTATTTACTCGGCGTAACATCCTCTTTCTCAATATACAAAAAAATTGGGCTAACTTTACTGTTGTCTCTTTTTTAACTCAAAAAGTGAAATTTTTCCGAAAAAATTGCACTTGAAAAACCGCTGAGCAAATACCGTGTGACAAAAAGTATTGCAACGATCGCCATTTTATTCTCTAGGCTGTTTGAAAAAAAATATATAATGTTTGGGGGTTCTAAGTAATTTTCTAGCAAAAAAAAACTGTTTTTATTTTGTAACCAACAAATGTAAAAAAGGGCCCCGGTTGGTAAGTGGTTATACAAGAGCGGGCTGCCATCAGTCAGGATGTGGCCCAGAAGTTGATTGACAGCATGCCAGCGTGAATTGCAGAGGTCTTGAAAAAGGAGGGGCAACACTCCAAATATTGACTTTGCATAAACTTCATGTAATTGTCAATAAAAACCTTTGGCACTTATGAAATGTTTTTAGATTTACTTCAGTGTATTGACTGATTGAAGAGTTAATCCCAATCTAGTGGTATAGAGCTCTATTCTAAATGACCTTGGCTTAGTGATTATAGTGTTTAGCAGACTGTTTCTAAACCTGCCTTCTGTATGTTCATTTATGCTCACACCATCATTTATTCTACCTGTACCAATACATTGAGAAGATTTACCACTAAATGGTCTTGTGTCTATTTCCTGGTACTAATTCACAACAAAGTTAAAGGTATCTCTATTCATGTTCTTATAAATGCTTTAAGTAATTTCCACTGAACCAGATGTGCCAGAGGTGCTGAGGTTGTTCTTGGGGTCAAGGTGTAGAACAGAGAACCCGAATTGCCAAGCGGCTCCTTCAGGGGTAGTGCTACACTTATATGTGCATTGTAATGCTGCTGCAATATGTAAAACTATTAGTTTAGTTTTTACATTTTAGAATGAGGTGCTTTAAGATTGATTGTAAAGGGTTCCTTGTCTTAGAAAAGGGTGAGAAACACTGACTCAGACCACACCTTAGAAACTGATGGTGAGATGGTGGGCTGCTATCATGGTACTTGTTATGCCTTGTGGAAAGCCTATTTTATTCTTTTGTCAAATATGCATCTAAGCTGTCCACTATCTTACATGGGGTCTCAGGATAATAAAAATCGATATGGTACTGTAAGGGCTCGTTTACACTTGCTTTGGGTTTCAACACACATTAAAGCCCCTACTGCTTCAATGAGCTTTTATGATGGGCTTTTGAGGCTTCGGTGGTGCTTCCATGAGGCTTCAGTGGTGCTTTAATGAGGCTTCAGTGGTGCTTCAATGAGGCTTCGGTGGTGCTTCGATGAGGCTCTTTTGAAGCTTTGTTGAAGCTTGGCCGATGCCCTGTGTGTTTGTTGATGCAATTTCTCCAAAACAAAGCAAAGCTAAAGCTGAATTACAGCCTCTGAAAAGCCCCAGGTGCTTCAAGCGAGCTTCAAACAAGCTTTGTCATAGACTTCTATGGAGGCGTAGAAGAGGCTGTGAAGCATGGCTAAAGCCACATGGGGTATAATTTTTGACACAAAGCTCAAGCGAAGCAAAGCCAATGCAAGGTGTAAACAGGATTGTAACTAACCATTTTATTTAATGACAGGAGCTTTGACTGGCGTTAAGGGAGCTTTAACAAAGCCTGTCTGATGCCCTGTTTTGAAGCAAGTGTAAACAAGCCCTTAGTGTCCGACTTCAGTCATTTATTATTTTGCCCATAGTCCCATTTTAATACAGATCATGCCACCAGTGGTAACTGAACTCCCCATCCTGACACTTAAAAAAAACTATAATGCTCAGAAAAGTTTGTTTCATGATCATTTATTCTCTCATGCTATTACTAATCGCTAGATTTCTATCTGTTCAACTCCATCATGTTTTTTTCCTTATTCTTTTTGCTGCTTCAACTCCGATAACCTTGTTGCTTGCTCTTTTCCGCGTTTGAAAACTCTTATTTTAACAAATCCCATCCTTTTACTGCCAGATCTATAAAGGCAATGTAAAAGCTAGCACCAGTACATCAGTGTTTGTGTGTTTCTTTCACCGTCAGTTTGTGAAGAAATTTTGAATGATCTATAATGCAGTGTTTGAATTATGGATTGGATTTTTTGGAGTGCTGTACATTAATGTTTGTTGTTTTTGGCATGCAGCATTTTTTTTACCTCCATGCAGCTTTCAGCTCAATGTGAATCCAACTTAAATGTGCCTCAAACCGATCTCCTACAGATTACATACCAATATCAAATGCCAGCTTTTTTCCCTGAAAGCAGTAGAGCCATAGGTGGTTAAAGTATGAAAAGTTATTTTTTATGAGAATATTTGAGACAACAGCGATTGTTATTAAACTAGGAAAACACTACTATCTGATTTACTACAGCAAAATGTTTTTTTTTTTTCCTTTTGTGCCACTCGCCCCGCCCTATTAAATTGTAAGCTCTTATGAGCAGAGCCCTCATCACCCTCTTATATTTTATTGTATTGTAACTGTACTGTCTCCCTTTATAATACTGTATAAAGGGAATGTGTGATCCTAGACTGTGATCTATCATTTAGGCCCCATGTCCAATCATTGTCCAAATCTTGCTGCCTCAACCAGGACTTTTCCAGAACCTCTCCCATCCTATTGAACTCCCTACCCAAATCTGTCCGATTATCGTCTACTCTGTTTGCTTTCAGATGATCTTTGAAAACCTTACTCTTCAGAGAAGCCTATCCTGCCCCCACCTAACCTCACAGCTATTACCTTTCGTATCACTTGAACCTCCCTTCTAGATTGTAAATTCTAACAAGCAGGGCCCTTTGATTCCTCCCGTATTGTATTGTAACTGTACTGTCTGCACTTATTATTATTATTATTATTATACAGGATTTATATAGCGCCAGCAGTTTGCGCAGCGCTTTACTTATGTTGTAAAGTGATGCGCAAACTGTTGGCACTTTATAAATCTTGTCTAATAATAATAAACCGCTGTGCAAACTGTTGGCATTGTATAAATCCTGTATACTACTACTACTAATATTAATAATAAAAATAATAATAAGTAAATAAAGAAGAGAAGGGGTAAATCAGTAAGGGACATCTGCATTTCTGGTCAGTATGGGGGTTATTTACTAAAACTGCATGATGCAACATTTGGTTCAGCTCCACATATAAACCAGCTTCCAGATTTAAATGTCAAAGCTTAATTGAATAAGCTGAAGTTAGAAGTTGATTGGCTACCATACACAGCTGCACCAGATCCTGAGTGTATCAGTTTTAGTAAAGCTCCCCCTAGGTGTCTGCATATGTGCATACACTTAGCATTTGCAACCTCAAACCTATTTACCTGATAATATGTTGATCTTCCATGTGTACAGTGTGGTCCTAGTATTTTTTTGCACATTAAATATCCAACTATTGCAGTTCTTCTGCTATTTGCTACTATAGGGTCCACTATGGAATGAGCGTTTCAACATTTTATTTGAAAATGAAATGCAAAGGAACATTAACCACTTCATGATTGCGCTATAGCCAAAAGACAGACACAGCTGATAACAGATCGCACTAAAAGGCCAATCACAGTAGCCCTTTAGCATGTGATCAGCTGTGTCCAATCACAGCTGATCACATGTAAACAAACTTGTCGGTTATCAGCATTCCTTTCCTCACGCACTGTCACAGTGCAACTGCAACTGGCAATTCTGACAGCACACTGATGATGATAGGTGCAGCCCCATCAGTGCCACCTTTCAGTGCCTCCTCATAAGTGCTGCTTATCAGTGCCCATCGGTGCCATCTATCAGTGCCCATCAGTGCTGCCTATCAGTGCCGCCTCTTACTGCTCATCCATGCCACCTATCAGTGCCCATCAGTGCTGCATATCAGTGCAGCCTCATCAGTGCCACCTCATCAATGCCCATCAGTGCAGCCTATTAGTGCCCATCAGCGCCCCCTCATCTGCACACATCGGTGAAAGAGAAAAAATGTCTTGTTTGCAATATTTTATAACAGAAATGAAGAAAAATATTTTTTTTTTCAAAAAGTTCGGTATTTTTTAGTTTGTTTAGCAAAAAATAAAAAATGCAGCGGTACCGTAATTAAATTCCAGCAAAAGAAAGCTCTATTTGTCAAAAAAAATTATACAAATTTCATATGGGTGCAGTGTTGCATGACCGCGCAACTGTCATTCAAAGTGTGACAACACTAAAAGCTGAAAATTGGCCTGGGCTGGAAGGGGGTGAAAGTGGCCAGTATTGAAGTGGTTAAAATGTCCATGGGGCAAGCTAAGTGGCATTTCAAAGAACTGATGCTTGAATATCTATGTATTTGGTTTGTGCATGCACAGAGCAATACCCTTCCCCCCATGCAGGGTTCACTGAGGTTCTTTACAAATAATTTAATATTGTTTGCTTCGATGCATTAAATGCAATTTTATTCCTACATGGTATGCTATCAGTGGTTGGATACACCCAAAATATTAGAGAAAATAACCATTGCTTGGCCAACATACTTTGGGATACTGGAGTGTACATTGTATAGAACACTTGTTAGTAAATACTGTGTATATACCTTATAGCCTGCATGAATAAGTCCACATTTAAAAAGGACACAGTAAATTGTAAAAAATACCACCCTGGCACACCAGTATTTCTGTAATAAGAGGTCTAGCAAGTCAAAGCAAGTGAGTGCAGAGGACCGTGGTTTAGGGCAGTTGAGTATGTATACAAGGGTTTAAGTTTTCATAAGGAAGGTTTAGTATTGGGATTTGGGAACATAGGCTGGTTAAGTTCAGAATGGCCTTAATATGCAGCATTGCCCTTGACGTTTAAAAAATTACTACAGTCAATCTCCTGGTGTCGAAAGCTAATGTATCATGGTTTTTGGGGGGCAATCTCCTAGCAGAGCAGAGACTAGAAAGTGGTGTGCAGTTCAGTAACTCTTATGAAAGTCCAGCATGCCCTGAGAATGCTAGATACACAAAATCTAGTGATTTTACATTTGAAATGAATGAAATGACACCTGCTAATTGGCCAAAGCATGAACAGCTATGTAGTGTGTGAAAGTGGAGAGATGAGAGAGACTGGAGAATTGAGCTAGTTTAGTTTAGTGGTGTGTAGGCAGTGTACTATATAGATACAGTGTAGGCTATATACAGTCAATGCAGGTAGTGTAGTATATAGTTCTAGTGTAGCCCATATAGAGTCAGTGCAGGCAGGGTAAGAATACATATATATACAGTATCATATATATATATATATATATATATATACATATACACACACACACACGCTGCATTCAGTGTAGACTATATATACAGTGCTTTCAGTGTAGAGTATATACAGTCAGTGCATGCAGTGTAAGAATACAAATATATAGTAACACAAATCTATCCAATTCTGCACCTACCAATAGATTCTAAATCTGCGCCACTACAGATGTGAGTATCTCAAATAAAACAGGTTATGGGTGAACATAAAAAGTTGAGTGTGTAACTTCTGTTACATAGGTAGCTGCCACTTTAAAAATAAATATAAAACTTTACAAATACATGTGATCTGACACACAAGTAGCGCTACTTGTGTGTCAGGTCACATGTGTTTGTAAAATATATATATATATATACTCGGATACTCTGGTGGGCTGGTGACCGGTACTCGGGTACTCTGGTGGGCTGGTGACAGGTACTCGGGTACTCTGATGGGCTGGTCACAGGTACTCGGGTACCCTGATGGGCTGGAAAAAAGGTACTCGGGTACACTGATGGGCTGGTGGTGACAGGTACTCGGATACTCAGATGGGCTGGTACAGGTACTCAGGTATTTAGATGGGCTGGTGACAGGTACTCGGGTACTCAGATGGGCTGGTGACAGGTACTCATATGGGCTGGTGACAGTTACTTGGGCACTCAGATGGGCTGGTGACAGGTACTCGGTTATGCTGATGGGCTGGTGACAGGTATTTCGGTACTCTGATGGGCTGGTGACAGGTACTCGGGTACTCAGATGGACTGGTGACAGGTACTCAGATACTCAGATGGGCTAGTGACAGGTACTAGGGTACTCATATGGGCTGGTGACAGGTACTTGGGTACTCAGATGGGCTGGTGACAGGTACTTGGGTACCCTGAAGGGCTGGTGACAGGTACTCAGATGGACTGGTGACAGGTACTTGGGTACTCTGTTGGGCAGGGGACAGGTTCTCGGGTACTCAGATGGGCCGGTGGTGAGTATTCAGGTACTCAGATGGGCTGGTGACAGGTATTCGGGTACTCAGATGGGCTGGTGACAGGTATTCAAATGGGCTGTTGGCAGGTACTCGGGCACTCAGATGGACTGGTGACAGGTATTTCGGTACTATGATGGGCTAGTGACAGGTAGTCAGGTATTCTGATGGGCTGTGACAGGTATTTGGGTACTCAGATGGACTGGTGACAGGTACTCAGATACTCAGATGGACCGGTGACAGGTACTCGGGTACTCAGATGGGCTGGTGATGGGTACTCGGGTCCTCAGATGGGCTGGTGACAGGTACTTGGGTACTCAGATGGACTTGTGACAGGTACTTGGGTATTCAGATGGGCTGGTTACAGGCACTTGGGTACTTTGATGGGCTGGTGGCAGGTACTTGGGTACTCTGAAGGGCTGGTGACAGGTACTTGGGTACTCAGATGGACTGGTGACAGGTACTTGGGTACTCAGATGGGCAGGGGACAGGTACTCTGGTACTCAGATGGACCGATGGTGAGTATTCAGGTACTCAGATGGGCTGGTGACAGGTATTCAGATGGGCTGTTGGCAGGTACTCGGGCACTCAGATGGACTGGTGACAGGTATTTCGGTACTATGATGGGCTAGTGACAGGTACTCAGGTATTCTGATGGGCTGTGACAGGTATTTGGGTACTCAGATGGACTGGTGACAGGTACTCAGATACTCAGATGGACCGGTGACAGGTACTCGGGTACTCAGATGGGCTGGTGACGGGTACTCGGGTCCTCAGATGGGCTGGTGACAGGTACTTGGGTACTCAGATGGACTTGTGACAGGTACTCGGGTATTCAGATGGGCTGGTTACAGGTACTTGGGTACTTTGATGGGCTGGTGGCAGGTACTTGGGTACTCTGAAGGGCTGGTGACAGGTACTTGGGTACTCAGATGGACTGGTGACAGGTACTTGGGTACTCAGATGGGCAGGGGACAGGTACTCTGGTACTCAGATGGACCGGTGGTGAGTATTCAGGTACTCAGATGGGCTGGTGACAGGTACTCAGATGGGCTGGTGACAGGTACTCGGATACTCAGATGGGCTGTGGGCAGGTACTCGGGCACTCAGATGGACTAGTGACAGGTATTTGGGTACTATGATGGACTGGTGACAGATACTCGGGTACTCAGGTGGGCTGGTGACAGGTACTCGGGTATTCTGATGGGCTGTGACAGGTACTCGGGTACTCAGATGGGCTGGTGTCTGGTACTCGGGTCCTCAGATGGGCTGGTGATGGGTACTCTGAAGGGCTGGTGACAGGTACTTGGGTACTCAGATGGACTGGTGAGACGTACTCAGATACTCAGATGGGCTGGTGACAAGTACTTGGGGACTCAGATGGACTGGTGACAGGTACTCGGGTACTCAGATGGGCTGGTGACATGTACTCTGATGGGCTGGTGACAGGTACTCAGATAGGCCAGTGACTGGTACTTTGATGGGCTGGTGACTGGTACTCTTTATTATTGGGGGGGGGGCAATTAGTATGACTGGTGTATACTGTAAGCTCTAGCAAGCTGTTGCTGCAATCTCCTTCTCACACACGATCAGTGTGTGAGGAGGAGAACCCAGTAACAGCTTGTTACCGCGATTGTACGCTGCGGGCCCCTGGAGCCATGAAAATGGGAGGACATCATATGATGAAATGGAAATGCACCTTGTCAGAGCCATTTTACAATGGCCCGGCAAGGAAGTGGTTAACCGCTTGCCTACCGCCCACCGTCATATGACGGCGGAGCGGTAAGCCTCTTGTTCTGGGACGAAGTCATATGACGTTGTCCCTTTAAGCCAGGATTGCGTGCGATCGGACGCGCGCATCCCGACTCTGTCGGTGTCAGCGTGTCCCCAGGACACGCCGCATCACTGACGGGGGTGAACAGCCATTGGCCATGGCTGCTTACCATGTGATCGGCCATGACGAAGTCACGGCCGATCACAAACGGCACTTCCCCCATTCGCACGGCGCATGCATGTGAACGGGAGTGCGCTGCGCGTGCACGTTGGTGGCGGCGTGTTTCCAGGGAACACGGCCTGTCAAAGACACTGGTATCAGCCACCGGCCGGCGGCTGTTACCTTGTGATTGACTGTGATCTACTTCACATGCAATGTAAACAGAGCGGTAACTCACTGTTACCAGCTCTTCTCTCCTCACACAGTTTCTAGTGTGAGGAGAGAAGAGCTGGGATCAGTGAGTTACTGATCTGCAAAGTAAAAACACACACTGTCACATCCCTCCTGCCCCCCCAATGCACCTGTCACCCCAACAGTCACCCCATATGCCCCCATAAAGTGTACCTGTCATCATAAAGTGCACCTGTCACCCATCACCCGTCAGTGACCGTGGCCTGTCACCCGTCACCCATCAACGACCGTGGCCTGTCACCCATCAGTCACGTGGCGTGTCACCCATCACCCATCAATGACCGTGGTGTGTCATCCGTCACCCGTGACCGTGGCGCGTCACCCATCAGTGACCTTGGCGTGTCACCCTTCAGTGATCGTGGCGTGTCACCCGTCACCTGTCAGTGACCGTGGCGTGTCACCTGTCACCCGTCAGTGACCGTGGCTTCTCACCCAGCCAGTGACCGTGTCACCCGTCACCCATCAGTGACTGTGGCGTGTCACCTGTCAGGGACCTGGCGTGTCACCTGTCACCCGTCAGTGACCATGGCGTGTCACCCGACAGTGACCGTGGCGTGTCACCCATCACTAGCCGTGGCGTGTCACCCGTCCTGACCGTGGCGTGTCACCCATCACTGACCGTAGCGTGTCACCCTTCACTGACCGTGGCCTGTCACCCATCACTGACCGTGGCCTGTCACCCATCACTGACCGTGGTCTGTCACCTGTCACCCATCACTGACCATGGCCTGTCCCCCATCAGTGACCACCGCCTTTCACCCGTCACCCATTAGTGACCACCGCCATTCACCCATCAGTGGCCACCGTCAGTCATCTGTCACGCATCTGTGACCACCGCCAGTCACCTGTCACACATTAGTGATCACCGCCAGGCAACGGTCACCCATCAGTGACTACCGCCAGACACCCGTCACCCATCAGTGACCACCGTCAGACACACGGCACCCATCAGTGACCACCACCAGTCACCCATCAGTGACCACCACCAGTCACCCATCAGTGACCACCGCCAGTCACCTGTCACGCATCTGTGACCACCGCCAGTCACCTGTCACGCGTTAGTGATCACTGCCAGACACCGGTCACCCATCAGTGACCACCGCCAGACACCCGTAACCCATCAGTGACCACCGCCAGACACGCGGCACCCATCAGTGACCACCGCCAGTCACCCATCAGTGACCACCACCAGTCACCCATCAGTGACCACCACCAGTCACCCATCAGTGACCACCGCCAGTCATCCATCACCTATCAGTGACCACCGCTAGTCACCTGTCACCCATCAGTAACCTCCACCCATCACCCATCAGTGACCACCACCAGACACCCATCAGTGACCACTACCAGACACCTGGCACCCATCAGTGACCACCGCCAGACACCCGTCACCCATCAGTGACCACCGCCAGACACCCATCAGTGACCATCACCAATCACCTGTCAGTGACCGTCACGCCCATGAGTAAACATCACCTGTAAGAGTCTCACACATTTGGCATTGCCATACTCAGGAGGAGTAGCAGAATGTATTTTGGGGTGTCATTTTTTCTATTTACATGCTATGTGTTGGAAATATCATATAAATGGACAACTTTGTGTAAAAATAAAAGCGTTTTCATTTTTTTCCTACAGTTTCCAAAAACCACTGGAAAAAAATGACATGTTCAAAAGACTCACTATGCATCATAGATTATACGTTGGGGTGTTTTCTTTCCAAAATGTGGTCATTTTGTTTGCAATTCCATTGTCATGGTGCTCCAGGACCTTCAAAAGTGTAATAGGGGGTTGAGAAATGAGATGTGTAATTTATGCTTGTAGAACGCCTGAAGGTGCTAGTTCAATGTTGGGCCTCTGTATGTGGTCAGGCTGTGTAAAACTCTCACACATGTGGTATCGCCATACTCAGGAGGAATAGCAGAATGCATTTTGGGGTGTCATTTTTGCTATGTACATGCTATGTGTTGGAAATATCTTATAAATGGACAACTTTGTGTAAATAAAATGTGTTTTAACTTTTTTCCCACATTTTCCAAAAACGACTGGAAAAAAATGAACCGTTCAAAAGACTCATTATGCCTCATAGATTATTCGTTGGGGTGTTTACTTTCCAGAATGGAGTCATTTTGTGGGCAATTCCATTGTCCTGGTGCTCCGGGGCCTTCGAAATATGATAGGTCTTCATGACATTAGATGTGTAATTTATGTCCCTAGCATACCTCCCTGCATTTTGAGCCTCTGTATGTGGCCAGGCTGTGAAAAAGTCTCATACATGTGGTATCGCCATACTCAGGAGGAGTAGTAGTATGTGTTTTGGGGTGTAATTTGTGATATGCATATTCTGTGTTTGAGAAATAACCTGTTACAATGACAATTTTGTGAACAAAAAGAAAAATTAAAAAAAAAATTTAATTTTTAATTTTGCAAAAAATTGTGGGAAAATTCTGGCACGAAAACCCCCTTCCTTTCCAGCTTTCAGTGCTATCACTGTTCCGTTACAAGATTTCCATGTAACATAAATATGCAGCTATAGTAATGTTTTATAGTTGGTTATTACAATGCCATCTTGTGGTTCTTTTGAATATTACACCTTCTATTGTATTTCTAAGTGTGTACCTCCCATCCTCTGTGAGCTATTTCCTCTTCCTAGTTCACTCTACTCTGTAACTTCCTGTTCCGGGTGCACTCTGCTTTTCTATTTCCTCTTCCTGTGTCCTCTCTCTCATGAGGTAAAGAATATGGCTACATGCTAGAAGGCCTCACTCAATCTACTCGCATCCTAGGACACATTACTATGTTTTGACCTGCAGTTACCATCTTTCGACCATCTGTCACATTTGTTGTATGCTGTACCTGCTATTCCAATGAATAAACGCTCGTGGAAGAAATCGGTAATTGGTGAGTCACTATCTGATAAGAACTGTCTGCGGTGATCATATCTGCTTATACAGGCCAGGCATAGAGGTCTCAACAAGGGATAAGTCGCCATTACAACAGTTAGGAGTCAGAATAATCACACTTTGAATGACAATTACTAAGTCATGCAACACTGTACCCATATGAAATTTGCGTTCTGTTTTTCACACAAATAGAGCTTTCTTTTGGTGGTATGTAATTAATCACTAGTGGGTTATTTATTTTTTGTGCTATAAATAAAAAAAGTTTGAAAATTTTGTGAAAAAATGCATTTTCTTTGTTTCTGACATAAAATTTTGCAAATTAGTAATTTTTCTTCATACATTTTGGCCAAAATGTATACTGCTACATATCTTTGGTAAAAATAACCCAAATAAGTGTATATTATTTGGTCCTTGTGTAAGTTATAGAGTTTACAAGCTATGGTGCCAATCATTGAAAATTGATCACAGCTGATCTACTGACAGCCTATCTCATTTCTTGAGACCCTAACAAGCCAGGAAAGTACAAATACCCTCCAAATAACCCTTTTTTTGGAAAGTAGACAGCCCAAGGTATTTAGTAAGAGGCATGGTGAATTTTTTGAAGTTGTAATTTTTTCCCACAATTCTTTGCAAAATGAAGCTTTTTTTTTTCTTTTTTTTTTCACAAAATTGTCATATATTAACAGGTTATTTCTCACACCCAGCATATGCATACCACAAATTACACCCCAAAACACATTCTGCTACTCCTCCTTAGTATGGCAATATCACATGTCTGAGACTTTTTCACAGCCTGGCCACATACAGAGGCCCAACATGCAGGGAGCGCCATCAGGTATTCTAGGGACATAAATTACACATCTAATGTCATGACAACCTATCACATTTTTGAAGGCACTGGAGCACCAGGACAATGGAATTGCCCACAAAATGATCCCATTTTGGAAAGCAAACACCCCAACGTATAATCTATGAGGCATAATGAGTCTTTTGAACATGTCATTTTTTTCCAGTAGTTTTTTGAAAATGTGTGAAAAAATGAACACCCATTTTTTTTCCACAATGTTGTCCATTTATATGATATTTCCAACACATAGCATGTACATAGCAAAAATGACACCACAAATACATTCTGCTACTCCTCCTGAGTATGGCACCTTCAGGCGTTCTACGAGCATAAATTCCACATCTCATTTCTCAACCACCTATTGCACTTTTGAAGGTCCTGAAGCAACAGAACAGTGGAATTGCCCACAATATGGCCACATTTTGGAAAGCAAACACCCCAACATATAATCTATGAGGCATAATGAGTCTTTTGAACATGTCATTTTTTCCAGTAGTTTTTGGAAAATGTGGGAAAAAAATTAAAACAGATTTTTTTTACGCAAAGTAGTCAATTTATATGATATTTCCAACACATTGCATGTATGTAGCAAAAATGACACCCCAAAATGTATTCTACTACTCCCCCTGAGTATGGCGATACCACATGTATAAGACATTTACACAGCCGGCCACATTCAGAGGCCCAACATTGAACCAGCACCTTCAGGCATTCTACGAGCATAAATTGCACATCTCATTTCTCAACCACCTATTACAGTTTTGAAGGTCCTGGAGCACCAGGACAATGGAATTGCCCACAAAATGACCCCATTTTGGAAATCAAAAACCACAACATATAATCTATGAGGCATAATGAGTCTTTTGAACATTTTTTACCAGTAGTTTTTGGAAAATGTGGTAAAAAAATGAAAACGCATTTTTTTCCCACAAAGTTGTCCATTTATATGATATTTCCAACACATAGCATGTGCATACCAAAAATTACACCCCAAAATACATTCTACTACTCTCCCTGAGTATGGCGATACCACATGCGTAAGACTTTTACACAGCCTGGCCACATGCAGAGGCCCAACATTGAACTAACACCTTCAGGCGTTCTAGAGCATAAATTACACATCTCATTTCTCAACCACCTACCTATTACACTTTGGAGGGCCTGGAGCTCAAGGACAATGGAATTACCCACAAAATGACCCCATTTTGCAAAGCAAACACCCCAACGTATAATCTATGAGGCATAATGAATCTTTTGAACATGTCATTTTTTTTCCAGTATTTTTTGGAAAATGTGGAAAAAAAATGAAAACACTTTTATTTTTACACAAAGTTGTCCATTTATATGATATTTCCAACACATAACATGTACCTAGCAAAAATGACACCCCAAAATACATTCTACTACTCCCCCTGTATGGCAATTCCACATGTGTGAGACTTTTACAGGTGATGTTTACTGATAGGTGATGACGGTCTCTGACAGGTGATTGGCAATGGTCACTGATGGGTGACTGGTGGTGGTCACTGATGGATGACTGGCGGTGGTCACTGATGGGTGCTGGGTGTCTGGCGGTGGTCACTGATGGGTGCCGGGTGTCTGGCGGTGGTCACTGATGGGTGCCAGGTGTCTGGCGGTGGTCACTGATGGGTGTCGGGTGTCTGGCGGTGGTCACTGATGGGTGACAGTGTCTGGCGGTGGTCACTGATGGGTGACGGTGTCTGGCGGTGGTCACTGATGGGTGCTCGGTGTCTGGCGGTGGTCACTGATGAGTTCCCGGGTGTCTGGCGGTGGTCACTGATGGGTGCCGGGTGTCTGGCGGTGGTCACTGATGGGTGCCGGGTGTCTGGCGGTGGTCACTGATGGGTGACAGTGTCTGGCGG
>BLSH010037332.1:2013727-2030815 GCA_018402905.1 Glandirana rugosa
CTCCCGGTCGACTATCATCCCCTTCTAAAGTTACATGGAGACCACGACTCTCTCCTATGGAGAAACCCATGGAGGAGCTATAGCGACCCAAACGCTTTTGTTCATCATTTTTATGAAGTACTTCGTTCTAACTATCTACAAACCGCAAATAAAGTAAGTCCACTCTCCCTAATAAGGAAGAAGAGGAATCAAGTATTTAGTATCAGTTCGTAGCTGCGGAAAAAATAGGGGGTATTAGTCGATGTGAGACAATGACTTTGGTGATAACCCGGTTAGTGGACCAGCCTGGTGTGGGGTTATAAGGATTTTATGTCCCTCACGTTTTGATATTAATGAGTTTTTGGAATCATTGAGAACATGGTTGTTGTTCAATAATAAAATTATTCCTCAAAAATACAACTTGCCTAATAATTCTGCACTCCCTGTATTTTAGGAATATTGGGGTGTGGTCCGACCAGGTGATTGGCCCAATAGTGGTTTCAGTAACAGAGTGTAGCTGATTATGGGGGATAAAAAAGGCGTCGATGCTTGACTATGATTTATGAACTAAGGAGAAGAAGGAATAATCCCTCTCACCTGAATGAAATAAACGCCAAACATCTATCAATCTTGCTTCATGAAGTATTTTTACTACTTGTTTTCGCAAACCCAGCGATATCGAGGAGGTACCCAAAGAGGTATCCTCTCTCAGCACCAGAGGTACATTGAAATCTTCCCCTACTATCAGCTGGCCCTCTGAAAATTCTAGTAATTTGAAAAAAAATAAATTTCAGGAATATGTCTTGTTCGTCTTGTCTTGTCGTGTTCGGGGCACATACCCCGGCTAGAGTCACCTTAATTCCAACTATCGTACCTTTAAGAAATAAATATTGGCCATTCATATCTACCATAGAGTCCGTCCATGGCACTTTACTAGAGATCAATATGGATACTCCCTTAGACTTTGACAGCTGATTTGTTGCATGATATCCATTCGGAAAGTATCTGTTTCTGAGTAGAGTAAGTAAGTAAGTTTTTTGCTCTAAAATGGGTTTCTTGTAAAAATGTTATATCCACCCTCATAGGTTTTAAATCTTGTAGAAGAATCCTGCTTTTTCTGGAGCATTGAGTCCTTTAGTATTTAAGGACATTATATGAAGTCTATCCATCCTCTAAAGTCTACCTCTGAGCCACCTTGTTAGAGAGTGTATATTTCAAAGGGGGGAGTGAGATAAAGAGGAAAGAAAAAAAAACAAACTGCCTAATCCCTAAAACCAGATATCTGGTTTATCTAAGACCTCTTAAAGAGAACACTAACAATGTGTTCCCCAGGGGTCTACAAAGCAAAAAGCTTTACACACCCAGCCTATTTCCCCTAGGCTATTGAATGCAATCCTACTGTGGGGTCGTGGCCTAAACAAACCCGGTAGGGGAGGAGGGCTTCCCACACCAGCCGACAGCTGCTGTTTATTTTGTTGGGAGAGAAAAGGAAAAGAAAAAAAAAATCTTAAATATCATCAACCAATTATTTCATCTCTCAAATCAGTCTCTAGGAGGTTATAAGTGAATTGAATGAGAGTTCTGTTCATCTCGTCTAGTTTCTGAGTTCCTGGTATCACCATTGATTCTATTTAATTGGCAGCTATAAAACCTGTATGTTTTTCCTTCTCACCTCTTCACCTCCCCTCTTCCTACTTTACTATTCCTGAATTTTCATCTTGTCATGCAGAAACATACGGTGCCGATACTAATATGACCGAGTGTGGAGAGGATTCTGCTGTATCTTAGCTTTAAGTGGGCATCCTCTCAAGGCCGTGTCTTGAAAAGTAACCGCTCCAAACAATCAAGGCTCTATAAGAGGGTAGCAAGGAGAGCAAAAAAAAAAAAAAAGTGGGGGGGAGGGAAAAAGAAAAGGGGGAGTTGAGGGGCCTACGGGGGGGAGGGCTCCAAGTTCCCAGTGCGTGATTCCACTCTTGATGGTAAAATGTGCATTATGTGAGTTGTGTAAAAAAAAAGAAAAGGGGGGAGGGGCCCTCCCAAAACAGTAGAAGAGGAGGGGTCCCTCTTAATTATATACAAGTGTATACATGTATAAGCGTATCACACATATGTATGCATTGTATTTATTAATGTGTATATTGTCTTCTCCTTTGAGGGGAACAGTATGGCCATTCACAAGGCCTTACTCCAATTCCTGTTCCCTCTATATCACCCTTAATGTGTTACTGCAAGAAAAAAATAAAAAGGGGGAAACACAAACCCCCCCCCAAAAAAAACAAAACCCATTGGTGTCAAACTTTAAGTCTACTACTACCGTGCTATTACTCACTCCTCAAAAACCAACCACCCACCTCTCCCCCTTACCTCTCCCTCCCTCCCCATCCCCACTCCCGATTTCTAATCCATTCAACCAGTCCATCCATCTCTTCTATCTTCCCTCCATCTATTCATCCAGCCACCTGGCCATCCATCCGCAGGATCTCCCTCCACCCATTCTCTTAGTCCCTGTTGATTCCTGATGTTTCTCTCTTGTTTCTTTATTACCTCTCATACATTCATAAACATTCTTATCCTCTTTCAGCCCCTCCTCACATCCTCCCCTTAATCCTTTTATTGTCTCCTTATTACATTTCTCTTAGGCCCGCCTTCAGGTTTCAGATAATATCAGGTAGTATCCATTAGTATTTGCATTCTTCTGTAAGTATTTATCCACATAGCTTCATGTCCATGCACATTTCCAGGTATAAAGTTGCTATAAATGTTAGCCCAGTCCATCTGTACTAACAGTCTCATTCAACCGGGAAGACAAAAAAAGAAAAGAAAACCCCTCCCGAGTCATTACTGCACACCATCTTTTCTTCTCGCTAGGAGATCAGCCCGTAACACTTCCTAGTGCTTAGTCTGTTACAGCTTCCTGCCGCTGCATCAGTGTAGGTTGTAGTTGAGGTACATTATAGGCCTCTTGAGGCAGTGCCGCTTTTATGCGTCCCATTTTTTGTGGGAGTAGCTGGAGCCAGTTTGGGACCTGAAAAGGATCTGTGCCTAAAAAAGCAAACAGATCTGGCAGGTCTGCCGGCGTCTTTAGAGTAAAATATTTGGTGTTTAGCTGTATTGCCACTGCAATTGGATGTCTCCACCTATACTTGCCACCAAGTTGTCGCACACAGTCCAGTATGGGTTTGAGCAATGCTCTATGGTATAAGTCTGGCAGTACTTTAACCTGGCTCCCCTCCATGTCCACTGCCACCTATGTCCCAAACCTTCCGGAGAATTATCTCCCTATGAATATAGTGGTGCATGCGGCAGACCACATCTCTGGGGTGCTTTAGATGTATATTTTTAGGGCCCGTTGACCTGTGGACCCTATCTATTTCCATATTGTCAGGCATTTCATCCTCCCAAGATTTTATGAAAACCAGACATTACCTTTTCTTTAAGTGGTTAACGGTCTTCGACCTCCGGGAGAGCCCATAGTCGCAGATTTTGTTGGGGACTGTGGTCTTCCATGTCCTCCATTTGCAATTGTAACATTACTGCCATACTGATACTACCATACTGATCTCTCTCTCTCTCCAGGGCCATTACCCGCTGCTCCAGGGTGCCGATTGTAGTTTCCTGCCCAGCCATGCGATCTACCAGAGACTGAACCTCCGCCTGCATGGCCTGGATCTCCTTGCGGTGCATCTCCTCCACTCTCTGTATCAGAGCCTCCATATCCCCCTTTGTAGGGAGCGCCTGTATAAGAGTCCGTAGATCTTCTGACACCATACTCACCAGTCTTTCACTGCTATACATTTGTTGCTCCCCTGATAGCATTACAGGCTGGTCCACTGCCATCTGCCTCTCAGTTACTGCTACCATCTGCTCATGAGATCCGCCAGCCTCGATCGGTAAAGCCGCCATTCCCGATACCTGACTTCTGACTTTTGCTGTCTTTGCCGGGTTCCCCCCGAGCTGCGTCTCCCTCCTGTTGGGAAATACTGCTGAATCTCCGGTTGCTGTTCGCCTCCTGTTTTGTGGGTAGCATACCGCCATCCATACACCTCCTAGCTGGTCCATTGTCTACATGCCGGCAGCCGTGCGGGAGCTCACACGCCCTGCCTCCTCACCCGATCATGTCCGGGCCACGCCCCCTCATGGCTCCCCCTGAACAATACATTTCTACATCATGGAGCCTGGGCATGATAGTTCGTGGCTGTGAATAGGTGTAAAACCGGAAAGAAGAACACCTAGAAGTTTGAGATACATTCATATTCCGCAGCAACACACAAATGTGACAGTGATTATCTTTATACAAGATGAGGTAAAGAGAATTAATAAAGGTCAGGATATCTTTCAGAGAGCAGGAGACATAAATCCCGCCAACCACCTCTGTAACCTACATGCACAAAAGAACAAGCAGTGGCTCAAGTCAACCTTCCTTTCTGCCAGCTTCTTGTGATTGAGGTGAAATGAGCATTTATGTGGCTGAATAGACCATAACGCTGTGTTAGTTCATGCATTAAATTACCTTTCTTTTCCTCACATCCTGTATTAACTGTTCTTCTGCCATGAACAAGGCACTTGCTAAATGCAGCGGAGTTACATTTAAAGAGTACTTGTCTGCCTGACACAACATCCCTTTACATTACAGTCTGCTTTTAGGGGAACACGTTTATAGTCATACATAAGGTGAGTGTCATTCCTAGATACAACTATACTTTGCATGTCTGACGTTAACACAGTATAGCTAAGGCATCATACCAATGCTTCAGTTTGTTTCAGATCTGGTGACAGTTTTTTACATTTACAAAATGGAACAATGTAAACATATTAGAAAAGGAAACATTCTGATGTTCATCAAAAATTGCTTCTTAAAGTGCACAGTCAAGATAGCATTTATAGATGGAATTATTAAGTAACAATCCAATGCAATTTGAACAATGTGCCTTCATATACAGTGCTTGAAAAAGTATTCATACCCCTTGAAATGTTTTCCACATTTTGTCATGTGACAACCAAAAACGTAAATGTATTTTATGTGATAGACCAACACAAAGTGGCACATAATTGTGATGTGGAAGGAAAATGATAAATGGTTTTCCAAATTTTTTACAAATATCTGAAAAGTGTGGCATGCATTTGTATTCAGCCCCCTTTACTCTGATACCCCTGACTAAAATCTAGTGGAGTCAATTGCCTTCAGAAGTCACCTAATTAGTAAATAGAGTCCACCTGTTTGTAATTTAATCTCAATATAAATACAGTTGTTCTGTGAAGCTCTCAGGGGTTTGTTAGAGAACCTTAGTGAACAAACAGCATCATGAAGGCCAATGAACAAACCAGACGGGTCAGGGATAAAGTTGTGAAGAAGTTTAAAGCAGGGTTAGGTTATAAAAAATATCCCAAGTTTTGACCATCTCACACAGCACTGTTCAGTGTATCATCCGAAAAAGGAAAGATTATGGCACAACTGCAAACTTACCAAGACATGGCCGTCCACCTAAATTGACAGGCTGGGCAAAGGGAGCATTAATCAGAGAAGCAGCCAAGAGGCCCATGGTAACTCTTGAGGAGCTGCAGAGAGAATCTGTCCACAGGAAAACTATTAGTCGTGCTCCCCACAAATCTGACCTTCATGGAAGAGTGGCAAGAAAAAAGACATTGTTGAAACAAAGTCATGAGAAGTCCCGTTTGCAGTTAGCATGAAGCCATGTGGGGGACACAGCAAACATGTGGAAGAAGGTGCTCTGGTCAAATGAGACCAAAATTGAACCTTTTGGCCTAAAAGCAAAATACTATGTGTGGCAGAAGACTAACACTGCACATCACCCTGAACCATCCCCACCGTGAAACATGGTGGTGGCAGCATCATGTTTTAGGGATGCTTTTCTTCATCAGGGCTAAGGAAGTTGGTCAGAGTTGATGGGAAGATTGATGGAGCCAAACACTCACTGAGTGTTTGGGGTGTGGAAAGCAGTGTACATGTACATATGTAAGGGATTTAACTAAAGGTTTGTAGGGCAAGGTATGTCTCTTTGCTGATGATGCAATAGGGTTGATATCCCCGGAGGTGTCTGTAACATGGAACATGATTTGGCATTGCTGGAAGATTGGTCAAAGCAGTGGAGACTGCAGTTCAATATTTCTAAATGTAAAATAATGCACCTAGGGAATAAGAATCCCCTTAGAGAGTACAGCATTGGGGGTACAGTGATAGCCAGCACTACAGAAGAAAAATATTTGGGGGTGTTTATTTCAGATGATTGAAAATGAGCAAACAGTGTGACCAGGCTGTGGGAAAAGCAAATAGAATTCTGGGATGTATCAGTAGAGGGATCACCAGCAGGAGGAAGGAGGTTCTGTTTCCTCTATATAGATCTTTAGTGATACCTCACTTAGAATACGGTGTCCAGTTCTGGAGGCCTCACTTATAAAAAGATATTGATAAGATAGAACGAATTCAGAGACGGGTAACAAAATTGTGAAAGGTCTGTGGGGATAAAACATATCAAGAGCGACTTCAGGAACTTAATATGTACAGTCTGGAGGAAAGAAGGGAGAGGGGAGACATGAGTGAAACCTTTAAATAGATCAAGAGGGTGAATAAGGTTCAGGAGGGCAGCCTTTTCAATATGAAACCAAAATCAAGAACATGGGGACATGACCTCAAACTAACTGGGGGGAAGTTCAAAACAAATCTTAGAAAGTATTATTTTACTGAAATGGTGGTTGATGATTGGAATAAACTACCAACAGAGGTTGTGAGACAGTCAACAGTAAATGGCTTCAAACATGCTTAGGATAAACATAAATCTATAGTCAGACAACGAGGTTAATGGGAAAACAAAAAAACAAAAAAAAGGGCAGACTCAATGGACTACTCAGTCTTTTTCTGCTGTCACCTTTCTATGTTTCTACTTCTTTTGTTTTTGGTGTATTCTAATAAAAGTATGTTTTCATTTGAAATAGATTTACCTAAGCTCCTGAAAAAGCGATAATAGGTTGCGAAACATGTAGAGCGAGCGGAAATACATGAGGACTAGTGGTACCCCAGCAGTATCTTGAGGATTGGTATATGCTGATGTATTATACAATTGCAATAAATACTATACATACTATATATGATATTCTATCCTCTGGGGAGTCCACAGTCTGTTCATGAAGCATTTTAAGAATTCTTTCGATTTTTATGATTGTACCTTCCATACAATATTTTTTAATGTAGACCAATACATTGTTTACATTTTATATATCTACATGCCTATAAAGTTCATTATTTCTCCCTTTGAATTTCAAAATAATTCAAATTAAAGCTGAATTCTAGGTATGGCAATTTGATATGTTATTGCATTGGTCCAGCTTGGACCAGTTTAGGTATATACTGTATGTGCCAAAAATGTGGGATCCCCATGGAAATCACTGTAGTAGGCCCCAAAACTACAGAAATCTCCAGTAGCTTCCGGGGGCCGTGTCAAATGGATAACCTCCTATGTTCACAATGCAGTACAGCTTTGGGGCCAGGCACTATTAAGAGAACTATGGGAGGAACACAGCAATCCCACCCAATACAGGCTGCCTGAACAAGACCACAGGATGGGGAGAATACAAGACCAGTCATCCTACACAAGAAGAGAAATCAGGAGTGAGTGGTCTTTATTATAATAATACTCTGCAAAGAAAGTATCCCGAGTGCCACACACCAACATGCCCCACAGTCACTTAAATGAAAGCAGCCTCAGCCCAGCTACATGGCCTGGATGGAGCTGGGCTGAGGCTGCTTTCATTCATTTCATTCAAGTGATCATCGGGCATGTTGGTGTGAAGTGTTCAGGATACTTTCTTTGCTGGAATTAGCGTACTGAGCAGGGACAAGCTCTCCCGAGCCAGCACCCACAGTGTGAATCACCGGATTGGAATGAGGGAGCCTGGAGCAGCATCTCTAGTTTTCTAAAGATTCTGTTTGGATTACTGCACAGATCTGGAAGAAATAATGAAAAAAAAAATTACACCAAGGATAGCTTTCTTTGGTTTCGTTTCCATTTGTGTTCCATTGGTGGGATTTCTCTTCATTTCCTGTCTCCGAGACAAGACTGGAAAGGAAATCCCTCTAAACTGAGGGAATCCCAAGTTGTCACCAGAACTAGTGTCCTTATTGAAAGAGTTTCTCTCTATTTCTGTTCTAGAGACAACCTAAAATTTGGAATTCTCTTTAACCACTTGCCGACCGCCAACCGCAGGTTGACGGCGACAAAGTGGCTCGATAACGCAAACTGCCGTCATACAACGGCGGCTGCGAGATCAGCCACTGTGCGGGCCGCCGGAGGTGCGCCCGCACGCTCACTGTGTTCGGGAGGGCCAGGGAGCGGGTGTGGCGGACTCGATCGCCGCCGGCTACCCGCAATGGCCCCCCGCACTGAAAGAACGGAGGTCAGTGTAAGTAAACACGGACCTCCGTTCTGTGAAGGGGGAAGGGCTGTGATCACAGCCTTCCTCTACATGGAAGCTGTGATCACTTCCCTTCCCCTGTTAGGGCAGCCCCCATACAGTAAGAACACGCCCAGGGAACACAGTTAAACCTTAGAGCGCCCCCTGCAGGTTAACCCCTTCACTGCCAATGGCATTTACACAGTAATCAGTGCATTTTTATAGCACTGATCGCTGTATAAATGCCAATGGTCCCAAAAAAGTGTCAAAATGGTCCGACATGTCCGCTGAAATATCGCAGTACCGCTAAAAATCGCAGATCACCGCCATTACTAGTAAAAAAATAAATAAAAACCCCAAAAATGAATTCTCATCATCCGTAAACTCGAGCACTTTTGTGCAAACCAATCAATAAATGCTGATTGCGATTTTTTTTATCACAGATATGAGGAAGAATATAAATCGCCCAAAACCGATGAAAAAAAAAGTTTTTTTGTATTTTTTTTTTTGGATTTGTATTTTAGCAAAAAGTAAGAAATTTGGGGTTTTTTTGCAAAATTGTCGCTCTTCTTTTGTTTATAGCGGCGATCAGAAATGACGCAGCGATGATCAAATACCACCAAAAGAAAGCTCTATTTGTGGGAAAAAAGGACGCAAATTTCTTTGGGTGCAACGTCGCACGACCGCGCAATTGTCAGTTAAAGCGACGCAGTGCCGAATCGCAAAAAGGGCTCTGGTCCTAAAGTGTGAAATCCTTCCGGGCTGAAGTGGTTAACTTACAGTAAACAGGACAGAGGGGGTGAATCTCCATAATGGGGGGCACAAACAGCAAAAAAAAAAAAAAAAAAGCCTGACAGGTGTTCTAATCCCTCTCCACTCTATCCAAAACTTAAAAAGAAAAAGTTTTGCCTTTAGTTATACTTTGAAAACATATTATATATTTGTGTACATGTAAGAAAATAATGCATGAAACATGTATCCTGCATTTGTAATATCCCAAATGTAGATTGATGTAGAATTACTGTATTTGATGTTACTATACTCTTATCAGTTTCCTGCATGGAAATGAAGATGATTTTCCCATAGGTTCGGTACCACAATTTACTGTAGTTCTCATCTGATCATCTTTGCCGTTGAATACTTGGCTACATCACCGGGCAGGAGATGATGACTGGAAAGATTACACTTACTGTGAATACACAGGGAACACGTGAAATAATCTTCTCTGAACAGTCCTGGAACAGCTGCCTACTGGGTTTCCCTTTCCGGATAGTTGGTTCTCAGACTTTCCTTAACTGAGATCTGTGGGAGTCAAGGGAATGAAATGCCATTTTGTTTTAAATGTAACATTTCGCGTTTGCTGCTTTTTGTCTAATGCTGCAGTTGCTTACAAATTTTCATTATAATTGCTACATAATCTGACTGTATTATAAATGAAGCCTTCAGAGCCTGAGATTTGGAAAGTAGTTTTGTTATAGACACATGCTTCTTTGGAGACAATAACTTGCTTAATGGCAAATGCTGAGCAGATTTATGTGCATTTCTGTGCTCTGCCATACAGTTTATGGTCTCTTTCAGACGCGCAGTCAGTGACACGGATTTAATGCCCCCCCAATGACCAACTGAACTCTAAATTATAGCCTAGACAGGGCTATTCATATGCCGCAGCCAGGATGCTTTGCTTCGTGGCCACTGCATTTTTAACTTGGGGTGCAGATTTTGACAAGCGGCACTGATTGTCCAACCCCACCCCCCCTGTTGAGTTCAAAGAGACGGTGATGCAGCCAGGTGCAATGCACATGACTGTGGTGTGGTAGTTGAGCATTATAAGGATAGATTTGAAGGTACATATATAAACACAATCTGGTTATATCTGCCACCCAGTGAAAGGGCCCCAGCAGCTACTACACTGCCTTGGGGACAATTAACCACCAGTGACCTCCAGATGACCTAATAACCACCCCATGTTACCAATAGAGTTGAGCGAACCTGAACTGTAAAGTTCGGGTCCGTACCGAACGTTTGGGTTTCCGAGATCCGGACCTGAACCCGGACTTTTCAAAAAAAGTCCGGGTTCGGGTCCGGGGTTTTGGTATTTTATTCCACGTGTTGAAAAGCTGCCAAGGGCAGCCAATCAACAGGTGTTTCACTGGTTTTCCCTAGAAGCCATCACAGCCATGCCTACTAATGGCATGGCTGTGATTGGCCAGTGCACCATGTGACCCAGCCTCTATGTGGGGCTGGAGTCACCATGCTGCGTGTCATATGCTCTCAGGATAGTTAAGGGAGATGATGCTGCTGGCTCTGTGAGGGACAGATTGCAGATATTATAGAACATCTGATCCTGCATTACTGAATGATCTGATTGTGGACTAGGGAGAGATACTAGTACTGGTGCTTTGAGGGAGGGAGAGATACTAGCACCGGTGCTTTGAGGGAGGGAGAGATGCTAGTACTGGTGCTTTGAGAGACAGATTGCACACCTCATCCTGCTGCACAGAACGATCTGACTGGACTAGGTGGAGTCTGTTGCTTTAAGGGAAAGATTATTCTTCTAAAATCATCTCCAACTTGTGCTGGGAAGGGTTCCAGCTGTTGCTTTAAGGGAAACATTAGTGTTCTAAAATCATCATCAAGTTGTACGGGGAAAGGTTCCAGCTGTTGCTTTAAGGGAAAGATTAGCGTTCTAAAATCATCATCAAGTTGTACAGGGAAAGGTTCCAGCTGTTGCTTTAAGGGAAAGATTAGTGTTCTAAAATCATCATCAAAGTGTGTGGGAAAAGCCTATATCAGCCGCAGGGAGCCATATTAGTGTTCTAAAATCATCTTCAAATTGTGTGGGAAAAGCCTATATCAGCCGCAGGGAACCATATTAGTGTTCTAAAATCATCTTCAAATTGTGTGGGAAAAGCCTATATCAGCCGCAGGGAGCCATATTAGTGTTCTAAAATCATCTTCAAATTTGTGGGAAAAGCCTATATCAGCCACAGAGAGCCATATTAGTGTTATAAAATCATCTTCAAATTGTGTGGGAAAAGCCTATATCATCCGCAGGGAGCCATGTTAGTGTTCTAAAATCATCTTCAAAGTGTATGGGAAAAGCCTATTGCATGCGCGGGGAGCCATATTAGTGTTCTAAAATCATCTTCAAAGTGTATGGGAAAAGCCTATTGCAGGCGCGGGGAGCCATATTAGTGTTCTAAAATCATCTTCAAATTGTGTGGGAAAAGCCTATTTCAGCCGCAGGGAGCCATATTAGTGTTCTAAAATCATCTTCACAGTGTGTGGGAAAAGCCTGTTTCAGCCATGAAGCCATATTAGTGTTCTAAAATCATCTTCACAGTGTGTGGGAAAAGCCTGTTTCAGCCGCATGAAGCCATATTAGTGTTCTAAAATCATCTTCAAAGTGTGTGGGAAAACCCTGTTTCAGCCGCATGAAGCAACAGCTGGAGGCTTTCCCTGTACAACTTGGAGATGATTTTAGAATCTAACATCATCTCCTAGTTCTTTAGGGAGAGGTTCCTACTGTTGCTTAAAGGGACAGATTATTGTTTCTTGCACAAAATTAAAAAGTGCATCTACATTGCTGGTTTAAAAAAAAAAAAAATCCAAAAATTAAAAAAAACTGTGTTGGCTACCTCCTCCACCGCCACTTTCACCGCTTCCTCAACCTCCAACTCCACATCCACCTCCATTTTTGATTTTTTTTATGTGATTTTAGGTCAAAAATTATTTTAAGTTATTTCCCTTGATTTCAATGGGGTTCGGGGTCCGTGTCAAAGTTCGGGTCCAGTCCGGACCTGAACCCGGACTTTGTCCCGAAGTTCGGCCGATCCAGCAGAACCCGAATTTTCAGAGGTTCGCTCAACTCTAGTTACCAATATAACCTCTTTTTGAGAAGGGTCATGCATACCAAAGAGGAGCCCAACCTATAATTCTCCAAAAAAAATTTTGAACCAGCATCGCATTCATAAACCAAGAGACCCCTGCCCGCTGCTTTGATAAATGACCAAGTTGCCTAAATGATAAAAAAACACACTAAGATACAAAAAAAGGAAACCCAGGCCATAGAATGAACACTAAACAAGGAAATTCAAAGGCATAAGGTTGCCAAGGAAGGTGTTCAGAGGAGGAGCAGTAGAAAACTGTCCGATGCTGGCAATGATCTGATTGATCCTCCAATGAAATCCTACTTCCTCTAATCACACCCAGGACCATCGCCTGAGCCCCCTACTCTCCTATAATGTAAGTGCCTTTTAAATATCTTTATAAATGACCACTAACACCGTACCCAACTTCCCCTCTTCTGCACGCCCCAGTCATGTTGGCCCTCCTCTTAGTTCCATGCATTTCCAGGCCTAAATACTTTCCTCTTGGAAGTGTTTCTACAGTGTATTTAAAGGACTCTCCACCGCTCTCTGCATAAGGAGCCCATCAAAATTAGAGGGAGGAAGAGGAAGAAAAGAGGTTTTCAAGTCATCCATGCTCCTCCACCAGCCTAGATGAAGAAACCTGTGTAGAACACCAAACTGCATAATTACATATATTATTTTTACAGTGCTTTCTGCTTATGCTTGTTTAGTAAATCTAAAATATATGATTGTTACTTCAACAGTGAGGTCAACCTTAAAGGGTAACTTTACTTTCCTGAAAAAATATAACAAATAAATAAAAATAGCATAAACAGTTTGTACAATTGCCGGACAAGCCATAGTTTAGTTTAATGTTGTTAAACATTACATTTCCTTTTCAAATTTCAGCACTATAATTTTCAGTAAAACTCAGTACAATATGGCAACCAGGAGTCTTTCTGTACACTGTTGGTATACAAAACATCGTCAGAAATGTAAATTCCTTCTTGTGGGATTGGCTCTCTTATTTTCCCAGAAGTCTACAAAAAGATGCATATCAAACTTTAGCACCCCCTGCAATAGCAATTTGATTTTGGTAAGATGCTCTCCAAGGGTTAAATACTTCTGAAGGGATGCAGACCATGCAGCTTTTCTCTCTGGAACACAAAGAGCAAACCGGCTGATTATAACGAACCAACCCTCCCATTCAGAATCAGTCTGCAAAGTACATGGTTAATCAAACAGCAATTTCTTCAGAGCAACAAAAGACAGGAATCTACAACAAAGTTTGTTAAAATCACAGAAATATACATTAATCACCTAAAAGGGATTGTTTTTTTTTCCTTAACAAAAGTGGAGAAATTCCTGGCTTAAAGTAACACACTCTTTCTCTAACTCTATATGAAGTCACAGCTTTAAAGAATATGTTTTTCAGCACCAATGTGTTAATTATGTCCTTTATTCATTCCCATCATTTCTGGCCTTTAATGTATGTGAAGCCCAACTACAGCCAAAATGTATTTAGAGACTTTAGAGATTTTGAACCTTCTAGTAACATTTCCCCTCATGTCCTTTCAGACTAAGTAGTAAGAGGACATCTCTCCAGTGGGGAAAGATATTGAAAAAAAATACTACAATACATTTTCTGGAAGGTTATTACCTCAGTACTACAGAACTAAAATTAAAGTACTGTTACTTTACAACATGGGTGCTCAACCTGTGGCCCTCCAGCTGTTGCTGAACTACAATTCCCATCATGCCTCTGTCTTTGGGAGTTATGCTTGTATCTATCATCTTTGCAATGCCTCATGGGACTGTAGTTCCCCAAAAGCTGGAGGGCCACAGGTTGAGCACCCAAGGTTTACAATACACATGATATCCTTGGAAAAACTGTGGTGGGTCTTGTAATTGGGAAATTGACATTATCATTCATATTAATCTTTTCCTTCTCACTTGCTTGTCCATGTCATGTAAATAATTTGGGGAAATATTGTGATTAAGCCCGTGGGCAGGTGAAATGCGTTAGAGGGACATGGAACGGGAGGAGACTATTTTTTTGGAGTCATTTTATGATGACCCGTGGTTGGATGTTTGTCCTGAGTCTTTATGACCTGTCTAGAGATAGAAGATTATATAAAGTGGGTAAGCGTACAATCTCTCCATTTCCAGGGTTGGTTCACACAAGGATGTTATTTTTTATTTGGCGATGGATACTCACTAGTCCAGCGAACACCTAAGAGGAGATTATCTTCTTTCACTAAGACTTTTTATGGACTTATGTTCTTATGTTTTTCCTTTGTTCTTTTTTACTTTTTGCTATATAGTTTTAGAAGATTTATTAATTCTAGCGCAGCTCTGGATTTGATGAATTATGGGAGGAGACTAGCTGAAGCCAGTCTTTACATTTTTATTATTGGGCTCATCAGGGCCAGGACAAGGGGTGGGCCAAAGGGGAGCTGCCCTGGGTGCAGTAAAGCAAAGGGGCAAAGAATGGGCACAGGGTGTAACACCCATTCTACGACATATATTAACAGTGGGGAAGGGGGGGCACGTTTCTGGATCGTGCTGCTCATGAAGCCCGGGGTGGTCAGACTGGTACCCTTGTTCATGCCATATTGATTCCAAATGTTTTATGTTGTGATTTTAGAGGTGAAGTGTCTCAAACAGGATTACATACAGGAAAAGAAACTTTACAGAAGTGTTTTTTCTTCTCAAGTGTATCCAGAACTTGAAAAAAATATTGCCTGGAGCTGGGCTTTAAAGCTATTCTCTGGTTAATATATCCCATCTTTAATCCTTTCCTCTCCTCTCACCCTTTGTCACCCATTCAGCAGTTTTGAAATGACAAAAGTTAGCCTTTGCGGTGATGGCTTTCCATAATGACAACTCCAGTACTGCAGTCTATGCCTACAGACTGATCAGAAGACAGAAAACTTGAGAACTGAGCATCGCACGATCATGTTTTTGGGTGGTTAGAAAGGGTTTTTAGCTTGTTTTTTTATTTTTTTGGTGGGGGGGGGGGGGGGCGGTCAGAGCAGTGGGAAGAAGCGATAGTATCTGAAGTTCATCCTTTGTTTTTCGTGCCACTTCCACCAAACATCATACCTAGACTCTCCTTCTGTACATAATTGGCATGCCTACCTGAAGCTTGCCATTGCTATATTTTGGATTTGCAGCTGTAATTAATTAATTAATTAATTACATTTGCATAATTATCAGCTTTTGGTCATAGATCATGACAGCAAACTTTTCTTTTGGTCATAGATCATGACAGCAAACTCTTAACAATGCAAATAATTCTTATGTTTTTACATGCCTTTTACTTCTTCTGAAGCATCTTAGGAGTCATAGATGACACACCTTCTACTGCCTGCTGAGCTTATTGGCCCTTTCCAACAACGGGCTATGGCAATGTCCAATTCCTCTTCCAGTGCAAATGTCTTTCCACAAACAATCAGTTCTTGTCTGGCTGAATTCAGTAGCTACGGATATCAGAAAAGCCTACTTGACCTGATCTACTGGCATTCACAAAGCTTTTGAAGTTAATAAAACCATAAAAAGTTTGTTATTCATTACAGCTGTGTTTCCCAACCTCAGTCCTCAATTACCCCCAACAGGTCATGTCATGTGTGTTCAGGATTTCCTTCACCTTAGACACGTGCGTTAAATCAGTGTCAATGGCTTGCTATGTTTTGACAGTTATCTAAAGGATATTTCCTAAACATTACATGTTGGGGATACTAGAGGACTGAGGTTGGGAGTCATTGCATGACAAGATTAACTTAGCATGTGAAATGAGTTTTTGATGAATATGCCATTATTGTTTTTTTATTACAAGTCATTTTTGATTCAATTTTAGGAGGACAATAATATTGTAAACTTATTCAGTAAGGTAGGGCAAAAATCAATCATCTTTGAAATGCAGTAACCCATAGTAACTTAAAAATCATCTTTCATAGACTTGACTTCATTAAACTGAGATTAGAGTTGAGCGAACCCGAACTGTAAAGTTCGGGTTTGTACCGGACTTTAGGGTGTCCGTAACTTCAACCCGAACCCAGACATTTGAGAAAAAGTCCTGGTTCGGGGGTTCAGGTATTTTTTCCCACCTTTTGAATAGCTGCAGAGCAGCCAATCAACAAGCGTTTCACTGTTTGCCCTTAGAAGCCATCACAGCCATGACTACTAATGGCATGGCTGTGATTGGCCAGTGCATCATGTGACCCAGCCTCCATATAAGCTGGAGTCACGTAGCGCTGCATGTCCCATGATCTCAGACGAGTGTAGAGAGTGGATGCTGCCGCCGCTGTGAGGTACAGATTAGCGTTATAAAATCATCTCATACTAGTATAGGGAGAGGTTCCTTCCGCTGGTGTGAGGGATAGATTAGCGTTATAAAATCATCTCGTACTAGTATAGGGAGAGGTTCCTGCCGCTGGTGTGAGGGATAGATTAGTGTTATAAAATCATCTCATACTAGTATAGGGAGAGGTTCCTGCCGCTGGTGTGAGGGATAGATTAGTGTTATAAAATCATCTCATACTAGTATAGGGAGAGGTTCCAGACAGGGAGTGTGGTCGTCGTCCTTGGAGAGGGATGTGGTCATACTCTACTAAAATATTGTCATTAGACAGGGAGTGTTGTCGTCGTCCTTGGAGAGGGATGTGGTCATACTCTACTAAAATATTGCGATTAGACAAGGAGTGTGGTCGTCGTCCTTGGAGAGGGATGTGGTCATTCTCTACTAAAATATTGCGATTAGACAGGGAGTGTGGTCGTCATCCTTGGAGAGGGATATGATCATACTCTACTAAAATATTGTGATTAGATAGGGAGTGTGGTCGCCGTCCTT
>BLSH010037332.1:2068494-2085709 GCA_018402905.1 Glandirana rugosa
TTGTACCATGTTGACATCTCAAGTGTTACACACAGTTTCCAGATGTTTGCAGAACAGTGATATGGGTTCTCCCGGCTTATTTATACTTTTTTGACACAGTTTGAAGATGATTTTAGAACAGTTATATGGCTCTACCGTTAATTAATACTTTTCAAACACAGTTTGAAGATGGTCCACATCCATCTCTATTTTTGATTTTTTTATGAAATTATTTTTTTAAAAATGCTTTTAGTTATTTCCCTGTCCCCATTTCTTTGTAGGGCACTTGTCCCACCCTTACCCCTATTTCCTTCCTTTTGCAGACCTCTAGGACTTTCCAGGATTTTTTTACAGCCATTTTTGTGCCTAAAAGTTTGGGTCCCCATTGATTTCAATGGGGTTCGGGGTCCGGGACAAAGTTCGGGTTCTGTCCGGACCCGAACCCGGACTTTGTCCCGAAGTTTGGCCGAACCAGCAGAACCCAGACTTCCAGAAGTTCACTCAACTCTACAGTTGTACCATGTTCTATGAACTTATAGTGTGCTATCTCCTTGTGATCAAAAAATACACCAGCATGAGCATACAAGGCTTTGTATTGTGTGCACATTTGCATCTGTCCTTTGCGTTTTTGGCTGCCAAATTCTTCTGCCATCGTGGACATCTCCCAGCCCCTCCTTAAACCACCTATGCCATTCAAAAAACACTTTATTTCTTCATGGAGATTTCACCATAAGCCTATTGTCACAGAGCTAAAGATTCACTCGCACTTTTGCCCATTCTCACACAAAATTTGATCTTTATCCGCTGCTCCAGATTCATGTCACTAATTTTCCACCAACAGCTCAACACACACGCATGTTATTTCTTCTACTACTCCATAAAGGCTAAGTCAACTGGTCTGCGACCAAGGCGAGCACAAGTTAGAATATGTCAGAACTCCAAATTAGATGCTCTTTTCATCAACTTTAGATCAGTTTTTATATCATTTAAAAATGTTTTTTTCACAGTATAAACACTTCAAGTATTTTTCTTTCAAAGCTTTTGTCCTTGGTATCTAAATCCACATCTCATCATGTTAGAAGACCTAGTCACCGTCATTCCACCTCATGCATTCTTAATATATAAAATGATAAGGCTCCCTTGAATAAATGACAATAAGAGTTTGTTAGAACTGACTCCAAGGTAGAAAAAGTTATCTACACAGCTCTTCTTATTAAGTCAGGAAATATTTGAAGGAAATAAATATATACATATATGACCAGCTTTAGCTTTGAGCATCCCAAGAAACTGTTATTATTATTATAATTTTGTAAATATTCATTAAACTCACTAGGATTTTTACAAACCCAATGGCTCATGCTGTGTGTAGCTGTAATCTGTAATAGAGTCTGGCAGTAGGCAGATTGAATTCAGGCTGTTTTCTATACTTAGAACATTTTACAACTGCCTCTACCATAGTTGGTTTGTTAAATATAGCCTGATGGCAGCAAGGGGTTACAGAGCATGTGGATTGTGTATACTTCTATATAGCTTCACATGTTCAAGTGTTTGTACATAGGCATGTAAATGGGCACAGCAGGAGAGATTAAAAATTATTGTAGGCCTACACCATGACACAGGGTTACTTAACAAAGCAATGCAAAGGGCTATGGGAATTTGCAAAATAAATTAATTCAGAGTAAAAAATCTGGTGGTTGTTATCCATGAAAAATAATTTCTGATTGCAATGAGTTTCTGCACTTAGCACATTGCAGTTGTACTTTGCACTAACAAAAAGGTTTACGTGAATATGTAGTTTGTAGAGTTGATCGAACCCCCGGATGTTCGGGTTCGGTGGGTTCGGCCAAACTTCGGGAAAAAGTCTGGGTTCGGCACTGAACTCGACCCGAACTTTATCCCGGACGCCGAACCCCATTGAAGTCAATGGGGACCCGAACTTTTCGGCACAAACATGGCTGTAACAAAGTCCTGGCAAGTGCTAGAGGACTGCAAAAGGAAGTAAAA
Organism: Glandirana rugosa; assembly: GCA_018402905.1. Lineage (NCBI taxonomy): Eukaryota > Metazoa > Chordata > Amphibia > Anura > Ranidae > Glandirana > Glandirana rugosa. The sequence continues at coordinate 2,070,478 of BLSH010037332.1, forward strand.
TGGGGGTAAGAGTAGGGCAAGTGCCCTACAAAAAAATGGGGATAGGGAAAATAAATTAAAATCAAATTTAAAAAAATGAGAAGGGGGGGTGGATGTGGACTAGGAGCCTAGAGGTTGACTAGGCCGTGACCGTGGTGGTGTAGGTGGAAGTGGCGGTGGTGGAGGAGTAGGAGGAGGTAGCCAAAGCTGTTTTTTTTTTTTGTTTATAAATGGGGTAGCCCCCAAAATATTGAGGCATATTAAAAAAAACAAGTATAAGAATGGCTGCGTGAGTCCGGTCTAAATGTCTATTCTGCACAAGGTACAGACAAGTCTTGTGGGATCTATGCCTGGTTCATTTTAATAAAGGTTAGCTTGTCCACGTTGGCTGTGGACAGGCGGCTGCGCTTGTCTGTGATAATGCCCCCTGCCGTGCTAAACACATGTTCAGACAATACACTGGCTGCAGGGCAGGCCAGCACCTCCAAGGCATAAACGGCAAGCTCAGGCCATGTGGCCAATTTGGAGACCCAGAATTTGAATGAGGCAGACCCATCAGTCAGTACGTGTAGGCGGCGCACGCATACTCTTCCACCATGTTGCTAAAATGCTGCCTCCTGTTAAGACGTTGTCTATCGGCTGGTGGTGCTGTTTGTTGTGGCGGGCTGCTGACAAAGCTTTGCCACATTTCAGCCATGCTAACCCTGCCTTCTGAGGTGCTGGCGGTGCCACAGCTGCATTGGTGCCCTCTTCCTCCTCCTCCTCCGCCTTGTGCTTCCACTGTGCCCCGGTGTTATTTGGGAATGCCCTCAGCAGCGCGTCTACCAGCGTGCGCTTGTAGTCACGCATCTTCCGATCATGCTCCAGTGAGGGAATTAAGGATGGCACGTTGTCCTTGTAACAGGGATCCAGCAGGGTGGCCACCCAGTAATCGGCACACGTTACAATGTGGGAAACTCGGCTGTCGTTGCGCAGGCACTGCAGCATGTAGTCGGCCATGTGTGCCAGGCTGCCCAGAGGCAAAGACAAGCTGTCCTCTGTGGGAGGTATATCATCTGTGTCCTCCGTATCCCCCCAGCCACGCTCCAGTGATGCCCACGAGCTGCGTTGGGTGCCACCCTGCTGCGGTTCCTCCTCTTCCTCCTCCTCTTCCTCATGATCTTCCTCGTCCTCCAGAACTGTGCCCTGGCTTGAATATTTTTGACCTGGCCTATGCTGGTGCAGGAACCCACCCTCCGAGCCACTTGGGAATGACTGGCCCGATAACCATGGAAATGACCCCTCATCCTCCTCCTCCTCATCCTCCTGTGCCACATCCTCTTCCATCATCGCCCGAAGTGTTTTTTCAAGGAGACATAGAAGTGGGATAGTAACGCTGAGAACAGCGTCATCGGCACTGGCCATGTTGGTGGAGTACTCAAAACACCGCAATACGCTACACAGGTCTCGCATGGAGGCCCACTCGTTGATGGTGAAGTGGTGCTGTTCCGCAGAGCGACTGACCCGTGCGTGCTGCAGCTGAAACTCCACTATTGCCTGCTGCTGCTCGCACAGTCTCTCCAGCATGTGCAAGGTGGAGTTCCACCTTGTGGGCACGTCGCATAAGAGGCAGTGAACGGGAAGGCCAAAGTTCCGCTGCAGCGCAGACAGGCGAGCGGTAGCAGAGTGAGAACGCTGAAAGTGCGCACAGATGGCCCGCACTTTCTGCAGCAGCTCTGACATATCCGGGTAGTTTTTTTAGAAAATTCTGTACCACCAAATTCAGCACATGCGCCAGGCAAGGGATGTGCGTCAAAGGGGGCTAGGCCTAGAGCCGCTACGAGATTTTGCCCATTGTCGCACACCACCAGGCCGGGCTTGAGGCTCAGTGGCAACAACCACTCATTGGTCTGTTGTTCAATGCCCATCCACAGCTCCTGCGCAGTGTGGGGTTTATCCCCCGAACATATCAGTTTTAAAACAGCCTGCTGTAGTTTCCCCCTGGATGTGCTGATGTTGGTGGTGAAGGTGTTACGCTGAGCAGATGAGGTGGTCGAGGAGGAGGAAGAGCAGTAGGAGGAGGAGTCAACAGGAGGCAAAGAGAAATGCCCTGCAATCCTCGGTGGTGGAAGGTCATGCGCCAAATGGCTAGCCGGCTCAGGCCCACCCGCCACTACATTTGCCCAGTGTGCAGTTAGCGAGATATAGCGTCCCTGCCCGTGCTTACTGGTCCAGGTATCAGTGGTTATGTGGACCTTGCCACAGATGGCGTTGCACAGTGCACACTTGATCTTGTCCCTGACTTGTTTGTGCAGGGAAGGGATAGCTCGTCTGGAAAAGTAGTGGCGGCTGGGAACCACGTACTGTCGGACAGCCACCGCCATCCGGTTTTTGAAACTGTCCGTGTCCACCAAACGGAATGACAGCATTTCAAAGGCCAGGAATTTTGAAATGCTGGCATTCAGGGCCAGGAATGGCGGGTGGGTAGGGGGGTACTTCCTCTTTCTCTCCAGTGTTTGGGAGATGGAGAGCTGTAAGCTTCCATGGGACCATGGTGTGGAAATGCTTGGGGATGGTGGCAGACATGGTGGTGTTGCTATCATATCGTCTGTTTGCTGGGTGGCAGGTGACACTCACGGTAGAGGTGGAGGAAGAGGCTGAGGCAGCAGCACAAGAGGAAACAGGAGGAGGCCGAGACCTTTCTTGGATTTTGAGGTGCTTATTCCATTGCAGCTCATGCCTTGAATTTAGATGCCTGGTCATGCAGGTTGTGGTCAGGTTTAGAACATTTATGCCCCAGCTCAGGTTATCATTGCACAGCTTGCAAACCACTTGTGTCTTGTTGTCAGCACATTGTCTGAAGAACTGCCACACGGGGGAACGCCTTTGAGCTGCCTTTGGTGTGCTAGGTCCCTGGGTAGTAACAGGCATACTGTCTAGGGGACGCTTGCTCCGCTTTTGCAACCTGCTTCCTCTTTTGCTGTGCTGGTGCCTCTGTGCGACCACCACTTCTTCCTCCAAACTGCACATGTCACTCGCATGACCCTGTCCATGTAGGGTCTAGGACCTCATCATCCTCCTCCCCATCATCTTCCACCCACCCTACACCACTGCCCTCCTTGTCAGTCTGCACACTGAGGAAAGCTTCAGCAGTTGGCACCTGTGTTTCGTCGTCATCTAAGACGTACTGCTTGGTGTTTCCATGTCCTCATCCTGCAACAGAAGTGGTTAGGCATCGGTGCACTCAATGTCTTCCACTTCTGGGGCAGCGCTATGTGGACTGCCCACGGAAAGCACACCAGGAGAGTCATCAAAAAGCATAAGAGTCTCTTGCATGACTTGGGGCTCAGACTGCTTGGCTAATTTACAAGGGGCTGAGGTGAAAGACAGATGGCCATGGGGTTCAGGTGCCAACTCTGAGCTTTCATCAAGGGACTGGGAGGGAGACAATGTAAAGGAACTGGAGGCATTGTCAGCCACCCAATCTACTATCGGCTGTACTTGTTCTGGCCTCCCCAATCATTGAGCGGCATTCGGGCCTACCATATACCGGTGAAGGTTCTGTTGGCTACCTGAGGAAGGAGTTTCACTTGTGCGTGTATCGGGCACACATCGACCACGTCCTCTCCTTCCAACAGGAGCTTCACCAACATGACCAACACCAGCAGCACCAGCATCACCAGCAGCACCATGACCACGTCCCTTATTTGATGCTCCTCATTGTGCCCGCAAATGTACTATGTAGCCAATAATCTGTCCCTTACAGCAACAGCTGGAACCTGGGCCTAGAGGAGTAGGCAATGATTTTTGAACAATAATCTGTCACTTACAGCAACAGCTGGAACCTCTCCCTTTAGAACTAGGAGATGATTTTTGAACAATAATCTGTCCCTTACAGAAACAGCTGGAACCTGGCCCTATAGGAGTAGGCAATGATTTTTGAACAACAATCTGTCCCTTACAGTAACAGCTGGAACCTGGCCCTATAGGAGTAGGCAATGATTTTTGAACAATAATCTGTCACTTACAGCAACAGCTGGAACCTCTCCCTTTAGAACTAGGAGATGATTTTTGAACAATAAGCTGTCCCTTACAGCAACAGCTGGAATCTGGCCCTATAGGAGTAGGCAATGATTTTTGAACAATAATCTGTCCCTTACAGCAACAGCTGGAACCTGGCCCTATAGGAGTAGGCAATGATTTTTGAACAATTAACTGTCACTTACAGCAACAGCTGGAACCTCTCCTTTTAGAGCTAGGAGATGATTTTTGAACAATAATCTGTCCCTTACAGCAACAGCTGGAAACTGGCCCTATAGGAGTAGTCAATGATTTTTGAACAATAATCTGTCACTTACAGCAAAAGCTGGAACCTCTCCCTTTAGAACTAGGAGATGATTTTTGAACAATAATCTGTCCCTCACAGCAACAGCTGGAACCTGGCCCTATAGAAGTAGGCAATGAATTTTGAACCATAATCTGTCACTTACAGCAAAAGCTGGAACCTCTTCCTTTAGAACTAGGAGATTATTTTTGAACAATAATCTGTCCCTTACAGCAACAGCTGGAACCTAGCCCTATAGGAGTAGGCAATGATTTTTGAACAATAATCTGTCACTTACAGCAACAGCTTGAACCTCTTCCTTTAGAACTAGGAGATGATTTTTGAACAATAATCTGTGCCTTACAGCAACAGCTGGAACCTATCCCTATAGGAGTAGGCAATGATTTTTGAACAATAATCTGTCCCTTACAACAACAGCTGGAACCTGGCCCTATAGGAGTAGGCAATGATTTTTGAACAATAATCTGTCACTTACAGCAACAGCTGGAACCTCTCCCTTTAGAACTAGGAGATGATTTTTGAACAATAATCTGTCCCTTACAGCAACAGCTGGAACCTGGCCCTATAGGAGTAGACAATGATTTTTGAACAATAATCTGTCACTTACAGCAACAGCTGGAACCTGGCCATATAGGAGTAGACAATGATTTTTGAACAATAATCTGTCACTTACAGCAACAGCTGGAACCTGGCCCTATAGGAGTAGGCAATGATTTTTGAACAATAATCTGTCACTTACAGCAACAGCTGGAATCTGGCCCTATAGGAGTAGGCAATGATTTTTGAACAATAATCTGTCCCTTACAGCAACAGCTGGAACCTGGCCCTATAGGAGTAGGCAATGATTTTTGAACAATAATCTGTCACTTACAGCAACAGCTGGAACGTCTCCTTTTAGAACTAGGAGATGATTTTTGAACACTAATCTGTCCCTTACAGCAACAGCTGGAAACTGGCCCTATAGGAGTAGTCAATGATTTTTGAACAGTAATCTGTCACTTACAGCAAAAGCTGGAACCTCTCCCTTTAGAACTAGGAGATGATTTTTGAACAATAATATGTCCCTCACAGCAACAGCTGGAACCTGGCCCTATAGGAGTAGGCAATGAATTTTGAACCATAATCTGTCACTTACAGCAACAGCTGGAACCTCTTCCTTTAGAACTAGGAGATGATTTTTGAACAATAATCTGTCCCTTACAGCAACAGCTGGAACCTAGCCCTATAGGAGTAGGCAATGATTTTTGAACAATAATCTGTCCCTTACAGCAACAGCTGGAAACTGGCCCTATAGGAGTAGGCAATGATGTTTGAAAAATAATCTGTCACTTACAGCAACAGCTGGAACCTCTTCCTTTAGAACTAGGAGATGATTTTTGAACAATAATCTGTCCCTTACAGCAACAGCTGGAACCTAGCCCTATAGGAGTAGGCAATGATTTTTGAACAATAATCTGTCCCTTATAACAACAGCTGGAACCTGGCCCTATAGGAGTAGGCAATGATTTTTGAACAATAATATGTCACTTACAGGAACAGCTGGAACCTCTCCCTTTAGAACTAGGAGATGATTTTTGAACAATAATCTGTCCCTTACATCAACAGCTGGAACCTGGCCCTATCGGAGTAGGCAATGATTTTTGAACAATAATCTGTCCCTTACAGCAACAGCTGGAACCTGGCCCTATAGGAGTAGGCGATGATTTTTAAACAATAATCTGTCACTTACAGCAACAGCTGGAACCTGGCCCTATAGGAGTAGGCGATGATTTTTGAGCAATAATCTGTCCCTTACATCAACAGCTGGAACCTGGCCCTATAGGAGTAGGCAATGATTTTTGAACAATAATCTGTCCCTTACAGCAACAGCTGGAACCTGGCCCTATAGGAGTAGGCAATGATTTTTGAACAATAATCTGTCCCTTACAGCAACAGCTGGAACCTGGCCCTATAGGAGTAGACAATGATTTTTGAACAATAATCTGTCCCTCTAAGCAACAGCTGGAACCTGACCCTATAGAACTAGGAGATGATTTTAGAACAAGAATCTGTCCCTCTAAGCTGTAGCCTCTACCTAGTGTAGTCAGATCATTCTGTAATGCAGGGTGAGATCTGCAATCTGTCCCTCAGAGCAGCAGTCGTAGTAATCTCTAATTAGTCCAGAATCAGATCGTCCTGTAATGCAGGATGAGATGTTAAAATATCTGCAATCTGTCCCTCACAACGCCGGCAGCTTCTTCTCCCTACACTAGTCAGAGTCTTAGAGAGCATGTGACTGCAACACTAAGTGACTCCAACTTATAAAGAGACTGGGTCACATGATGCACTGGCCATTTACAGCCATGCCATTAGTAGGCATGGCTGTGATGGCTTCTAAGGGCAAACCAGTGAAACGCTTGTTGATTGGCTGCCCTGCAGCTATTCAACATGCGTGATCAACTACCAGAACCCAGAACCCGAACCCGAACGTTTTTTGAAATGTCCGGGTTTGGGTCCGGGTCCCGGACATCCCAAAGTTCGGTACGGCCCCGAACTTTACAGTTTAGGTTCGCTCAACTCTAGTAGTTTGCCCATATTCGTCAAAGCTACGATGGGCACCATAAAGTACCTGTACCTACCTACCTGACGATACATCCCAGTTGTAGACCATGCAATAGGGAAAAACAGTCAGTAGGATTAGAATGCACTGAATACTGGACATGGCTTAAAAGTTCTTAAAATGGTTGCATACAGTATCTCACAAAAGTGAGTACACCCCTCACATTTTGTAAATATTTTATTCTATCTTTTCATGTGACAACACTGAAGAAATTACACTGTGCTACAATGTAAAGTAGTGAGTGTACTGCTTGTATAACAGTGTAAATTTGCTGTCCCCTCAAAAGAACTCAACACACAGCCATTAATGTCTAAACCGCTGGCAACAAAAGTGAGTACACCCTTAAGTGAAAATGTCCAAACTGGACCCAATTAGCCATTTCCCTCCCCGGGGGTCATGTCACTTGTGAGTGTTACAAGGTCTCAGATGTGAATGGGGAGCAGGTGTGTTAAATTCGGGGTTATCTCTCTCACTCTCTCATACTGGTCACTGGAAGTTCAGCATGGCACCTCATGGCAAAGAACTCTCTGGAGATCTGAAAAAAAGAATTGCTGCTCTACATAAAGATGGCCTAGGTTATAAGAAGATTGCCAAGACTCTGAAACTGAGCTGCAGCACGATGACCAAGACCATACAGCGGTTTAACAGGACAGGTTCCACTCAAAACAGGCCTTGCCATGGTCGACCAAAGAAGTTGAGTGGACGTGCTCAGTGTCATATCCAGAGGTTGTCTCTGGGAAATAGATGTATGAGTGCTGCCAGCATTGCTGTTGAGGCTAAAGGAGTGGGGGGTTAGCCTGTCAGTGCTCAGACCATACGCTGCACACTGCACCAAAATTGGTCTGTATGGCTGTCATCCTAGAAGAAAGCCTCTTCTAAAGATGATGCACAATAAAGTCCACAAACAGTTTGCTGAAGACAAGCAGACTAAGCACATAGATTACTGGAACCATGTCCTGTGGTCTGATGAGACCAAGATAAACTTATTTGGTTCAGATGGTGTCAAGCATGTGTGGTGTCAACCAGGTGAGGAGTACAAACACAAGTGTATCTTGCCTGCAGTCAAGCATGGTGGTGGGAGTGTCATGATCTGGGGCTGCATGAGTGCTGCCGACACTGGAGAGCTACAGTTCATTGAGGGAACAATGAATGCCAACATGTACTGTGACATACTGAAGCAGAGCATGATCCCCTCCCTTTGGAGACTGGGCCGCAGGGCAGTATTCCAACATGATAACAACCCCAAACACACCTCCAAGACAACCACTGCCTTGCTAAAGAAGCTGAGGGTAAAGGTGATAAACTGGCCAATCATGTCTCCAGACCTAAACCCTATTGAACAACTGTGGGGCATCCTCAAACAGATGGTGGATGAGCACAAGGCCTCTAACATCCACCATCTCCGTGATGTCATCATGGAGGAATGGAAGAGGACTCCAGTGCCAGTGGCAACCTGTGAAGCTCTGGTGAACTCCATTCCCAAGAGGGTCAAGAGAGTGATGAAAAATAATGGTGGCCACACAAAATATTGACACTTTGGGCCCAATTTGGACATTTTCACTTAGTGGTGTACTCATTTTTGTTGCCAGTTGTTTAGACATTAATGGCTGTGTGTTGAGTTATTTTGAGGGGACAGCAAATTTACACTGTTATACAAGCTGTACATTCACTACTTTACATTGTAGCAAAGTGTCATTTCTTCAGTGTTGTCACATGAAAAGATAGAATAAAATATTTACAAAAATGTGAGGGGTGTACTCACTTTTGTGAGATACTGTACATCCTGAGCATAATCACAGTATACACTGCATATATATGCTGCAGTCCTTGTACCCACAAAATACTCCTTAATTACTTTGCTACAAGTAAAAGTAATGTAGACAGATGTAGCGCTACCACCTTAAAGCGGAGCTCCAAAAGTGGAAGATTGCTTTTCTGCCTCCTCCTCCCTCTGCTGCCACATTTAGCACCTCTTGGGGTGGCTGTTCGCTGCAGCGAACTGAGCCGGAAGTTCGCGGGTGAATGAAAATATATTGGACAGTATTTGTTACCCCCAGTACCGGCAGTTAATAAATATTCTTACGGAGTATTAAGTAGTTGGGGAATTTCTGCATTTGTTTGAAAGTGGGTCCAGCTTGCCCATACGTTAATGTATTTAGAGTTGGTATCGAGATAAAGAACTACTGTGTATTTCCTATATGGTGTATCAGTGCAACAAGGTAGTGCAGTGAAGCTGTTCAAAGACAGCTTAAGTTGCTTCTTATAAAGCAAACAAGTTACATCGCATGGGTAAAGTACATGATTGCTTTAAAATAGAAACATTATGTAAAGATAATAGCTACTGTTCTACCTCATCTTAGAGAACCAAGCATGAGGTTTTTGTTTCTGCAGTTTCCTGCAGTTTTACATCTCTTCCAATAAAGAAATCTTTTGACAAATGGAAACAGCATATTAGAAAATATTGATGGTTTAGTGTTCAGGCTCCTTTTTCCATTATTATGTGGGAATGTAAACACTAACCCAAACAAATCATATTCTGCTCATACATATAGATTGGAGACCGTTTTTAACTGGTAATATTCAATGGGATTAGAAAAAGTAGTTCTAAAGGCAGAAGGTTTTTTTCTTTACCTGAATGCATTGTCTACATTCAGATAAAAAACCTTCTGGGTTTAGCTCCCCCCACCCAAGCCCCCCTCATACTTACCTGAACCAAATCTCGATCCAGCGATGTGCATGAGAGCATCGGCTCTCCTGGGTCTCTCTCTCCTCATTGGCTCCCACAGCAGCCAGTGAGCCAATGAGAAGAGAGTGGGTGTGGGGCCAAGCCACGCTATGTTTGGGAATGGACAGTTCACAGGAGCGTGGCTTGGGAGTGACCCCGCTCAAGTGCCCCCATAGCAAGAGGCTTACTATTATGGCCACTCAGGCAGGGGGAGGAGCCAGAACTGGCAGTGTGGGACACAAAAAGAAGAGGATTGGGGCTGCTCAGAGCAAGTAAGTATAACATGTTTGTTACTTAAAAAAAAAAATCACAACCTTTACTGATGACTATAGTAAAGTCTAATGACTTTAAAGTGTTTCTAAACCAGGACCCTGCATTCACTATATCTGGTCTCCCACAGTACACAGAACATGAAAATGTAATTATTTTAGTGAATATAAACAGCTAAATACCTTTTCTCATCAGCAGTATATAGCAGTCTTGTGACTTCTATCAGTGTCTGGTTAAAGCTTGTAGGAGGAGTTTTCATTTAACTCTGACTGTCCTATGAGGCTACAGGACCCCTGACCCTCTGTATGGACACTGCTGATCGGCCCTGTGCTGATCACATGCAGCTTGTCCCCAAGGCTCTGTACTACCAGGAAATGGATTGGGGACTGTGGAAGAAGGGGAAGATCAGAGAAGACAGAATCAAACAGCCTTTTTACACAATGCAGAGGATTAACCCCTTAGGTTCCACAGTGAGTATAACAAGCATGCTGTACTGCATATACAGACTGATTTTACTGATATGGGTTTAGTAACACTTTAAAGTTTACCATCCAAGAGATCCAGCTGGGCAGGATTTGCAAAAGTGTTGAAATTTATTATGGTTATATTAAAGTGGAACTAAACTGTATATAAGCACCTCAAATTGAAGCTACTATTTGATTAATTTTAAATATTAAAAGCAAAGTCTTCCAACCATCCATGTCACCCTGCTTTATTTTGTTGATAAATCACTTTGAAAAAAATAAATAAATACATATTAGTATTTCTATCCATGAGGATAAATAATTCATGTAGCATTTACTTCCTTAAATCCATTTGCCCTTAGCTCAGGCATGTAGTCAGGAGGGGGGTGCTTAGCTGAGAAAGCCCCTCTTCCCCTCCTGTAGATGAAAGAAAAAAAAATGCCCATGAAGACTCCTGGGATGTACAATATAATTTTGGCCTAGGCCAGAAACCAGGAAGCAAATAAAGAAATTACGTTTAAAACAAGAACATATGATATACCTTCCTATCTATTTTTATCTAGAAGAGGGGACAACCCCATGGTCGTTAAAAATACCTACCTAAAGGAAACTTGAGACTGCCATTGCTGTCATCTGACTGCAAATGCTAGTTTCCTGGCACATCTACTGACCTTCAGGGATGTGGAGCAAACAAGTGCACATTTTTCAAATTAGATCATGGTCTAGATGGGACACTCACAGCGAACATGACTATTTTTCTCTTACATGTACAGTATACTCTTAACTTCTTAGTGACCGCGCACCGCAGATATACTGCAGCAGGGCAGCTGCTCTGTGCCAGATCATGTACCTAGTACATGATCTGACACTTCTGGTCTGGGCGCGTATCCTGACTGGAATTACAATTGCGGGGATAGGCGGGGGTGTGTCTTTTGAAGCACCTGATTAGAGCCAGAGGCTCTAATACGCTTCAAAATAGGGTGGGCTCGGGGTGCAGAGCATTGTGTCCCACCCAGGTGTGTTGCAACAGCGAATGAATGTTCACTGTTGCAACACTGATCCTCCTCCCAGCCAATCGGGAAGTAGGGCTGTTACTGGTCACCCGATTGGCTGAAAGGACAGACGATCCTATTGGATGCCTAGGAGGAGGAGGGGGGAGCTGGAAGCTGCTATGGAGAGGACTCGGAGCCGCTGCACCACGCTGCCCGCTGCCTGGCCAACATGGAGAGGACTCTGAGCTGCTGCCTGTACCACACCACGATGGGGCAAGTGCCAGATCTACCGGCAAACAGCGGGAGGGTGGGTGCTGCATGGGGGGCTGGTTGGGGGGATTTCCGCTGGTGCCGTTGGGGGGGGGGTGGGTGGTTGTTTGCCACCCCCCCAAAAATCCACCAGCACGGGCTGCTGTGTACTGCTGTGTACGGGGCTGTAAATGTGTGCTGGGCAGTGGGCTGTAATACCTATGTGCTGGCTGCAATACCTGTGTACTGGGCTGTAATACCTGTGTGCTGGGCTGTAATACTTGTGTGCTGGGCTGTAATACATGTGTACTGGGCTGTAATACCTGTCTGCTAGGCTGTAATACCTGTGTTACTAGGCTGTAATGACTGTGTTACTGGGCTGTAATACCTGTATACTGGTCTGTAATACCTGTTTACTGGCTGGCTGTAATACCTGTGTGCTGGGCTGGCTGCAATACCTGTGTACTGGCTGGCTGCAATACCTGGGTACTTGGCTGGCTGCAATATCTGTGTATTGGCTGGCTGCAATACCTGTGTATTGGGCTGCAATACCTGTGTGCTGGGCTGTAATACCTGTGTACTGGCTGGCTGTAATACCTGTGTGCTGGGCTGGCTGCAATACATGTGTACTGGCTGTGGCTGCAATACTTGCGTACTGACTGCATACTGTGTTACTGGCTGATATATACCCCATCTGCGATGCTGAGCTGTATACTCCTGACACAATATGTGGAATACAGGGGACGGAGTGGGTGGATTCTATAAGGGGTGGGGCTTATTAGAAGTAGGAGGAGTCAAAAAGGAAGGACGGGCCTGGCGCCCCCCCATCCTAAAACTTCACCAGCTGCCACTGACACTGGTCATACACCAGTAGAATGTCATTCAAAATTTTTTTTTTCAGAATGTTCGTTCAATGTTCTAATGGTTAGTGGGATGAAATCAAAATTTGTTTTTTGACTGTAGTGATGAGAAATTCGAAGGCGTAGAATGGTGAATTTTTCTGAATTAACCAAACTCTAAGACAAGCCATAGATAGAGAGAATTTCTTTTCTGCATACACAGGTTACAGGAAAGAAATTTGCATGATTCCCCATCAACACAGTGAGTGTTGACAGGGAAATCCCTCCTGCCGAGCAATTGTCTGGTCCTGGCGGGGGTGGGCAGGGGAAGTGATTATTGCTAGTGGCTATAGCAGCAAATCCGGCAGGCTGGTTGTACCCAAGTTGATTGATCAATTAACTTGGTACATTCAGTCTGTCCATTAATCATTCGAATTTTGGCTGGTTCCTGCTGAACCGGCCAAGATTTGAATCGTCTATGGCTGACCAACAATCATGTGCATATACAATCATTTGTATTGTAATGAAACCTGTTTAATACATCTTGGATTCCTTTTAATTAACAGGTCTGGATGACATTTTAAGGGCTTTCAAATGAAATTAGTTGACTTAAGGGTGGCAAGGAAGAATGTCCTGATCAGCAAATTTTCTAAGAAGGCTCAAATTAAATTCTAACTGCATATGGCCAGCTTTACCTACGGTAACATTCTTACAGGAACGCGACAATCTATCCTTCACTGGGCAGTGACATCTCTCCATCACCAAAGCATTGACACAACAGTGGAAGTGCCTCAAGTAATATTTCCATAAGATCTGAATGTGCCTTCCTACACTTCTCAAGGTCAATTAAGCCAGTCTGTAGTGAAGGGGAATACTCCACAAAAAGCTGACATGTACATCTTCATCAGAATCAATACCGGTGAGAATAAATACTATTAACAAAGTGGGAGGAGGGAACTGCTCAGGTGTTCATTTCGTATTCCTCAGACATATTGTATAGGCTGGGAATCGTATTGTAAAGACTCAGAGTAATGGATGGGTGGAAACATCGGATATGATTAATGTAAAGTCATCTCTTTAATTTAACCCCTCTCTCTAATGAAGATATCCACCATCTATGGGAAGTATTATACATCGAAAAATCAAAAGACAAACTGTCAACCATTTTGCTTTAATGCAAGCATGATCAGACCCCTCTTACACACTCTTATATATCTATGAATATACTTATTTAAAAAAAACCTTATCGGGCTTGAACTGTTTGTCAATATAAAGACAATTTAATGCTGAAGAAAAAGAGGGGCGTGTCTAGCTAAGGATTTATCCATAAATGCACCACATCCCGAGATAATAGAAAATAGAAGGGACATACATAGGATGGGATTTTGAGGGTGCAATTTGAGTTTACAAACCAAGATAATATAAAAACAATAGTATTTTATTTGTACAAAAGGTAAAAACGAAAAACAAGTGAGCACATTACATATATATGCCAAGGATTTAAATCATAGCTAATGTTGTATTTAGTAATCCATGTGCATTAACATCTTCTACATGTTTCGCCACAATGGCTGCTTCAGGAAGAATTTAAGTGCGAATAACATAGTTAAATAGAGAAATAATCAGTACCAATACATACATGAATCAGTTTATATAGCATATATTCAGCATCACATACCAAAGCTCCCAAAGATTATGCCGAGATGGAGTCAAGGGTCAGGAGTGAAGGAGAAACAATCCCAAGGGATCAAGGGGTACAGCAAAGCGAGCCAAAAACTTGGCTGTACCCCTTGACCCATTGGGATTGTTTCTCCTTCACTCCTGACTCTTGACTCCATATGGGTGAAATCTTTGGGAGCTTTGGTATGTGATGCTGAATATGATATGCTATATAAACTGAAGCATGTATGTATTTGTACTGAATATGATTATTTCTCTCTTTAGATATGTTATTTGTCCTTTCTGATGAAGCCATTGTGGCGAAACCTGTAGAAGATGTTAGTGCACTTAGATCACTACATACAACATAACATTTGTACAAATAAAATACTATTGTTTTTATATTATCTTGGTTTGTAAACTCAAATAGCATCCACAAAATCCCATCCTATGTATTTCCCTTCAATTTAATGATGAATCCAATAAAAAAAAACAAAAAACAAAATTCAAATATACACAGTACAAAAAGGGTTATGCTTACTCTAAAAAAACAAACACAAGTGTGAAGACCAGGCCTTTTGTGACACTTTTTGTTTACATGTAAAAATCAGCTTTTTTTGCTAGAAAATTACTTAGAACCCCCTAAACATTTTATATATATATATATACACTGTGTGCAGAATTATTAGGCAAATGAGTATTTTGACCACATCATCCTCTTTATGCATGTTGTCTTACTCCAAGCTGTATAGGCTCGAAAGCCTACTACCAATTAAGCATATTAGGTGATGTGCATCTCAGTAATGAGAAGGGGTGTGGTTTAATGACATCAACACCCTATATCAGGTGTGCATAATTATTAGGCAACTTCCTTTCCTTTGGCAAAATGGGTCAAAAGAAGGACTTGACAGGCTCCGAAAAGTCAAAAATAGTGAGATATCTTGCAGAGGGATGCAGCACTCTTAAAATTGCCAAGCTTCTGAAGCGTGATCATCGAACAATCAAGCGTTTCATTCAAAATAGCCAACAGGGTCGCAAGAAGAGTGTGGAAAAACCAAGGCGCAAAATAACTGCCCGTGAACTGAGAAAAGTCAAGCGTACAGCTGCCAAGATGCCACTTGCCACCAGTTTT
>BLSH010037332.1:2100723-2128429 GCA_018402905.1 Glandirana rugosa
ATAGACCCTGGGACATATGGGATAGACCACTGACATATGGGATAGACCCTGGGACATATGGGATAGACCACTGACATATGGGATAGATCCTGGGACATATGGGATAGACCCTGGGTCATATGGGATAGATCCTGGTACATATGGGATAAACCCCGAGACATATTGGATAGACTCTGTTTTATTTATATTCATTAAACTTTTTGTATTCCACAATTATTTTTTACACTGTTCCCTCGCCGTACCTGCGGACTTGGGACTCGAGGACGTATGGCCCCCCTTTCTTCGAAAGAACTGTTCGGTAGGTAGCGGGTTTTGTCAGGTTTTTCCTGGATGTCTTCCCCATTTTTGGACTGTTTTGGGCGATGGATGGCTTGTCAAGAAAGCTTCTTTCCCCCCGGTATGCAGGAGCTCAGGGTTCAGGCGTCCATGCCGCTCCCTTGTCACATTTTTTATTAACACCTTATGTTTTTCAAATTACTTATATTTATTTTGTCTCAGATAGGTTATACAGAGCCCCAAATAGGGTATACATGGTCCTAGATAGGGTATACTGGGTCCCAGATAGGGTATACAGGGTCCTAGATAGGGTATACAGTCACCAGATAGGGTATACAGGGTCCCAGATAGGGTATACAGTCACCAGATAGGGTATACAGGGTCCCAGATAGGGTATACAGTCAACAGATAGGGTATACAGGGTCCCAGATAGGGTGTACAGAGCCCGAGATACGGTATACAGTCACCAGATACAGTATACAGGGTCCCAGATAGGGTATACATGGTCCCAGATAGGGTATGCAGAGCCCCAGATAGGGTATACAGTCACCAGATATGGTATACATGGTCCCAGATAGGGTATACAGGGTCCCAGATAGGGTATACAGGGTACCAGATAGGGTATACAGAGTCCCAGATAGTGTATACAGTCACCAGATAGGGTATACAGGGTCAAAGATAGGGTATACAGTCACCAGATAGGGGTATACAGGGTCCTAGATAGGGGTATACAGGGTCCCAGATAGGGTATGCATGGTCCTGGATAGGGTATACATGGTCCCAGATAGGGTATACAGAGCCCCAAATAGGGTATACAGTCACCAGATAGGGTATACAGGGTCCCAGATAGGGTATACAGTCACCAGATAGGGTATACAGGGTCCCAGATAGGGTATACAGAGCCCCAGATAGGGTATACAGAGCCCTAGATAGGGTATACAGTCACCAGATAGGGTATACATGGCCCCAGATAGGGTATACAGGGTCCCAGATAGTATATACAGTCACGAGGTAGGGGTTTGCGGTGGTTCATGCTCCATGCAGAATATTGCACATAGTACGTCATAGGAAGCTCCATGCAGAGTATTGCACATAGTATATCATAGGAAACTCCATGCAGAATATTGCACATAGTATATCATAGGCAGCTCCATGCAGAGTATTGCACATAGTATATCATAGGAAACTCCATGCAGGATATTGCACATAGTATTTCATAGGAAGCTCCATGCAGAATATTGCACATAGTAATTCATAGGAAGCTCCATGCAGAATATTGCACATAGTAATTCATAGGAGGCTCCATGCAGAATATTGCACATAGTATTTCATAGGAAGCTCCATGCAGAATATTGCACATAGTAATTCATAGGAAGCTCCATGCAGAATATTGCACATAGTATTTCATAGGAAACTCCATCCAGAATATTGCACATAGTAATTCATAGGAAGCTCCATGCAGAATATTGCACATAGTACGTCATAGGAAGCTCCATGCAGAGTATTGCACATAGTATATCATAGGAAACTCCATGCAGAATATTGCACATAGTATATCATAAGCAGCTCCATGCAGAGTATTGCACATAGTATATCATAGGAAACTCCATGCAGAATATTGCACATAGTAATTCATAGGAAGCTCCATGCAGAATATTGCACATAGTAATTCATAGGAAGCTCCATGCAGAATATTGCACATAGTATATCATTGGAAGCTCCATGCAGAATATTGCACATAGTATATCATAGGAAGCTCCATGCAGAATATTGCACATAGTATATCATAGGAAGCTCCATGCAGAGTATTGCACATAGTATATCATAGGAAACTCCATGCAGAATATTGCACATAGTATATCATAGGAAACTCCATGCAAAATATTGCACATAGAGGATCCCAGATAGTGTAATAATACAGTCACCAGATAGGGGTTTGTGGGGCCTGACCCCGCGGCGCCCCCCCTCTGAAGTAGGGACAAGTTCTGCACTTACCCCATCTAATAGGCAAGCAGGAGTGTTGCAGAGATTGGCATGCGGCCAGCGGCTGTTTGTATGCAGAGACAGCGCCCGGGCGCCCCCTATGGACGGGCCACCACTGCTCACCAGATATAGTTGCTGTCTAATGAATAGAACAGCAAAAACCGCATATGATAACATCCTGGTCATCAGAGGTATTTAGTCATCATTAGCTCGCATTTATCCCCTCTATCTGAATCACAGGACCCTCTTCAGAGTGTATCCAAGTTCATGGATCATGACCAGGAAGTTTTATTTCTCATGGTAAAAGCGGCTCAGCGTATCCCATCCATAGTAATAAGTCACCAATGACAAAGAAGAAAAAATCTCATAGTGCAGTATTTATTGATAAACCAGCATAAAAACAAACATATAAAACAATTGTTCCTATAGCACTTATGGTATCTCACAAAAGTGAGTACACCCCTCACATTTTTGTAAATATTTTATTATATCTTTTCATGTGACAACACTGAAGAAATGACACTTTGCTACAATGTAAAATAGTGAGTGTACAGCTTGTATAACAGTGTAAATCTGCTGTTCCCTCGAAATAACTCAACACACAGTCAATGTCTAAACCGCTGGCAACAAAAGTGAGTCTACCCTTAAGTGAAAATGTCCAAATTGGGCCCAAAGTGTCAATATTTTGTGTGGCCACCATTATTTTGCAGCAATGCCTTAACCCTCTTGGGCATTGAGTTCACCAGAGCTTCACAGGTTGCCACTGGAGCCCTCTTCCACTCCTTCATGATGACATCACGGAGCTGGTTAGAGACCTTGCGCTCCTCCACCTTCCATTTGAGGATGTCTCACGGATGCTCAGTAGGGTTTAGGTCTGGAAACATGCTTGGCCAGTCCATCACCTTTACCCTCAGCTTCTTTAGCAAGGCAGTGGTCGCCTTGGAGGTGTGTTTGGGGTCGTTGTCATGTTGGAATACTGCCCTGCAGGCCAGTCTCCGAAGGCAGGGGATCACAGTACATGTTGGCATTCATGGTTCCCTCAATGAACTGTAGCTCCCCAGTGCCGACAGCACTCATGCTGCCCCAGACCATGACACTTCCACCACCATGCTTGACTGTAGGCAAGACACACTTGTCTTTGTACTCCTCACCTGGTTGCCACCACACACGCTTGACACCATCTGAACCAAAAGTTTATCTTGGTCTCATCAGACCAATGGACATGGTTCCACTAATCCATATCCTTAGTCTGCTTGTCTTCAGTAAACTGTTTGCGGGCTCTCTTGTGCATCATCTTTAGAACAGGCCTCCTTCTAGGACGACAGCCATGCAGACCAATTTGATGCAGTGTCCTTCAACCTCAGAAGCAATGCTGGCAGCACTCATACGTCTATTTCCCAAAGGCAACCCTGGATATGACGCTGAGCACGTGCACTCAACTTCTTTGGTCGACCATGGCGTGGCCTGTTCTGAGTGGAACCTGTCCTGTTAAACTGCTGTATGATCTTGGCCACCATGCTATAGCTCAGTTTCAGGGTCTTGGTAATCTTCTTATAGCCAAGGTTTCTTGGTGGTTGGTTTAGGTATCTTTTGGGCTACACTATCTCTCCCTGAGTTGTCAGTAGTGTCCATTATAGTTTTCATACTATTTCTTTCACAGAAACCTTTTTGTAGCCAATATAGTACCTACTTTATAATATCACTGGCAATTTGGGATCGTCTGCTATTATGTTGTTACCACTGGTGCTGTCCTGCCGTCTTGCGGCAAAGACCATTCACCTCAGCTCCCAGAGTAACGCTATTCCATGGTGTCCCCACCCATTGCAAGGATCCATCTTTTACCCCCTATTTCAATCATAGGTAAGAGTGATGGGAATTAATTTTGCTCCCTCTTTTTTACCTTCATCTTGTTTGGTAGTCATATATATATATATATATATATATATATATATATATATATATATATTTTTTTTTATGTTCATAGACATATCTTACTCGCATCAGCTCCTGATGAGTGGTGATATCCTCGAAACGCGTAAAGCTTTCCTATGATGCTATGTCACAACAATCATGTGTATATATACAATTTTCAGTTTTTATTACAATAATGAATTGTCCCCGTATTTGGTATTTTAATTATCTATATTATGTTTACATTGTCTGCGGGTGTGTAAACCAATATTTATTATTATATTGTATTTATCATGCTGTTACTATGGTGCATATACATACTGACTGCTTGGTCATGTGCATATATGTAATGTCTACAAACAATTTATGATGATACAATGCATATGTATATATATATATTTTTTTTTATGTTCATAGACATATCTTACTCGCATCAGCTCCTGATGAGTGGTGAGTGGTGTCTACAAACTATTTATATTGATACAATGTCATGGTCTTGGAGTATATGGTGCCCACATGCAGTAATAAACATACTTTGTATCGTCTACTTAATGGGTCTATCATTTTTACTGTGTGCTTCATTTAAAGTCCCACCCAGTATTCCCTTCCCCCTTTTTACTTCCCGTTTCTCAACAATTCTTATAGCCAAGGCCATCTTTATGTAGAGCAACAATTCTTTTTTTTTCAGATCCTCAGAAAGTTCATTGCCATGAGGTGCCATATTGAACTTCCAGTGACCAGTATGAGAGAGTGAGAGTGATAACAGCAAATGTAACACATCTGCTCCCCATTTACACCTGAGACCTTATAACACTAGCAAGTCACATGACACCGGGGAGGGAAAATGGCTAATTGGGCCCAATTTGTACATTTTCACTTAGGGGTGAACTCACTTTTGTTGCCAGCGGTTTAGACATTAATGGCTGTGTAAAGGAAACTCATTTTGCAGTATTGCAAAATTTGGGAAGAGAGGAGTGGGACTTTAGTTGGAGCACATGAGGGATACACAATAGACTGATGGAGATGTTCACAGAAATTTAATTTGTGGATATGAATATACTGATGCATATAGTCACAAACATTACATGATATAATCAATCATAAACGACAATACAAATTCATAACAATGGATACAAATGTGTTAAGCTCAGTACATTGCCCCCATCCATCAGGTGTTTAATATACAGACTGGTAAAAATATATACACAGACAAGTCTGCGTGGCCAAGGACCTCATTGTTCCTTGAGGTTTGGTGTATAAAACGCATAGAAGGTTAAGCCCACGGCAGCTTTTAGCTCGAGGTACGTTTCGTGGCTTGGAGCCACTGGTCAGGAGCAGGCTCGTGGTGTGTCTAAAAAAATGAATATAGGATCAGCAATTGACAATGTAAAAACATTGGGGGTATGAATCCCTCCACACACTGCGCATGCAATTTACAACACTCATATGATGGTGATGCACCGTCGGAGCCAAGGGCCCGTCCAGGGCCATCAGGGCCGGGAGCTGTGGCAGAGGGCATGATGGCAGCAACCCACAGTCGGCATCACCCCAGGTGAATGAGGGCGTCCTGGTGATATGAAGACAGATTAGACACACCACGAGCCTGCTCCTGACGAGTGGCTCCAAGCCATGAAACGTACGTCCAGCTAAAAGCTGCGTGGGCGTAACCTTCTATGCGTTTTATACACCAAACCTCAATAGTAACAATGAGGTCCTTGGCCACGCAGACCTGTCTGTGTATATATACCCCATACATACACACAGGTCACAGAGCACATACGCCTTACATAACACACAACACATATAACTTGCACAATGAGCAACATACATCCCACGCAGCACGCACATCTCACACAGCACACACCCCACATACCCCACACAGTGCTCAGCACTAGGGATGGGCCTGCGGTTCGAGTTGAACGTAATTTTGACTCGAACATCAGGCGTTCATTGAATTTAGAACATTATGGGGCATTCGCAGCGACTTAGCCACCGCGGAGCACCCCATAATGCATTCCGCGCAGATAGCATGCATAGCTCCTCCTCCGTGGGAGGCCTGCCGCCGTCTGCCCGCTGTTTCTTATGACACTTTATCTATATGGCGGGGGGGCCACGCGGCGATGTAAGCGTGTGACCCCGCCCATTCTGACATCATGTAACATCAGAGGAGGCGGGTCATATGAGTACGTCACCAAGTGGCCCCGTCCTGCCATATAAATAAAGTGTCGCAAAAAATAGAGCTCAGTTGGCGGGAGCCCTCCCATGGAGGAGGAGCTGTTGCATTTTTTTTTTCGGGTCTCTCGCTCGCCGTGATTGATGATGGATTACAACGGGGGACACTTATTTTTATTTTTTATTTTTAAATAAAGGACTTGTCCCTAATTGCCTCCTGTGTTTTTTTCTTTTTTCAACACTTTTGGTGAAGTAGTAGTATTAGTACCGCATACTAATTCACATAGGGGGGGGTCGGGATCTAGGGGCCCCCTCCCGCCCGCAGACCCCCACAACCACAGCCCAGGGTTGTGTGGAAGAGGCTTTTGTCCCCATCAACATAGGGACAAGGTGCTTTGGGGTGGGGGGGCGCAGAGCTCCCCCTGCCACAAAGCACCCATACTCCCCATGTTGAGGGCATGTAGCCTGGTACAGTTCAGGAGGGGGGGGCACTCACCCGTCTCCCCCCCATCCTGGCCGGCCAGGATGCATGCTCGGATAAAGGTCTGGTTTGGACTTTAAACATCACACAGATGTGCCCCCTATTACAGGCAGACTAAGGGGACTTAGGATTATCTCTGTTTATTGTTGGGCAGTATTCAACCTTTTATGCACAATAGAGTATACGTCACTACTATGCAAATGTAGTCAGTCTTAAAGGCAAGTCTTGAATGGCTGAAATGCAGGAACTTGCTTGATTGTGGATCTCTGTTCACTCTTTACTTCCTCATTCCTCCAGTCTATTCTGGGGCGTAGTCACGAGGATGTAGACTCCATCTTAGTATCCGAACTTCACTCGATGGGAGGGGTGCTACTGGCGGCCATTTTGAGTAAAGAAAATTAAAACAAAGGTAGCTGCATATATATATTACAATAATGGTCATTTTACCTAATTCCATTACAAATGTAATGACAGTTTTTGCTAGAACTGATTGTAAACAGAGCAGCTAATCATTTTGATGCTGCATGGTGGGTATTCAAGTTTCTTCCTTCTGATTAAGTTGAATTTGAAGCAATAGAGAAAAATACTAAAGACTGATCAATAGTAATATTGTATTGCATTTGGGATGGTTTGCATATTTCTAATGGTTTGGAGGGTATAAGAATACCCAAACATATTGTTATTTATCTTTCTACTAACCCAAGTATCCAGAGGCTCCTGTTGGAATAAAAGTGTTACTAAACCCACAACAGTAAAATCAGTCTGTATATGCAGAATAGCATGCTTGTTATACTCACTGTGGAACTTAAGGGATTAATCCTCTCCATTGTGTAAAAAGGCTCTTTGATCTTGTATGGACAGATCCTTACCTCCTGCAGGGTCTCTCTTGGCAAGGCCAGATAATACACAGTCAGGGTTGAAAAGCTGCACATGCTCAGTTTAGTCTCTATTGCTGGAGAAAACATTTCCTTGTTCTCAGAGCTAGCCAGGTCACATGATATTGACATCACACATGTGGGCATGTATACAGGCTATAGTGGAAATCTCCTCCTTCCTGAACACTCAGCACTGGAGAAACTCTGCAGGTTATCATGTGACCGTAGTATACAGATCATCCAACAAGGTATATAGTGGCAGTATTTTAATGTAAACAGAAGATTTATAAGCTGTGGGTACTGTGGAGGGGGGTGGGGTCAGATGAACTATTTTCATATTACTGGGTTTAGTAACACTTTAACCACTTAACGACGGCCCACGGTCATCTGACGGCGGCAGTCTGGCTCGATATTGCAAATCAGCGTTACCTGACGGCGGCTGTGAGATCGAGGTATGCACGCTCACCCAGGAAGCGGGTAGGGAAAATTCGATCGCTCCCCCACAGGGACAGAATGGGATCCGTGTATGTAAACACATGGATCTCCGTTCTGACAGGGGAGAAGGAGAGTGATCTTCTGTTACCTGTATATGGGAGCAGAGATCACTCTCCTCCCCCAGTCAGCCCAGCCCCCACACAGTTAGTAACACATCCCAGGGAACACAGTTAACCCTTTGATCACCCCCTAGTGTTAACCCCTTCCCTGCCAGTGACATTTACACAGTAATCAGTGCATTTTCATAGCACTGATCGCTGTATAAATGTCAATGGGCCCGAAAAAGTGTCAAAAGTGTCCGACATGACCGCCGCAATATCGCAGTACTGCAAAAAATCGCAGATCGCCGCCATTACTAGTTAAAAGTTTAAAAAACTAAAAACCCCATAAATGAATTCTCAACCTTTGTAAACGTGGCAAATTTTGTGCAAAACAATCAATATATGGCGATTGAGATTTTTTTTTTTTTACCAAAAATATGAGGAAGCATTTATATCAGCCAAAACTGATGAATAAATTTGTTTTTTATATTTTTGGATATGTATTTTACTATAAAGTAAGAAATATTGTTTTCTTTGCAAAATTGTCGCTTTTTGTTTGTTTATAGCGCAAAAAATAAAAACCGCAGAGGTGATCAAATACCACCAAAAGAAAGCTCTATCTGTGGGGAAAAAGGACGTCAATGTTGTTTGGGTACAACGTCACACGACAGCGCAATTGTCAGTTAAACCGACGCAGTGCCGAATCGCAAAAAGTGCTCTGGTCCTAAAGTGGGAAATCCTTCCAAGGCTGAAGTGGTTAAGGCTGCATTGCCATCTGAGCATCAAGTTTTTGAGCATTTTTTTTGGGCATTTCCATGCGTGTTTTTAATCATTTTTGCACAGAATTTTTAAAGTTATTTTATTTTTATTTAATTGAAGTATTTTTTATTTATGATGTTTATTGTTATTATTTATTTATGTATGCATGTATTTATCATTATTTATTTTTATTTAATTATTGCATTTGAGCAGAAAGACTATCAAAGACAAGCAACAAAATGCATGAACCGGTTCCCGACCAGCTCGTGTACATTTACTGCTGCAGTGTGGCTCTGTATTGTGAATCACTGCCTTTAAACAGCAGCTCGCGCGTATGCAGTAGCGGGTGGGAGCGCGCCGGCGGCGGTGCTCTCTTGTGCATGTCGCACTCTGCATAGTTGTGGCCGCGGCTCAGGCGGACCCGATATCCGCCGGCGAGCCTTGATTGCTTGACAGAGCAGAAAAACGGGGAACCGCCGATGTAAACATAGTGGTTCCCCGCTCTGTCAGGCAGCATGTCAGACATCTACTGATTATTATTATTATTATTATTATAATACAGGATTTATATAGCGCCAACAGTTTACGCAGCGCTTTGCAATAGAAAAGGGGGACAATACAGGTACAATACAATAGAATACAAAAGGATTAAGAGTGCCCTGCTCAGAAGAGCTTACAATCCAATACTGATCCCTGTTCTCGGGGTCAGTTAGATCTCTGGTGCCCCAGACAGCCCAGCCCCTTCACAGTTAGAACACACCCAGGGAACACAGTTACCCCCTAGATCACCCCCCAGGTTAACCCCTTCACTGCCAATGACATTTACACAGTTATCAGTGGATATTTACATTTCTGATGTCATTGGTTTCAAAAAAGTGTCAAAAATGTCCGACATGTCCGCCCCAAAATCACAGTCCCAATAAAAATTCCGATAAAAATCGTAGATCATCACCATTACTAAAAACAAAAAAATTTAAAAATGCCAGAACTTAATTCTCATGGTTTGTAAACACGGCAACTTTTGCGCAAACCAATCAATAAATGCCAATTGCGATATTTTTTTTACCAAAAATATGAGGAAGAATATAAATCGTCCTAAACAGATGAATACATTCATTTTTTTTATATATTTATGGTATATATATTTTAGCAAAAAGTAAGAAATATTGTTTTTTTTGCAAAATTGTCGCTCTTTTTTTTGTTTATAGCGGTTCTCAGAAATGAGGCAGAGGTGATCAAATACCACCAAAAGAAAGCTCTATTTGTGGGAAAAAAGGATGCAAATTTTGTTTGGGTACAATGTCGCACGACCGCGCAATTGTCAGTTAAACCGACGCAGTGCCGAATCGCAAAAAGTGCTCTGGTCCTACAATGGGAAATCCGTCTGGGGCTGAAGTGGTTAAAATACTCAAATCCAGTGTTTCCATGCATTTCTATGAATGGGGCCTTAGAGCTACAAATATTTATCTACAGCATTTTAAACTGTTCTTTATTCCGAGAGGTGAGGGGTATAACCTTTTAACATGCTATTCCTGGAAACTTTTCACTTTTTCCTTGAGCTGTTTAGAATATTAATTTATACTGTTATAGAATTGTGGAAAAAATAAGATTGCATTGAGTTGATTTACTAAAGGCAAATAGACTGTTGTCTTTTGCAAGGGAAGTTGCCCTTTGGAAGGGAATTTTCCTCAGAACTTAGTGAATGTGGTGAAATTTCACTTTGCAGAGATTACCCAATCACATGCAAGGAAAATGAAAAACAGCGTTTATGCTTGCACATGATTGGATGATGAAAGTCAGCAGAGCTTTCCCTCATTCACTGAGCCCTAGGGAAAATTCCCTTGCAAAGCACAACTTCCCTTGCAAAGTGAACAGCCTGTTTGCCTTTAGTAAATCAACCACTATGAATTTTATGTTTATGCATTTTTTACTCTGAATGTGCATTTATTTTTAACATATGTTTTAACCAGTATATAGTCTAATAATAAATTGTTATTAACCAGTACAGATCCGCGATATAGCCGAAAGACGGCTACAGTGCGGATCTGAATTGCCGGGGGGACGTCCATGAACATCCGCCCCTTTGCATGCTCTCCGCGCACACTCACAGCTGGCGGCGGCGCGCTCTCACGACTGCGGCATTCTGCATGGGCGTGCATGAGGGTCAGGCGTACTCGGTGTCTGCTGGAGACCCGCGATCCCCTGTTAGAAAAATGTCCGACATGTCCGCCCCAATATCGCAGTCCTGATAAAAATCGCAGTTTGCTGCCATTACTAGTAAAAAAAAATAATAATAAAAAGCCATAAATCAATTCCCATAGTTTGTAGACGTGATAACTTTTGCGTAAACCAATCAATATATGCAGATTGCGATTTTTTTACCAAATATATGTAGAAGAATATATATCGGCCTAAACTGATGAATATTTTTTTTTTATATATATATTTTTTTGGATATTTATTATAGCAAAAAGTAAAAAATATTGTTCTTTTTTCAAAATTGTCGCTCTTTGTTTGTTTATAGCTCAAAAAATAAAAACCGCAGTGGTGATCAATAGGAAAAAAATGATAAAAATTTAGTTTGGGTTCAACGTCGCATGACCACACAATTGTCATTCAAAATGCGACAGCACCGAAAGCCGAAAATTGGTCTGGGCAGGAGGGGGGTTTAGTGCCCAGTAAGCAAGTGGTTAAAGATAAAGAACAGTATTTTATGATATTCTCTGTGCTTACATCTATTTTCTGAGTTTGAAGTTCTTTTAAATAATTGCAGTAATAAGAGGTTTGTTTTTCAGAAAGTTGTTTTATATTATAAAGCATGCATCCTTGGCTATATACTTTCCAAAGAAACTTTCTTTCGTGCCATCGGCACGAGGAACTTGCTGAGAAATATTCTGGAATTGCTGATAATGTTGATAATTAAATGAACGTATGTAACATTGTAGAGCAAATCTACAAACTGACTACTCTAAGCACTCCATTTTAGTCTGATTTGGAACATTGGAGAAATAAGTACTTAATATTTTTAAAGTGGACTTTCAATACTGCAAAGGAAGTTTCTTTGAGAAGTATATAGCCAATGATGCATCATTTAAAGTGGATCTTTCACTAAGAAGCACACTTCACATGAATAAGGAACATCGCCATTACCAAATTATATGGCTGTGCTGCATACAAAGCACATTTTTCTTTTGACCTCCCTGTCTGTGAAGGGGTGGATGGTCGTCTGTTAGCAAAGAGCAAGAGCACTAACAGATCAGAAGCACAACATGAAAGGGGAAAAAGATTTAACCACTTGCCTATTAGGCACTTTCACCCCCTTCCTGCCCAGGCCAATTGTTAGCTTTCAGCGCTGTCACACTTTAAATGACAATTGTGCGGTCATGCAACACTGTACCCAAGTGCAGTGTATCATTGTGTATCAGCAGTGGTCATGTAACTTGTATCATTGTTTTAGATAGATAGAATCACCAGTGTTTTTTTTATTTTTTGCTAAACAATCGAAAAAACACCGAAAATTGTGGAATAAGACAAATTTTTTCTTCGTTTCTGTTATACAGTTTTGCAAATAAGCTGTTTTTCTTCTTCACTGATGTGCACTCATGGGGACTGATAAGGTGGCACTGATATGTTGCAGTCATGGACACTGATATGCTGCACTGATGGGCACTTAAGAGGCAGCACTGATAAGCTGCAATGATAGGCACTGATGAGGCTGCACTAATGGGCACTGACAGGCACTTATGTGCTGCACTCATAGCCACTGATATGTTGCACTGATACGCTGCAATGATGGGGCTGCACTAATAGGCTGCACTAATAATCAGGGCACCGATGAAAAAAAAACTGAGTGATCCATTGAGTCTACCCGTTTTTTTGTTTGTTTTTTTCTTTTTTTTGAGATGTAACAAAAGATTAAAAAAAAATGCAAAACAGTAATATCTAAAGCCCAACTCTGGGGTAAAAAAAAATCCTAGCTTGCAGTGGGGATGCCCCTGCACTGCAAGGATAAATTCTCGTTTACATCTAGGCCTGCTCCTGCATACTTACTCTAAGCCAGTGGTTCTCAACTCCGGTCCTCAGGACCCCCCAACAGGCCAGGTTTTCAGGATTA
This sequence comes from Glandirana rugosa, assembly GCA_018402905.1. Lineage (NCBI taxonomy): Eukaryota > Metazoa > Chordata > Amphibia > Anura > Ranidae > Glandirana > Glandirana rugosa. Next base: position 2,113,831 of record BLSH010037332.1, read on the forward strand.
CCTTGGGGAGGTGCAGAGTAGAATGCTGCAATCACTGAGCAGCCAATGAGATCCCCTGAGATGGATTTCAGTTATCCTGCAAACCTGGCCTGTTGGGGGTCCCGAGGACCGGAGTTGAGAACCACTGCTCTAAGCTGTTAGACCAGTGTCCACAGCCTCTTCTCATTGCGCACAGTCCTGCATTGAACATGAGGATGCTTAGGGACAGTCCACAAGCCAGAGCATAGGGGAATCAAGGGGAGCACTGGCTGCCTGGGGAGTGGGAGATCAGGTCACACTACTATTTCTGGTAAGACGTACCAGATGTAAACCATAATTCTACCCTTGCCGGACAAAGACAGCGCTACTGCAAGGGGAGATTTTTGTTTTCCCTGGAGATGAGCTTTACAATTAAAAAATATAAAATTTTTTATTGTATTTGGCGCTTTAGTAATTAAAATGACTTCCATTTAGGGTTGACATCAAATTTAATATATTATTATGTATTTCTGTTACTTTGTTCATCTGGTTTCTATTGTGTTTTGCAGCCACAACTCTCGGTCTTCATAGTTACATCAGAAGGCCTACAGTTTATTTTTTTTTTTAATTTGAAGAATAACCATTTATCTAAAAAAAAAGGCATCTTCTGCTGCTTCACAGTGCAATGGGTTGATGTTTGTTCTGATTTATAGCAACACTTGCAGGAGATTTTTTCCCTAGAGGGAAGAAGTAAACCTTCAGTAGCCAAGAGGTTAAGTAATAACGTCAGGAAGAGCTCAATGAAGAACAGATGGCTGAAGAAAATTCTACTTCCTCACACTTAGGCTAGACTGATTGATGCTTTTGTAAATGCTGCTTTGAATATTACACATGTAACTCTTATCAAAGATAATAAAGGTCATCAGTGGACTCATTAAAGGTCACTGAACCTTTAGCGCAGGAAAATTAAAAATACCATGAAATGTTAAATCACACCTTTTATTAAATGTATGACATGCACAATAACTGCCAGTGTCACTGCAAAGTACATTTCAATTATAGATACTTCGATACAGTTTCTTAATTGCCCTGAAAATTTCCTGCCGAGAAAATAGTTAAATAACAACGTGCATTCTTCTGGGGGGAAAATTGGTAGCTGTGACAATATTATCACAGTCACATATTTTTTCTGGCTTGGCATTATAGCTGAAAATGTTAATTAGGATGACGTTTTAGCAATAGCAATTTCAGAGAGTAAAAATGAATAAAATATGTTTAACATGGACAACTTAAAAAAAGTTTATAAATTGCTCATCATTTCTTTTGCAGCCAGGAAACCTATACAGAGAAAAACACAGGGGATGCTATCGCTGACCTTATCTGAAAATGCTAGCTGTTCTGCCCACTGCTGGCTTCAATATTTTCTAAGCTACTAACCTTGAGCAAGCATGCCACCTTTAGGCTGGGTTCACACCTATGCAAATTGGATGCGGCTTAAACCGCATCCAATTCGCAGGACACTTGAAAACACATTGTTTTCAATGTGTCCAGTTCACATATGTGCGGTGCATTCGCACTCCGCATTGCACAAAAAAACGCACACGTTTTTTGTGCAATGCGGTGCGAATTCCCAGCCTGTTGAGTTCAATGGGAGCGCATCTAACCCGCAGATGTGCTCCGCATTGAACAGCGATTTTGCAGGGATCTTTCCCCTCCTCGCTGCACCCCCCCTCCCTTCCCCCTCCCCGAGCAGCCGATGCGCTGCGAGAATGGACATGAGCCGCCGAATGGCGGCTCCTCCCCTTCTCAGCAGCAGACAGGCTGGAATTTGCACCGCAATGGTGTGAATCCAGCCTTAAAGTTAGAATGAAGTTGAAAGCCTGAATAGTTATGAGCTTGGGTTTGGTGGAACCCAGAAGTCATCTGTCTATCATGGACCAATCAGTTATGGCTGGGATATTCCCCACCTCACACCTGTCTGTACATGCTGGGCATACTTGGGACATCCCTGACCTAATGTGGCCTCATGGCTGTATTAGGTCAAAGATATTGACCAAATATGGGCATGTGGCCATATTGGGTCAATGATGTCATTAGCATCCCCACTCATTTGTATACATGCAGGTGCAGGACAGGGAATACACTACCCACAGCTCATTGGCCCATCACTGACAGTTGACCTCCAGATTCTGATGATCATGGGTTCAGACCAAACCCTTAGCCATTTTTTGCAAGTCACTGAGTCAGATTGAAGCATTGAAGTTTTAGGGTCAGCATGCCAGTCAGTCAACTAGTATTTTCTAGAGAGTTGAGGTAAACGTGTGCTTAGATGATGCACATTAAAGAATATACAGTACTGTGCAAAAGGTTAAGGCAGGTGTGAAGAAATGCAAAAAGTGAGAATGTTTTCAAAAATATATAATTGAATTGTTTGCAAAGTGAGCAAACAGAAGAAAATTCTAAATCAAATCAATATTTGGTGTGACCACCCTTTTTGAAAAGTCCGGGTTTGGGTCCTGGTCCCGGACACCCAAAAGTTCGGTACGGACCCGAACTTTACAGCTCGGGTTCGCTCAACTCTGCTTATTATGAATTATAATAAGCTATTATTTTTTCAAATGTTCTTCCTTATTTCTGACCTTTGCAGTGTGTGACTGTATATATGCATACTGTATGTGTGTGTGTGTGTGTGCATACTGGGTGTGTATATACTGTGCTTATATTGTATGTAAACACACAGTATACATACAATATACATACAATATACACACAGTATATACACACCCAGTATACACACACACATACATACAGTATGCATATATACAGTCACACACTGCAAAAGTCGGAAATAAGGAAAAGCATTTGAAATAATAATAGCTTATTATAATTTATAATAAGTAAAAATTATAAATGAATAACTTATTATTTCAAATGTTCTTCCTTATTTCCAAATTTCGGAAATAAAAAAGAATATTTGAAATAATAATAAATAACTATTAAATATAGGTATTGAAATTTTCTAGAACGTTTGACTATTAGTGCTAAATTTCATATCTAAGTTCATTAACAGCCAAACTTTCAAGGAAATTCCAATACCTATAATTTAATAGTTACTAGTTAGTTATTATTTTAAATATTCTTAGTTTTTTCCAATTTTTGGATTTCCGAATTTCAGATTTTCATCTGCTCTGATTGCCGAATTTCCGAATTACCGCAATTGCCAAATTACCGCAAATGTCCGAATTTCCGAATTACAGCAATTGCCGAATTACCGCGAATTTCCGAATTTCCGCAATTGCCGAATTACCGCAAATTTCAGAATTTCGGATTTCTGAATTTTTTAATTTCCGAATTACGAATTTTTTTAATTTCTGAATTTCCGAATTTTTTGAATTTCCGAATTTCCGAAAAACGAAAAAAACTAATTTTTTAGCCATGCACAAGTCTAATTGATATTCCTAGATGTAGGACTTTTGTTGCACCCACCTAGCTAGGCTGCTAGGATCTGGTTAGGCAAATTTAGTACTGTGGCTCTTCTGTAATCAGTGGTGCTATGTGTGATTACCTGAGGCTGTTCTGGGCTCTGCAGACTGCTGATTTGACTGCTCCCCTCTGTTTTCTGGAGGTTTACATAGATAAGCAGTCTGAATATTTATGCAGCCACAGCCAATCCCAGGAGAGATGTGCTTAGATGGTGGTTGTGGGTAGCATAAATAGTTTGGAACCTTAGAGAGCCATGTTCTTTTCCAGGAGAAGAGGTTCCCAGCCAGGAGGGCTGCCTGCCCTTCAAGGCCATCCTGCTCATGACCCGGCCTAGCTCGTCAAGGTCCCAGCTGTGCCTTGCTGAGGGGCCTATCCTTCTGTGAGTCTCCTGGAAGCCAAAGAGGGGTGCCACTGAGGAACTTATCTGGAAGTGCTACCGAGGAGTCCGCTTGCTTGAGTCTGAGGGAGATATCCAAGTCCCGGGGACCCAGGGGAGTACAGACCTAGGGGGAGGGGATCTCAGTTACTGTGATATGTGCTGTGTTAACCCCTGCCACCCTTAAGGCTTGCCTGGCCTGGGATATTTCAAACGATGTACCAGTGCTGCCCATTTCATGTCCTAACATTTGAAGGACTGTGTTAAGAGACTGCTACTAGCAGGGATAGTGTCCTCAAATCTTTGCTAAGTGTTTTGAAGTATTCCATACTTCCTAATCCCCATCCAAGTTGCTCTGCAATAAACTGCTAAAAAACAACAACCCCTAGACTGTTTCTGGAGCCAGAGGTGTGGAAGTTGAGAGATAGAGAAAAGACCTGAGAACACAAAGCAGCGGTCCTTATGGAGATAACGCTACACTTTGTTTGGAAATAACTCAGAGTGCCATGGAACTGCAAGGACAGTAAACACCCCAATTCTGTCTCTGCAGCGTTTTACCATTTCGAGAGGAAAAACTGCAATATCTACAAACACTGAGTGGTCATCACAAATCTTAACAGTTGAACAATGCCTAATCAGATGAATAACCCATATTAACCATTACAAAATGTAACCCAGATATAGAAGCTCAAAAAAAGACACAAAACAAGCCAGCTGTGTCCTCTACCTAGACTCTAGACCAGGGGTGTCCAACCTTTTGACCTTCCTGGGCCACATTGTAAGAAAAGGAACTGTCTTGGACCACACAAAATCCACTAACAATAAGGATAGCTGATGAGCAGAAAAAGTTTGGCAGATCACAAGCAAACGATCACTGATATAGATAATGTACCTATCTGAGAAATAAAACTTCTATTCTTTTGTTATATTTTTTTATAATAAAAGTAAAAAAGGGCAACATAAAACTAGTGCGATATTTGACACTGTTTTTGATAAACGTAGTCATCAATATCTAGTTGGATGGATGTATAAGCAATTCTCAATGAATTCTCAAGGTACTAATCAGATATTTTGGTTCTAATTTTGCCCTTCATGTGCTTCATCCTTGAAAACAGTTGCTCACAAATATAGGTGCTGCCGAAAACTGATGACATGAATGAGGAGTGATTGTGAAGAGTGGGAGATTTTCTTTGGGAAGATAAAATGCTAAATACCAAGTGATTTTTGCAATTTTTTTTAAAAAAACAACTTTTTTAGTAAGTTTACAATTTTGTGTTGGGCCACATTCATAGCTGTCTTGGGCCGCATGCGGCCCATGGGCTCCAGTTTGGACACTCCTGCTCTAGACCAATGGAGCAGGAATAGCCATTAAAGCAGGCTTGAGGTTTCTATCAAGCCCAGAGAACTATGAGAGAGCTCATTCTTCCATTTATCTTTCAGAAGATTCCCCTTGCTGTTCTTCGGTGCCATCATTGACAGGAAGAGACAGCTCTCTTCTCTTATAGCAGAATCTACTTGGTACTCCAGTCCCACTGGAGTACCACTCTTATCTACTCACAGGGGAATAGACTAAAATGGGTGGGCTGTAGCTCTGTCAATTATGTTGATTAAGGGCCAGTTCACACCTAGGTGATCTGCGATCTGGCTTGTGTCGCCCCAAGTCGCCTCAAATCGCTTGACATCAGAAATCCCATTGAAATGAATGGAAGCCGTCTTAATATGCGCAACTCAAGTCACTCCAACATCAAGGCGACTTCTGAAAAGCTTCCTGTACTATTTCAATGTGACGTCTAGGTGATTTAAGCCCATAAAAGTTAATGGAAGTTGCTTCCAAGTCGGATCACCGTCTATGAAGAAGCGACTTTACAGGAAGAAGAAAATATTTTTTTAATGCAACCCTTCTCCCTCTCTTCCCTGATTGGCCACAGGCAAAGTTGCCTGGCATGGAGGTCGCATTGTTAGTTGCCCAAAGTTTCGCTGAAGTCACCTTGAAGTCACGTTCAGATCGCCTAGCAAAGTTACCTCTGAAGTTGGATCGCCTAGGTGTGAACCGGCCCTAAGTTTAAAGCTAAGCTTGGGAATAAGCAAATGTTGCTTCTGTGCAGGAGCTCCCTGGCTGCTCTCTCTCCTTGTGCAGGGTGACTGGTCTTGTCTCTGCCCCCTCCTGTAATTTTATGTAGGCAGGCTGTAGTGGGTGGAGGCTGCTGGGCCCCTCCCAGATTTCCACTCTCTGCTTAGGCTATCTGTAGCGCAGTGATGATGTCACTGCTACTTTTGCAAGGTGATATCTGTGTTTTCAAAAGAATGTGGTGCACACAGAGTGGATTTATATTCTCTGTAGCTATTAAAGAATATGCTTTGATGCAATTTATTGTGCCTTGAGTTGCATGTTAATTCCACCCAGCATCCAGCGTCTTATTTGCCCTGATGACCCATCTTGAGCACTGGGCTCCATGTGGTCTACTCTTTACCTTCCTTATGGGTCCCCCTTGTACTTTGCTTGGTACTAAATTACAGACTACCCAGGCATGTGCAGGAAGCATAAGAAACCTTCTGGATTTCTGTAAAGGCATGCTTGTGGTAGGGTCATACTTTTCTCTTTTTGCTACACTGAAATATCAGTTTAGTTAGACAGTATGTTTTTGTAAGTGCGGTTTTTTGCTTAGCGCTTTTAGTTTTGTCCTTTAGGATATAACGCATTGGCAATGAATTGTAGCCGCATTTACCATCTGTGTATATTATTTGGTAAAAGTAATTTTGTGTCGTATCTGTGACTTTGTTCCCTGTTCAGTGAAACAGATCAACTTAATTTAAATGTATGAGACTAAGATTCTGTGCACGGGAAGCAAGGAGGTCTTAACATGTGCTGTATGAATTCTAGATAAGCTGGAACTGAATGCCCATAAGTACATGGTTACAGTCTATTGGGTGAAACTGCTAAAATCAACAGTGTTTAAAGGAACAGCATATGTTATTTCACTATAAACCCCCCCCCCCAAAAAAAAACAAAAACCCTCTTGTCTACTGCTGTGCGCTCCAGTGTGCGTGCATATAACTAAATTCATGATATCCTTATCCATCTATTTTAATATTAAACCATAACTCTAAGCCAATAGAATATCAATGACTAAGCAGATATTATAAAGCTTAGGACCCAATACCTTGAAAACCTTATTTATACCCACCACTCTATCACATTCTGACCCCTGAAAGATTTTTACTGCAGTCTATATCCTCATCAGATAGACTCAAGGAGCTCTATCTCAGGAGTCAGTTTTTTTCATTCGACCAGCAGGTTGAACAAAAAAAGACAGACTGTACCCCCATTCACACATTCAAGGTGGGGAATCCTTCCATTTAGCTATTGTATTCTGACCAGTGGTGGCTGATGCTCCAAATTTTTTTTGGGGGGGTGGCAAACAAACCTGCCCCCCTCTCACACTGCCCCTCCCCCCTGTCACTCGATTGAACAATCGGGAAGGGCCTTACCTTATGCAGGGAGTTGTGGGCAGGAGGTTGCGGAGGTTGTATAGGGAAGAGCCGGGGACCTTGCTTCTTCTGCTGGATGAACAGGAAGTGGGTCCTGAGACCTAAGACTCCCTGGCCAATCGGGTCTCAGGACCCGCTTCCTGATTGGCCCGGTGGAGAAGCAGGAAGACAATAGCGAATATTAATTTGCTAATGTCACACAAGTGGGTGGGCTCAGGGTGCAGTGCTCTGTGCCCCAAGCCCACCCTTTTTTGAAGCCAATTATAGCCTCAGGCTCTAATCATGTGCTTCTAAAAAAAAAAAAAAACATTGAAATACATGTGTCTGGCACCCTACATGGAGATTAGGGGCTGGGTGCATTGATTAGTGGGGCGGTGCCCCTGTGCCCCTAATGAGCAGACCACCACTCATTCTGACAGTGAGGAGGCTTTCCCGCCTTTAGAATACACTGATCAGCACTGCTGGCTATGGCTGGCAGTGCTGATCCAGTGGCCAAAATCTGAAAGGGTGGTTGTACAGAAGTCAATCAGTAGATCAATCTCTGTACAACCTCCCTGCCCATTCATGGATCGAAATTCAGCCAGTCCCTGCTGAACCGGATGAATTTCAATCCATGTATGACCAGCTTTACTGTTCCTTTCTGTTCTGGTTTCTTGGAGTAGTAGATTGATGGTGCTGGAACCCTAAGATGATGGTTATTGACATTTTGTTACTCAACATTTATGTTGTGCTTAATACATTCCTTTGGGGCATCAGGATAATGAAAGTGATGAGTGGGCAGCTTCTATGCACCAAGGAGCTATCACAATCACCTTGGGGTCCAAAGACAATATTTGAATCTAGAATCAAAGTGCCACACTGAAATATTAGAGTTTAAGGTAAGGTTTTATTCCAAAAATCAATTTGGTATAAGAGCCAAAGTGTTTCGGGGCCACATGTTGCCCCCTTCATCAGAGATTGTGAAATGTGGTATGTTTTCAAGAAGAGTAATTCCAGAAATGCGTTGGATCTGATCAGTGGCGGCCCATCCATAAGGGACACCATCCCCCCTAATCCATGCGCTTGGCCCCTAATCTCCATGCAGGGATTTCAATTGGGTTTAGAGGCTGAGGCTCTAATTGGCTTAAAAAAAGGGTGGGCTCAGGGCACAGAGCACTGAGCCCACCCAGATGTTTGACAATAGCTAATTAATATTCGCTATTGTCTTCCTTATTCTCCTCCCAGTCAATCAGGAAGTGGATCCTGAGACCCAATTGGCCAGGGGAGGTGGCAGTGCAAGTAAGTGGGGAATGTTTTTTTGCTGCCCCCCAAAATATTGAGCACCAGCCGCCACTGTATCTGATCCTAAATTGATATTTAAGCTCTTGGCGCCAGCCGCATGCAAATATGCGGCCTCTTGACAGGATGGGCCTTGGCGCAGAGCGGCCGCATATTTGCGTGCATTAGTGCAAATATAGCTGTTCCAAGAGTGCACTCCCAGCACAGTTACCCGTGGCTAAAGGAAAGCCAATCACAGCGGTCACAAGATCATAAACCCTGCCCCGTCTCCCGGTATCCTAAACCCCTGAAAGGGCCTGGAGGCGCCGGCTCCACGGGGTTAAAATAAAACCTTACCTTTCGGTGACAAATGGTGATCTGGATAGAAAGTAAGGGGAAATCTCTAACAAGAACAGAGAAATATAATGTTTTGTGTACAGTGGAAAGGGGTTACAACTTCTGTGTTTTATTTTCTCTCTACAAAGTCCAAAAATAGTGCCAGATCAACAAGCTGAGAGTCTAAAAACTTTTAATGTTGGAGTTTTTTCAGGAAGATAATGTAAAACTGTCAGTGAATTTAGGGGGTTTAAAAGAATCCCCCTACTTAAGGGCTCAGATATTGTGTAAATCTGAAAGGACTTAAATTTGCAGAATTTCCAATGAATTGTTTGATTTATAAAAATGACACTGATATTTTACTCCTGGGCAATGTGTAATTTTTTTTCATCAAACAATTAATTGAGGTGACCCACCATTTTATGTCCTCCCAGGTTTATATAATATCTGAGCCCTGAAGATGGGGAATAACTTTGAGTTGCCAAAATGTATTGGTTGATTTCTATTGTCTTGCTGAACAAACTTCACATTAAACCTTTTTGAACTCTCAGCTCATTGGCAGTGGCAGCCCATCCATTAGGGCCGCCCCCGTCCATTTGTCCAGCCCCCTGATCTACACACAGGGCGCCGGACTATAGATTCCAGTGGAGGGGTGTTTTTTTGAAACACGTGATTAGAGCCAGAGGATCTACTAGGCTTAAAAAAAGGGTGGGCTCTCTGCGCCCCGATCCCACCCAGTTGTGTGATGATAGTGAATGAATATTTGCTATTCTCACACTAAATCTCCTCCTCCAACAGGAAGTGGGTTGTGAGACCCGTTTCCCGATTGGCCAAAATGTCAGATGATCCTATTGGACACCTATCGCCTAGGAAGTGGAAGAAGCCATGGAGGAAGCCGCTGGAGGAGAGGACACCGGAGCCGCTGCCTGCCACCCGCCACCTAGATGGGGTAAGTGGGGGGTAGTGCCATGCCACCAGTCACCCAGGGGTGGTTGTTTGCCGCCCCCCCCCAAAAAAAATCCACCAGACACCACTGCTCATTGCTCTGGTTCTCTTTTTGGACTTTTTGTATGTAGCTTCTAAATGTGAGGTCTTCCGTTTATAGACGTACCCTGTTTTCATTAAAAGTTTGACCAAAAACAAAACTTTTTGTTTAGCTTTGGATAGAATGGAGAAGAATTAGAACACGTGTTAGGTATTTATTGCTTTCTGTGCCCCCGTTAAGGAGATTCTCCCTCTCTATTTGTCCTGTTTACCGTTATCATTGAAAGTGAAAGTAAAATAAAATCCCACATTTTAGGCTGTCCCCTGAAAAGTAATAGAGGGGAAATCTACCAATGGGGACACTAGTTCTGGTGACATGGGGGTCCCTAAGGAATTTCCCTAATTTTCAGGGATTTCCTGTAACTTCCTGTTTGACTGCGGGACAGGAAATCAAGGGAAATCTCTGCAATGGGACACAGATAGGGAAAAAAAATCTCACAGGGGTCATAACACTCCCTTGCTCTATCCAAAATGAAAAAAAAAAGTTCTACTTAAGCGCAGCCTTACTGGAGCCATTGCTCCCCATTTGAATTTGTTTGATCTCCAATCATCATTCATTGATGAGTTGAATGAGTTTAATCCAAGGCCTCAGTTTCACATATTCAATGATTTAATTCCTGTTTGTGTGACAGGGTGGTCACTGGGACAGGAAGTAGGGAAAGTCTCTCCAATTGGGTTTTGTAGAATTTTTACTTTAAGGCCTCATACACACGGGCGTTTTTTGACGCCGGCGTCTACTGACGTTTTTTTCTGCTCCCCATGTTAGTCAATGGCCACATAAAAACGTTGACGTTTTTGAGCTGTAGATGACCTTGGCGTTAGTGAGCAGAAAGTAGAACCCATGGCCAGCGCGTTCTGAGGCTGTAACGTTTGACGTTTTTTGACGCCGACGCCACAATATGCCAACAAACGCCACCTAATATTGTACCGGCGTTTTCCGGCGCTTTTTGACGCCGACGTTTTTAGGTTGAAAAATAGCAGAGGGATGATTTTTTTAAAAAAAACGTCTATTGACGCCGACGCTCACTAACGCTCAAAAACGTCAATGCATAACGCCGAAAAACGTCGACTTTTTTTCCTTGACGTCGGCCCCGACGTTTTGTTTATTTTTTTAAATACGCCCGTGTGTATGAGGTCTTAATAGTCATGTAAATGATGTTATGCGGTTGATTAAAAACAAAATTATACTGGAGTTATTGAATGCTGGTCATTCAACAGAATTATCCTCTACGACCATGGCTAGCGCACCCACATGATTTCATACAATTGTGTCTCTGTGCAGGTTTTCAGTGATAAGTATCGGTATATACGCTACCAACAGCATGGCATACATGTTTTTCTGATATGTTCTGCATATCGTTAATTTTAATTTTCGAATACAATGTTAACATGTCCATATCCTATCAGAACAGAAAACCCCAAAACAGCTGTAACCCTGCCCCTATAGGCATTGCTGTGTGTAGACTTCCCTGGGCCTTCCCATGATTATCTTGCTGCCAGTTACTAGGTGTTTTCACACGACCAACCTTATTCTCATCCACTCATTATCCAATAATCAATCCAGGGTGTTTGGGTTTTTTGGTATTTATTGTTGGAACTTGGATGGGAGAAGGGAATAGTGGGACACTCCAACTGGAAGACTTGGCCTCACCAGGTTGACTGTGGTAGCAGACTCTCTGCTATATTATACTGTACTCATATGGGAGAAATAAGTAATTTGCTTGCTCTGGCAACAGACTCAATACAACTATTTTATCTTCAGGACACTCACTAGCATGCCCTTTTGCTGACACCCGTTTGCTGACTCTTCTAGTTGAAGGGATGGCCCTCACAGGACAGGTATCATGACACAGATCTGTACTCACAGTAGGCAGGAACAGATCCTTACTGGTGTGTCTCCCTTCCAGTCAGCTTTGCAGGACATCTGGGTTGCAGTTTTACTCAGATTCAGGCCTTCAGGTTGACCCCCTGAGGCCACATGGCAGCCTGTGCAGAGGAGGGTCAGCCACCCCCTCCCTCAAGGGACCTGCTCTCCAGCCAAAGACCCCAATCACATGTGCCCTTGGCATATATACGGTCACCCAGCATGCATTGGGGAACTTTCCTCTGCCAATGGCCAGGGCTGTGACTATGCCTATGCCCTCACTTGTCAAGTTTCCTCCCACTGTCCATTATGCCTCCCCTATTGGACCAGTATTAAACATTCAGACAACATGAGCAGCATCTGAGTACCGTGAGCAGATGCTATCAATGGATCCCTGCTCCCTGGTAGGTAGAGAGCATCTAAATTTACCTGGCAATCTTCCTGGTAAGCAGAAAGACCCAAAAACTGTACTCTCTTCTAGCACATACCAAGGAGGGTGCTAAACAGCATTATTTGGATTTTCAAATTGCACAAACAAGGACCACACCATATGCATTAAATATCAGTGTACGGTTTGCTAGATACATTGAGGGATCACATTCAGTACGAGTATGTATTTATGGGGCCGTATCTTGTGGCGCATGGAGTAGGACGCAGTAACTGTGCTCTCCGCCAAGGATCCTGTCATCTATCCTAAAAGCCGCTATATTCAGCGTCGCATCGCAGCCCGGAGTGATCAGCTATCTCCAGGTGCTCACTTGCCTAACCCACCATGTCCAAAAAGGGAAAATACTGGATGTTAGTGCCGGACCATGCTACTCAAGATGGCGCCCGTCTTCCCCGCACGGCCAAAGAGGCAACACAGAAGCTGTTTGTCAAAGCCAACATCAGAGATGCTCCAGTCACTCCAGCCAGCTCCCTGGCTGCACCTATTGTGGGAACCCATGCTGCAGAGGAACTGGACCCAAAATGGTTGAAAGATGCGGACAACTCTGCTATGTGGGACACAGTGAGTAACCCAGTTATCCCAGGCCCAAACCTGGACACTAACACTGAGGAATCAGAGGGCCCTGAACCAACGCTCAGAGAGATTCTGGCTGCAGTTACATCCTGCAATCTCACTTTACACTCTCTCACCTCTGAGGTTAAGGGGGATAAATTGGAGCTGACACTTGTAAGGCAGGACATGCAAAAGTTAAGGGAACGCACGGCAGCCCTTGAAGGCCACGTGAGTACACTCGAAGATGATGTGGCGCCACTACAAAGGGAAATGTGACATGTCCAGGCAATTACCTTGGCACACACAGCCAGATTAGAGGACACGGAAAACCGAGCAAGAAGAAACAATATTAGAGCCGTGGGCATTCCTGAGCGAGTAGAGGGTAAGAACCTCGTTATGTTTATTGAGAGGTGGCTGGTGGAGACATTTGGCAGGGAGGCTTTTTCACCAATGTTTGCGGTGGAGAGGGCCCACAGGGTGCTTGCTAGGCCTTTGCGCCCTGGCGAATCGCCAAGACCCTTCCTGTACGAACTTTTGAACTTTAAAGACAGAGATGCTATTTTACACCTGGCCAGAACCAAAGGCGAAGAGATGAAAATAAATAACACCCACATATCTTTCTACCCTGATTTTTTTGCTGAATTGCAACGCCGGAGGGGCAAGTTCACGGAAATCAAGAGGCGACTGTGGCGCTTTGATATAACCTACGCCATGCTGTATCTGGCCCGGCTGTGGGTGGCAGCCAACAACGAAACCCACTTCTTTGATACTCCAAATGCTGCTGCGGACTGGCTGGACTGCATGGAACATACCTTGAAGAAGATGACGGCATCTTAAACAAATGCTTTTTATCTGTATCAATGGCGTGGAATCCCTTTAAGGTGGTGCGGAACTCATGCTACTAAGTTTAGTTCACTACCACTGTATCCTGTAGCTCCTTCGGATTGCTGGACTGTCCAGACATGTTGGGGCCCCCCCTAGGGTTACCTGACCTGCGAGGACGGACAGTGGATGTTCTCTCTTTTCCAGTTGTTTTTCTCCCTTTATTTATTTATTTATTTATTTTTGTTATTGCGGGTTATATGGTCGTTAGGTAAAATTTGGTGGACTGCTACCCCCACAAGGTGGAAATATGGAGGATTACTATGGAAGATGGACTGCTGTGGGGTGGTCTCCTTGTTTAAATACACTAATTACATGCTCTGGTGCTCTTATGTCCTGGTATACGAGACCTCTACAAATATATCCCCCCATTTTCTGTTTTTTTATTTTCTTAGCCTTCTTTTGGAATGGGGGATGACTGAGGCACTATTACAAATAAGATTTTGCTCAGGGTACACATCTCAACCTTATCGTACTATGGGGATGTGGTATTTGGTTTTACGCCCTCTAGGACTCAGAATACAATGGTACATATTCTACTATGTCGGTTAAATATAATTTGATGTCCTGGAATGTGCGGGGGTTGAATGATGGAGTGAAACGGGTGGCAATGTTTAAGCATACCCCAATGCGGTGATATGCCTGCAGGAAACCCATCTTCAATCCAGCACACTGCAATTGCTTCGTCACCATGGTTTTTCCACACAGTTTCACTCCATTCATACTGCCTACTCAAATACTATTCTGTTTATTTTGATACAATCACAGATAGACCCCCAGGGATGGTATATTTTCCTAAATAAACTCGCTGGGATAGTGTGTATTAGAGCGAATATATACATTCCTCCATCCTTCACCCCGGAGTGTTTGAATCATTTAGCCAACTTCATGGCTGTGCATTCCAACATAC
>BLSH010037332.1:2154385-2170376 GCA_018402905.1 Glandirana rugosa
ACTAAAAACTTGTTATTAGACAGGGAGATTCCTCTTCGGAGATGGATCACGTCAGTCTAGCGAGTTTCGTCATCATACTCTTTAGAGTTTAATGAGGGTGTTAGACTAGCAACACATGCTAGCATTGCTAGCAACACAATCCGTCCCAAACTAGACGTTACACAGTGAGTTTCGTCGTCATACACTTTAGAGTTTAATGAGGTTGTTAGACTAGCAACACGTGCTAGCATCGTTAGCAACACAATACGTCTCAAACTAGACGTTAGACGTTGAGTTTCGTCGTCATACACTTTAGAGTTTAAAGACGATAGATAGGGAGTCTCGTTGTCGTCATCATTAGAGTCCTACGTCCTAGTCTACAATTTTACAGACGTTAACAGCTACTGCTTTGAGCGATCTGACTGCACTAGGTAGAGGCTTCTCCTTAGAGGGACAGATTATTGTTCAAAAATCATCTCCTAGGTCTAAAGGAAGAGGTTCTAGCTGCAGCTGTAAGTGACACATTATTGATCAAAAATCATCTCCTAGTTTATTTGATTTTAATTTATTTTCCCTATCCCCATTTTTTTGTAGGGCACTTGCCCTACTCTTACCCCCATTTTACTTCCTTTTGCAGCCCTCTAGCACTTGCCAGGACTTTGTTACAGCCATTTTTGTGCCTAAAAGTTCGGGTCCCCATTGACTTCAATGGGGTTCGGGGTCCGGGATAACGTTCGGTGCCGGACCCGGACTTTTTTCCAAAGTTCGTTCGGACCCTCCGAACCCGAACGTCCAGGTGTTCGCTCAACTCTAATTATTTATAATATTATTATTTATAGTTTATGTTGAGGCTGCGGATGGACACTGATCAGGCTGCATTGATGGGCAATGGTGAGGTTACATATGGGCACTGATCAGGCTGCAATGGTGAGGCTGCAGATGGACCCTGATCAGGCTGCATTGATGGGCAATGGTGAGGTTACAGATGGGCACTGATCAGGTTGCATTGATGGGCAATGGTGAGGTTACAGATGGGCACTGATCAGGTTGCATTGATGGGTAATGGTGAGGTTACAGATGGGCACTGATCAGACTGCAATGGTAAGGCTGCAGATGGACACTGATCAGGCTGCATTGATGGGCAATGGTGAGGTTACAGATGGGCACTGATCAGGCTGCATTGATGGGTAATGGTGAGGTTACAGATGGGCACTGATCAGGTTGCAATGGCGAGGCTGCAGATGGACACTGATCAGGCTGCATTGATGGGCAATGGTGAGGTTACAGATGGGCACTGATCAGGCTGCATTGATGGGCAATGGTGAGGCTGCATATGGGCACTGACTCTTATTTTGCTTCAAATTTCTTTATTTAAAATTATTTTTTTTCCCTGAAACTACCCTCTTAAAATTAAGGTGCGTGTTATACACCAATAAATACAGTATGTAGTTATTATTTTTAAATATTGTTTAAGTTATTAATTTGAACATTATTATTTCTGCAATATGGATTATATGTATAATATACATATAGTTAATTATTTATAATTTACAATGTGATAAATACTTTATTGTCAATTGCAATGAAATTCTATATGAAGATAGATAGAGAACATCTAGCACTTTGTAACTGATCCTAGTCCACCTCTTGTAAACCACGTCATTCCAGGAGATGCCGAATTAATGCAAAGGAAAAGATGCAAAGAAAAAATACTACCTCTAGAACCGCTAGTCTTGGGAAATTTATTTTATTTTAACCAGCTGCTCCTGATATCTGGAAATGTTCTGCTTTCCTTTCATTATAAGAAGAAAAGAGGAGGCTGTTTGCTGCCTAGGGACATGCTGAAGCGTTATCCATCATCGTTAAACATGTAATGTAATTTTCGGGGGTCTTCATCCTGTCCCACTGTCAGACTTGGTATTATTGATAGGAGAGAGCTAATGGAGCATCGTGATGGAAAGACCAGAAAGGGGTATATAATTCTCACCGCAAAAAAACTGGACTAGATCATGCAATAAAATGTAGAAAAGTCAGAAATCCATTAGGTTTAAGAGCCCATCTGAGTCTACCGCATAACACCAATAGGGATAGCTGTTTATATGAGTAAAAAGCCAAATGCATTTAATGTCTTAAAGTTGCTACACATCTGTTATAGTATTATTTTATTTGGCTACCAAAAAATACATATGTTTTGCCTGGTCAAGTCTATCTCAAAAGCTATGGTGTTTTACGTTTTAAAACTTCAAAATAAAATCTGGTTTTGAGTATTTTTTTATAGGTACTTATATAGCACCGTCAATTTACTCAGCACTTTACATATACATTGTACATTCACATCAGTCCCTACCCTCAAGGAGCTTACAATCTAAGGTCCCTAACTCACATTCATACATACACTAGGGCCAATTTAGACAAGATCCAATTAACCTACCAACATGTCTTTGGAGTGTGGGAGGAACCCCACACAGGCACAGGGAGAACATGCAAACTCCAGGCAGGTAGTGTCGCGGTCCAGATTTGAACCAGCGACCCTTTTACTGCCAGGTGAAAGTGCTATCCACTACACCACTGTGCTATGGATGAAAAGAATGTTTATACATCTATCTTATACTTAGCAAAGTAAATCCTGACATACCTATGCTGAACATTTTCTGTCTAATGTATGTATATAACAGAAAAAGAACAGCTTCAGTTGGTCAAATGACTGATTAAAGTCTGGAAATAATTGTGACAAGCTCCCACTCTCTGCACTATGATCACAGCTCTCTTTAAAATCTGTAGGGGAAATGCTCCACCAAACAACCAAACACAGTTGCAATACAAATATCTTCACTGTTTAACCACTTCAGCCCTGGAAGGTTTTACCCCCTTCCTCACCAGACCATTTTTTTGCTATACGGCAACACATTGATCTAACTGACAATTGCACGGTCATGCGACGCTGGACCCGAATAAAATTGACATCCTTTTTTCCCCACAAATAGAGCTTTCTTTTGATGGTATTTGATCACCTCTGTGGTTTTTAATTTTTGAGCTTTAAACATCAAAAAAAACGAAAATTTTGAAAAAAAAAAAATATATTTTTTACTTTCTGCTATAAAACCATCAAATAAAAAAAAAAATCAAATTTCTTCATCAGTTTAGACCAGTGGTTCTCAACTCTGGTCCTCGGGACCCCCCAACAGGTCAGGTTTGCAGGATAACTGAAATACATCACAGGTGATATCAGTTGCTGCTCAGTGATTGCAGTGTTCTAGTCTGCATCTCCCCAAGGTAATACTTAAAATCTGGCCTGTTGGTGGGTCCCGAGGACAGGAGTTGAGAACCACTGGTTTAGACCAATATGTATTCTGCTACATATTTTTGGTAAAAAATAATCCCTGTAAGCGTATATTGATCAGTTTGCACAACAGTCGGGTGGCACAGTGGTGTAGTGGATAGTACATTCACCTAGCCGCAAAAGGGTCACTGGTTCAACTCCCAACCATGACACTACCTGCTTGGAGTTTGCATGTTCTCCCTGTGCCTGTGTGGGTTTCCTCCGGGTACTCCAGTTTCTTCCCACACTCCAAAGATATGCTGGTAGGTTAATTGGATCCTGTCTAAATTGGCCCTAGTGTATGAATGTGAGTGAGGGACCTTCGATTGTAAGCTCCTTGAGGGTAGGGACTGATGTGAATGTACAATGTATATGTAAAGCGCTGCATACAATTGACTGAGGTATATAAGTGCCATAAATAAATAAGTTAGCACTTCTGCAAACTATGAGATGTTTTCATTTTTACTAGTAATGGCAGTGATCATTGATTTTTAGCGGAACTGCAACATTGCGGCGGACAAATCTGACACTAAGTGATACTTTTTGGGGACCAGTGACACCAATACAGGGATCAGTGCTAAAAAAAATGCACTGTCACAGAACAAATGACACTGGCAGGGAAGGGGTTAACATCAGGGGCAATAAAAGGGTTAACTGTGCTCCCCGGAAGTGCTTTCTAACTGTGTGGGGGATGGTTGCACTGTAGGAAGACAGAGATCCGTGTTCCTGCTTAGCAGAAACACAAGATCTCTATCTTCCTTACTAGCAGAACAGCGATCTGCCTTATTTACATTGGCAGGTCGCCGTTCTGCCTCTTTACGAACGATCGTCAGGTTTCCGGGTGTCCAATCACAGCAGCCCTTGAAAAAATCACATACAGTAAATGTACGTGGGGAGTTCCTTAACCACTTGACGACCAAGGGCGTGTATATACGTCCTTGGCTTTCAGTGGTGATATCTGAATGGTGCCTGCAGCTGCAGGCACCATTCAGATATAGTTTTTTTCAGCCGGCGATTCTGAAGAGGATAAAAGTGGTCTTAGCGGCGGATTCGCCGCAAGATCACTTTTATCAGCGGCGGGAGAGGCCCCCCCCCTCCTGCCACTTTCCGGTCATCTCCGCCGCTTACCGGACCTGCCGGCGGCGGCGGAGATGATCTGATCTGTCCCCCCAGTGTCCGTGAGCCGAGTGTTAAAGGGACCGTTTATTTTTTTGCTCTGTCATTTTTTTCTTTTTTTTTTTGTTTTTGCATTTTAGTGTAAATATGAGATCTGAGGACTTTTTGGCCCCAGATCTCATATTTAGGAGGACCTGTCATGCTTTTTTCTATTACAAGGAATGTTTACATTTCTTGTAATAGGAATAAAAGTGATAATTTTTTTTTTTTTTAAAGAACAGTGTAAAAATAAAAAGTAAAAAGCAAAATAAATAATTAAAAAAAAAAAAAGTAAAGCGCCCCGTCCCCACGAGCTCGCGTGCAGAAGCGAACGCATATGTAAGTCCCGCCCACAAATGAGAACGGTGTTCAAACCACACATGTGAGGTATCACCGCGATCGTTAGAGCGAGAGCAATAATTCTAGCACTAGACCTCCTCTGTAATGCAAAACTGCTAACCTGTAGAATTTTTTAAATGTCGCCAATGGAGATTTTTAAGTTGCAAAGTTTGTCGTCATTCCTCGAGCGACACAATTTTGAAGCATAACATGTTGGGTATCATTACACTTGGCGTAACATTATCTTTCACAATATGGAAAAAATATGGCCTAACTTTACTGTTTTCTTATTTTTTAACTAAAAAAAACGGAATTTATTTTAAAAAAAGCACGCTTGGAAGACCGCTGCGCAAATACAGTGTGACATAAAATTTTGCAATGACCGCCATTTTATTCTCTAGGGTATTAGAAAAAAAACAATATATAATGTTTGGGGGTTCTAAGTAATTTTACAGCAAAAAAACATGTTTTTAACTCATACCACTGGCTTGTATGGCCCATTCTGCTGTTTGAGTCTGGCTCCTGGAGCTGATCATATTCCTGTGGGAGGAGGGGATTGTTTGTTCTCTGGGAACTGGGATGGATAGTATATCTTTTGGCTACTTGCTGGCATTTTTGGCTCTTTATAATCTTAGAGCCCATACTCTCTGGTAAGCAGGATTGCCCCTTTTTGTGCACCAAGGTGATGAGTTGCTCCTTCATCCTCTCCACTCTAGATGGTGTCGGTTTCTTCACTCCTCTCTCTGCCGGGGGGGGGGGGTTGATGGAGCCGGGATTGGATCGGGAGAGGGGAGCAGGGGGTGAATGGAGCCGGGATCACATGGGGGGGTGGATGGAGCTGGGATCACATGGAGGGGGGGCGTGGATGGAGCTGGGATCAGCTTGGGGGGCAGGGGGGTGGAAGGAGCCAGGATGGGATCTTTGATTTGGGAGGGATACGTGCTAGGGGGTGCTATGGGAAGGGAGAGGAATTGTGCTGGAGAGCCAAACTTCAAATCAGCCCCCCTCCTTCTAGTACAAGTCCTCTCTAACCCAAAACAAAGCACCCCCTAGCACCCATACTCTAATCCCCCCAAAAAATCTTTCCTGGCAGCATAATTGTTATATGCCCCCCTGCAATAGTCTTGTTATAACAGACCTCAACGTGGTGTCCCTCTTCCTGGGACCTCCTCGGCTCTTCCTCCCAGCTTGTGTACATGAAACATGAGATCCGGGGTGGGCGGCTATAGTCCGGTCTGCTGTGAGTGCAGCCCAGCTGGTGGGGACATCTCTGTGATTGCGGCCGCAGCATGTGGGGGGTGTGATTGATGGTCGGAGTTGGACCAGGGCACTCTGTCTCTCTGCCTCACTCCTTGCAGCACATCGTGCAGAGGAGAGGAGAACCCAGAAGGGAAGGAGAGAGCCGCGTCGCCTCTCTCAGAGCACCGCTGGTGCCAGTCTGAGGCGAGCCTGGTGTCCCCCCATAGCAATGCCAGTGCCACCACCTCACCTTGCCTCCCACTCCTTGTACCTGAAGTTCAGCTGTATTTTTTTATATTTAAAAGTCCAATTGGAGGGAAAAAAGTGTAACAGAAAGAATAATATTCTGATCCAATGTTTAGTCACAAATTTTAACATAGTAAAAAGTTCTAACATAATTTCCTCATGGTTAACTGCAGAATCTCACAATTCCTTTTGCTTACCCCTGAACAGTTTTTTGAAGACCACAGTCTTCTGGTCTGCATTAATCCATAAAAGAGATTAGTGGGCATGGTTTGGCCATGGTGGCCTTCTTCAAACCATATTTTGGAGAGAGCCGCTATGGTCGAAATATGTTAGCTATATTGTGTATTTTTAATGGAATGCACCAGTTTTGACGGCTAATTTCTTTTATGGATTGATGCCTTGGGAGCACACATTCCATCCATGAGCACTGTCCCTAAGTAACAGATCAGTTGAGCATGAATACAGTTTTTCAGTCTGGTCTGTGTTCCCCCTAGGTAAACAACTTTGCTGAATGGCTGCCCTAGTTGTCTCTATGCTTCATAGAACAGGCATTCTTTCTGAAGAGTTCTTCCACCCAGCAACCAATGTGTCATTTTTCTAGATTGGAAAAACACAGGACCCCCAAATATACACTGTAGTCATAGGAAAGAGGCCTCCTTACAAGCACCCAGACTCACATTGGGGAACAGAGGAAGAGAATCGAGTCCTGGAGCTCTAAGTAATTCATGGACATTTTATGGATAAACTGGGCAGCAGGGCAAGTACAGTGAAGGTATTATCAGGGAAGGTTGGGCTAAACAGCATACCTGTTACTTTTCCATAGATGGGTATAGTTTAAGTTTTGTCAATGTGTTGTAGGTGAAGACATAGGGGTTGATTTGCTAAAGGCAAATATGCTGTACACTTTGCAAGGCAGTTTTCCCTTAGCTTTGTGAATGTGGGAAAATTAACTTTGCAAAGAGCTCCCAATCATGCGCAAGGAAAAGATAGTATTTTTTTATTGCACATGATTGGATGATGAAAGTCAGCAGGGCTTCTCCACACTCACTAAGCTTTGGGGGAAAATTCCTTGTAAAGTGCAAATTCCCTTCACAAAGTGAACCGTCTACTGTATTTTTCTTTAGTATATCAATCCTATGAAGTGTCAAATCATTAGGTTATGCTCTGATATATTGTTAGAAACAAGAACTCTGAAGCAAGCAGTTTACCAGAAGAAAATAATGTGGATATAAACCTGATTCATGAAATTTGACTTAGGCACATACTGTATAGTTGTTCTAGTGTTTTATTATCTCTCTCCAAAGTCCTGTGTCTTTCTGCTGCTCTGTTCTTCTGTTATCAGCATGATAACTTCTGACAAGTTCTCTGACAACCAAGATAAAACCAGCCTGAAATTTGTGTCGGGGTGGGTGCTATAAATAGATTAGTAGAGAGCTTGACTATTCACAGCACATTCCTTCCTTCCCCTGCCTATGTGGGGGGGGGGTGCCTTTCCTCCAATCAGCTGTCACGCAGTGTATGCCAAGACTTCTCTTCCAGTGCTGAACAGGAAGAGAAAATTTCTAACATGATGTGCACTTTCTAAAGAATATAGCAAGCTGAAGACAGCAGATACACATGTAAAACGTATGTAGGGAGATTTGTTTCATCTCTGTTTATCATCTGAGGCTTTTCACTTCACTGGGTATATGGAAGGGTTTTGCATCCACTTTAATACAAACTGGAACTAAGGCAGTCCATACACAATTCGAATCTCGGACGGTTCAGCAGAAACTGGCCAAGATTCGAACCGCGCATGAGCAGGTTGAATGTACCAAGTTGCTCGTTTGATCAACTTGGGTACAACCAGCACCCTGGGTTTTACCTACATTTATCACCAGTCCCTACTATAGCCGCTAGCAATAATCACTGTCTTCTCCTAGCAGGGAAGGATTCTCCTGCTTCCTTCCCACACCCCAGCTGGGAGAAGACAATGGCCCGTCAGGAGGGATTCCCACATTCTCACTTCAACACTGTCTGTGTTGATGGAGGAATCGAGTGAATTTCTTTACCTGCGGTTGCAGGAAAAAAGAATTGCTCCCTGTATGGCCGGCCTAAGATACATTGTGGGACATTTGTGAAGATTTGCTTAAGAAAAATAATTGTGCTGCCCAAGGTGGACCAAGTGTATGCTTTCATATTTATTAACATACAAAAGAAAAAATCAGGACTATAGATGGCACCCATATACTGTATTTTATTTTTTCTTTCCACATTTGCCAAAAGAAATCAGAAAGTAACAGGGAGACATCCGCAGAAATCCTCTGTGGCTAATATTCAATATGATATGATACTTTTATAAGATGTTTTCTTCCATGTAATGTAGGCAGTGACAATCTCAAACATATTAATGTCTTTGAGTATTTCTGTAAAGGGCTTGTATGCAAAAAAAGGATGACGTTAAATTGACCAATACCTTGTGTAGACAGTAAACCCCGAATAAAAAAATCCATGTACTGAAAATAGAATTACCTTTTTTCTGGTTTCTTTAATGAAAGAAATATGAACATTTACCAGTAGTTGATATTGCTAAGAATACATTACTACCCATTTGTATTTATGAATAACATTAAATTCTGGAGGTAAGACAGCGTCTGCAGTTGCTAAATCTGGTTTCTGCAAATGCTTCTGAAGATAACTACAGCCACAAAGTATTTTTAGGCCGTGTGGCAACGTCTGGAGAGATATGCTTTGCGTTTTTTCAGACTGAGTGGCGGCAATCTTAAATAGACTGCTTATCAAATCTAAGCCAAGACACTTTCATCAACTGTATAATCCAATAAATACAACCCAATCTTCCCATCATCTTTAGCTTGGCCTGATGGTCACAGCTGAATGCACACTGCCAATTTTGTGTTTATAGTCCAATGGGAGAAGAAACAGCCCTGGACTGATTAGTAATGGTTCAAACCCAACATATCAGGTAAGTAATGCATATGAACTAAGTGTTAGGATATAATAAGGTTGGTAATTTACTGAATGTACATTGGAGTATAAAACCAATCTATATTTTGCATTGTAATCTTGTATCACTTATAATTAGTATACTTAAAATTGTACATAGGATACTAAATAGCTGTACTGCTTGTAAACCAAGTCTATACAAACTTTTGAGGATTTATGCACTTAGCTTGAATGGCACAAACTTCTTTTCAGGATTTTTCACATTGATGTAGTGAATACAAATTATGAAGTTGTTTATAATAAACAAGGTAATAAATTCTGAAACAAATTGCATGACATTGTGCGGAACGTTAGTCAAGCATTCACTAAAATAAATAGCTTCATAATGTAAATTTTAAAAAATGAAAGGCAAAAAAACAAACTGTTCTTTTGGGGGGTCTCTGGGGATATTATTCAATCAAATTTAATATAGGTGAAATATGAGAACTGCATGACATGCCGCTAATGGCCTAATGAAAATGTAACTTTTACCAGGATGATAGAAAAAGAGGGAATTTTTGGGAATTTAAATTAGGAAATGACTGGATAGGGTCATATGTCTCCATCCCTAATACAAGGTGATTAAAAAAAAGGGGGAATTGGGACTTTATATGAAACACGCGGCTACAATCTGGCAGAATTGATAGATATATAAAATCACATTTATTAATTAATTTATATATACATGTTCAATCATGACATAATACAAATAAATATGAAAAGGAGAACGTTTTGGGACTTTGAGTGAGGCATGTAACTAACAGTAGCTAGGGTAATACCATAGAGACAAAATGATACATCATGTATAAAAGAAGGTTTTGTTTATTGACCTTATAGATAAGTACTAAAATAAATATATGTGCACATCATCACAGCAACAATACATAGTAAAACATTTACATCAAATATAGGTGGAATCGAAACACATATAGCACAAAGATAACAAACTGTATGGTAAAGAGCTGCTTGTAAGGGGATCTCAATAATTAAAAAATTCATGATGGACAGAAATTCATAAAAAACCAACATGTATATATACACTCATGGTTCGACTGAGAAATTGCATCCTAATTGGCTCTACGCGTTTCATGGAGTAAAATCCACTTCTTCAGGAGCAGGTGCAGTCCACATGTATGATTTGACAGAGAAACTGTATACTAATTGGCTCTACACATTTCATGGAGTACAATCTACTTCTTCAGGAGCAGGCGCAGTCTGCATATAAAGCAGCTCCAGATTGTGTCTGTGGTGCTAAGGACTGAGGGCTACCTAAGGACGTCCACACCGGGAACTGAGGGAGTGCAATCCATCAGCATCAGACCCTTAGTCAAGGACTATAAGATAAGTGCAGGTCTCCAATTTGGGAACCATGATGGGGCTAGCAGTCCATAAAGGTTATTTTAGCCTGCATAGTGTGTCATGGTCCAAAGTTTAATGCTTAATGATCCCAGAAAAGATGTGCAGTCCAATAATACAATACAAATAAATAGTATCACATTTATTAATTCATCTATGTACACATGTTCCATCATGACAAACTACAGTAATAAAAAGTAATGCTCATTGGTAGCGCATTATTAATTCATAAATATCCACATGTTCCATCATAGCATGATACAGTTGTACATAATAATGTTGTTAATTGTGACCTAAATGCCTCTCTAATCTAACATCAAACTATCACGGTAGAGATGGATCATATTGCAAAGAATTCATGTGAGTGATCTGATGATTGGCACATGATTGCAATGACGTAGCATCCAAAAGAGCTATACGCATTTCATGGATTTATCCACTCATCAGGAGTAGATGCGAAGTGCATACAACATATCTGCAAAGGGACACATAATTGTCAATGTATTCTAATAGTTGGCCAAGAAGAGAGGGGGGAGGGGGAGGTAGAGGAGGGAGGGAAAAGGAAAAATCCCCCATTTTTACTTACAGATCAAATATAAGTTCAAAATGTGGTACTGTGAGCCGAAGGTGCATTGGAGCATCATCTCCAGGAGCTGTGGCAGTATGGTCCATGGAACACAAGTCAATACAAGCAGCTGTGAACGAACATCTATAGGGGTGTAATCCCATGATGAATTATGGTACTCCAACACAACTTCTGTATAATATACTGTATCCTCCTTAAAAAGTATGGAACGCCACGAGAGTGTACCAGGGTTAGAATCCCTATCAGGCATTCATTGCTTTCTGTGTCCCAGAGGGCAGACCCAGCTTCCCTTTTTTTGAAAATTCTTTTCTTATTGACTATTTCATAAAGTGTAACAACATACAAGACAGCCGACATTGTTAAAAAAACAGAAACAGCACCAGTAGCTATTGTAGTATAATCCAATTCTCAACCCGACTAAGGAAGTGATCAAGTTCACAACACACACGTTGGACATCTGCCCAAGAAGATAAACTTTGCATTTTGAAACAGGGGTACTCGATCATCGCTCTAGATACATATACACGTAACGGTCCTAAATGTGGACAACTAGATAACAGAGATTGTGTTACGATACAATATTTAGGTTGGGGTATGAGCACCTCAGAAGCAATATGTTCAAAGGAGCTCCCAGATCCAGCCTTTCCATTTGTCTTGTTGACTATTATCTCCGGGATTCAAAGTGACATGAAATCCAGCATTTTATACTTGTAATTGGCATAGAAGGGGAAAATCTTCCAATGGAAACATCCTTTCTGTTGACAACTGTCTAAGGCAAAATTTGCTGGAATCGCACAATCTGGCATCAACATTCCTCACAACATCACAAATCAAGCACCAAAATAAATCATTAAGACACTGACTGGGTATAGTTTAAATAACGTTCATAATTTTATTTACAGTATTCTAAAATATTTTCATTCAGTCTTTAAAGTGTGCAAAATCCAGGCCACCAAAGGCCAATATAATGTCAGTAATTTTCAGTAAATTTTACAACAGATAAAATATTAAATTCACGGTCTGCTATCATCGCCCAGACCCTTTAAAATTGTATTCATATGTTTATCCTTTGTAATAAAGGTGGCTTCCAACATCTTGCATGCTGATGAAATTGGGGGGGGGGGGAGCAGGTACACTACTGAACTGAACTTAAATGATATCCAACATTTTAGATTTGTCACTAGAATGGGAAGTAAGGGGAAAATCTTCCAATGGGAACACCCTTTTTAGGGACAACTGTCTAACGTTCTCAACTCCCTTTGGAGAACTTTCTGTTGTATGTCCAAGAGGCAAAGGGGTTTATTTACTAAAACTGGGGAGCGAAAAATCTGGTGCACTTGTGCATGGCAGCCAATCAGCTTCTAGCTTCAGCTTGTTCAATTAAGCTTTGACCAAAAAAATAGACCTGGATCGGTTTCTATGCAGAGCTGCACCAGATTTTGCACTTTCCAGTTTTACTAAATCAACCCTAAAGTGCAGAAAGATCCCCTCAACACCAAGACCAAACATAAACTGACCTTCCCCCTACTTGCCCAAACGTTTAAAAAAAAAAGATATTTACCTCTGAAAATCCCAAACTAGTATTGCCGAATCAGGAAGAAGTAGAATGATCTTGTTGGCTGTTCAATGTTGCAGAATAACCAGAATGCCTGAAAAAAATGATAAGTTCTTTGACAGGAAAAATGCTAAGGGTGGCTTTGCACTAACACGTTGAGGTTACATGCGTCTTACTGCAA
This sequence comes from Glandirana rugosa, assembly GCA_018402905.1. Classification (NCBI taxonomy): domain Eukaryota; kingdom Metazoa; phylum Chordata; class Amphibia; order Anura; family Ranidae; genus Glandirana; species Glandirana rugosa. Next base: position 2,167,323 of record BLSH010037332.1, read on the forward strand.
TGTGCAGTGATGCACCCTGCCCAGGCTGATGCTTTGCAGTATTATGATTCTATCTGAAGGGCACCACGATGAACCTTCACAACACAGCTGCATTACACTGTTCTGCAATGCATTGTACCTCGCTACCATGGAGTTTATTGTGGAGCCTTGTATTAACAAAAATGCTGCAGGTCCAATTCTCAGTCCTTTGTGGTTCATTAGCAGCCTATACAAATAAATGAGCTGCCTCAAGACAATGCATGCTTTTGGGTGCGAATTAAGAATGCAGTGAAATGGACTAGAATAATGCCTACAGGCCCTAAATATGAATTTGTTTAACCACTTAGAGACCACCCACCCCATCTATACTGCGGCAGGGTGGCTCTGTTGCACGAAACAATGTACCTGCATTTTGTTTTGCGCATGTGGTACTGTGGGCATGCACCTCCACTGCATGCTGGGGGAGCATGTGCGTGGGTCCGGCAGACCCGATATCTGCCGGCCACTAGTGATCGCTCCACAGAGAGGCAAAACAGGGATCTGCCTATGTAAACAAGGCAGATCCAAGTTCTGACAGGGGACAACACTGAGATCGTCTGTTCCTAGTAATCAGGAACAGAGAACTCTGTGTTGTCCCAGCGAGCCCACCCCCACACAGTTAGAGCACACACTGAGGGAACACAGTTAACCCTTTGATCTTCCTCTAGTGTTAACCTCTTCCCTGCCAGAGTCATTTATACAGTGATCAGTGCATTTTTTTTAGCACTGATCACTGTATTGGTGTCACTGGTCCCCAAAAAGTGTCACTTAGGGTCAGATTTGTCTGCCGCAATGTCACAGTCCCACTAAAATCGTAGATCGCTGTCATTACCAGTAAAAACAATAAAAAAAAATTAAAAGTCCCTAAATCTATCCCCTATTTTGTAGACGCTATAACTTTTGCGCAAACCAATCAATATACGCTTATTACCAAAAATATGTAGAAGAATACATATTGGCCTAAACTGATGAATAAATCTGTTTTTCTTACATTTTTTTTTGAATATGTGTTATAGTGGAAAGTAAAAAATATAGTTTTTTTTCAAAATTGTCGCTCTTTTTTTGTTTATAGCACAAAAAATAAGGACTGCAGAGGTAATCAAATACCACCAAAATAAAGCTCTATTTGTGGGGGAAAAGAACAGTTTTATTTGGGTACAGCATCGCACAACCACGCAATTGTCAGTCAAAGCGACGCAGCACCGCATCGCAAAAAAATTGGCTGGTCATTAACCTCCCTGGCGGTATGATTATTTCAGCTTTTTGGTGCTGAAAGTGGTACATTATTTTGCATGGAAATTTCGCGTTTTATATTGTAAGCCTGTAATTCTTAGGAATAACTCACTTAAATCTGTCCAAACAAGAATCTAGTAGACATCCCGGATATGATAAAGTTTGAAACATGAAATCATAAATTATAATATAATAAATAACTAAAAATAATTATCAAAAATAATAATATAATAGTAATAAAATGTATTCAATGATGTAATCAAACCAAAAACACTGAAATTTGCTCAGTTGCAGAATTGTTGCTGTCGTCACTTTTGTGTCTGATGATAAATTTCCCCAAAAATCAGTATCACTCAATTCTGCAAATGATTCTTATTTACTATCAGTGTTTTCTAGCTGATCAAAAGCCATTTTTGACGTAAAGGGACACTTTTTGGTTGCCATGGACATTCTCAAGTTTCCAGGCAGAAAGAATGGCATATATAATATAAAAGTGCATGCAGGGCTCTGGGCAAACCACTAGGGACAAAGGGGATGTGAAATGATTTCATACAGTAATGTAATCTATAAGATTACAGTGTACTGTATGTTTACTGTGTGTTTCACTTTTTGAATTTCCCGCCGGACTCCGCCCCCGTGCGACGTGATGCTCTCAGGGAACGGAGCTCGGCACACAGAAGCATCGGGCGGAGGACACAGCCCACGGAAACAGCGGGGGACATCGCTGGATCCAGGGGACAAGGTGGGTAACGCTGCCTGGATCCAGCGATGCAATCCCGAATATGGCTCAGGGTTAACGCTAATGGTACTGAAATTCCACCCGGAACCACACTCGAGAATACCACCGGGGAGGTTAAGGGGGTAAATCCTTCCAGGGCTGAAGTGGTTAAAGCACTTCTAAACCCTAACTGGATGACATTCCGTTTAATAATAAAAGGTGAATCATAAATTACATTACATGCAGTTTTCCAGTTTTTCACCCTTTTTGTCATGTCTCAATGCTACTGATCTCCTCCAGCCTATTTAGGTCATTTCCTGTCTGCATGCTGCAGCTCCAATGCCATCTGCAAATCCTTGTATGGACCAGCTTTCCGATAGTGATAACAATGTGCCCTGACTACCCAAAGAATATCAACACAGGCCGTTGTAGTTTCCAGCAAGGCTGCATATGACAATGCAGGAGCACACTTGGAAGACAGTTGCCACCCAATAACAAGAAGTGCCGGAGCAGGGATCCTCTAAGGCAGAATATATATTTTTTAATTAAAGTTGCATATGTAAAAATATTTTTAAAAAATAAAGAAAGGTTAGAGTTGAGCGAACTTCTAGAAGTCCGGGTTCTGCTGGTTCGGCCGAACTTCGGGACAAAGTCCGGGTTCGGGTCCGGACAGAACCCGAACTTTGTCCCGGACCCCGAACCCCATTGAAATCAATGGAGACCCGGACTTTTAGGTACAAAAAGTGTTGTAAAATAGTCCTGGAAGGTCCTAGAGGTCTGCAAAAGGAAGGAAATGTGGGTAAGGGTGGGGCAAGTGACCTACAAAGAAACGGGGACAGGGAAATAACTTTAAATATTTTTAAAAAAATAAAAACATAAAAAATGCAAAAATGGAGATCATCTTCAAAATGGGTCTGAAAAGCCCAGGCCCTGTTTCAAGCCCAAGACAGGCCTGGGCTTGGGCCTGAAACAGGGCTTCAAGCCGGCTTGGTCGTCTTGGGCCTGAAGATCTTCAAGCGAGTTGAGATTGGAAAGAAATAAAAAATTTTTATAAAAATGTATACGTTGAAATTAATTTTTTATAT